>CM041781.1:256440050-256843650 GCA_023374045.1 Limonium bicolor | reverse complement strand
TTAATAGCCCTTCTATTATGCTTACTAGGTATATCATCTCCTAGCTAGGGCCCACTAGCTTCTGCTGCGTGACCCTGATAATCTTAGTACTTTACTGCTCCTTGGTTGTTTCCAATATGTTACTCATCGCCCCTTTATCCCTTCGTTATGGGAATAGGGTGTACTAACAGTGTGGTATTCTCTTACCGCTGTTTGAACTCAATGAGTTTAAGATTTATAACCAGCTCTCTAGCGATCTATTATACATACTATCCGTACTCTCACGATCATTCGCTAAGTTCTTCCAACTTATTGTTGGCGAGGCTAAGCCACTATTTAGTTATAGTGCTTCCTCTGTTGTCAATAGCTTCTGGATTACACCAGTTCTTCTGGTTCAGTACAAGTATTCTTTACTTGTATGACCTTGCATTGATATGCGTCGGTCCTAGTGACTTTCTTAAGTCTCCTTTCACCTTTATTCCAATGGAATTCACATCTTGTGATTGCTAGTGTGTTTTACACTCTTCGTGCTTCTTTGGCCTTAGGCCGCACGGTTTGTTGCTAAGGTTGCTTAACTGGCTTATGCCATGTTTGTTGGTGAAAAGAAGGGTTTACTATGGTTTACATTCTCCATATCCTTAGCTACCCCATTAGATCATTAGCTGCACAAGTGCAATACCAAAACACTCAGTCATACAGAGTGCAGAGGCGTAAACGCTTGGCAGTAAGTCACTTATGTGATAGGAAAGAATATTTCTGCCTGTCTTCCATACTTATACTCCGTGTCGTTATCTAACTACTTCCTCATAGCGGTCGCTTGTTGCGCACCGTATTCTTACTCATTGTACAACATTGTTTTTATTGTTTCTATTACTGTGATAGTTCCTCTTTACTTATTGCCATTGTCATTGGCACCATTTCCTTATGGCATGAACACTGAGGGTTTCCCCTGTTCGTGTGTATGACGGTTGTCGTAGCATACCGCAATGGGATTATTTCCCAGTGTGGAGATGTCTTATTCAACTTAGGTTTTATGTGTAGGTTAGCTTACCTCACATTCTATCATCATTTGTGATACAATTTACCAAGTATCTTGGTTGACCAGGGATGTGATAGTTCATCGGGTTATAAGCTCTCTTGAGCGCTGGCCGTTCGTGGTGTTCAATGTGTATTCCCGTTGATTGTTTTGTCAATGATTGTCTTTCAGTGCTGAGCATTGTTTATAGGCTCCAGCTGTGCAGTTCTACTTGTATGTACATCGCCGGGACATCCCAAGAAACTTCAAGGGTTTCTGGTCCCGTTCTCTAATTTGAAGCGTATTTTATCACTGATAGGTGAAAGTTCTTGTTGAGGGGTTTGTCTCCACTCATAGGTCTAATGCCAAGGTTGCTATGTTAGTATTTATACAATGGTTCACCACATGCTTGGGTGCATGTGAAGTATACTTACTCCTTTAAGTCGTAATGGTTTGGAATGTCTTTTCTTGTTCGATCGCCTCTTGGCAGCATCTATATGCGTAGGCTTTACTGTTATAATAGATGGAAGCCTTTCTAAGGGTTCCCATCTTCACCACATCGGTGGTCTTTGGCTAACGGGGAGTACCTTCCCTTGGGTTTCTCGTAGTGTCCAAATGTGGGCTAGGCCAATGTTGGCGTTACCATGATTCTTATGCCTCTGTGTTACCATTGCTACAGAAGGCATGAAGGTAATTAAAGTTTGTCAACTGTATACTAGACTGGTGTTCTAGTGACAGTGACACTGAGATGGCCATTACTCCAAGTCACTCAGGATCTTGGGTTTGAACTGATGGTCCAGTTGTTGATTTCTTGTCGTATGAGACAATATCTCTTGCAAGTCTTGTTATCGAATGGTGTGGGTTATGCAACCTTTAAGGTTTACAAACATAGTTGGTTGATGGCTTTTAAGCCATATTGCTGCGAGCTATGCTCTTTGCAAGCTGCTTATATCTGTTTCCACTCCTTGTGTACCCCATAGGTTGGAGGTATTACTGGGCTCCATGGCAAGTCATGCCATCACGCTTCCGTTCATAGGAGGCCCTTTCTAGCATTCTGATGTTAATCAGTGCCTTTTGGTATTTTAGGGTATTTCCTATTAAGCGAAATCCCTTCGGTGCCCTAACCGAGTGTTCGTTCTAGCTTCTGTGCTTTTATCATGTCGCTATTGTTCGACTGTTGCAATTCAGACACCCTTCAAGGATTGCTCCTGGGTGTTGTTAGGTTGTGCCGTTACATCCGGCTAATGTTTATAACATGTCGTGTCTACTATACCGCCTTGTCGTATTGTATTTGAGTTATCCCCTTGTGGGTTATAGCGTCTCCCGTTCTTGGGTAGACGGTTTATACTTGTTCCTAGCGCTTGGGACTAGGTTTTAAATATCCTCTCCGATGATGGATTGGCTTCGTGGTAATCTTGTGAGTGCTCTTGGGAGTTCTGTCCCGTTCATTGAGCATTGTGGTGTTCACGTTAGGCAACTACCTTACTGTGTTAGGCTGGGTATGCTTCCCAGCTATCACGTGTTTGTTTGATGTCCTCGAGACATATCCAATGTCTATATTTACTAGTTTGTGCTCTTTGCACTTCTAGTTCTCATTCCTCATCTTCAGATGGATTCTCTGAGTTCCTTTGTACTTAATCGTCTGAGGTGTCCAGCTGTTCAGGTTTGAACTTACTGATGGTCCGTAGAACGGAGTTGACTACTTCCCGTGCGTCGTACACTACATGTATACATACGTGGGGTACCATGTTGATACGTTACCACTTACCTGACTATGTGTCAGGCCCGCAAGCTCCTTCGGAGTGCGGTTGTCCCACATCCCGTAATTGGGTACACTTGTAGTGTTCGTCACACGCCTAGGTGAAGTATTCTATTGTCAACTCCTCTTGTATCAATCTATGATACTCACCGTAATTTTGTTGGTTTGGTTTTGAAATCCAAGGTTTAAAGAAAGTTTGTGGTTTTGAAAGAAAACTTGTTTTTGAAAAATAACAGTTCGGTGTTAAAGAAGTTCTTCATGGCATAGCCATGTTCGAGTCTTGACCAAGTCCAGCTTCCCGCTGACTGGTATACTCTTAATACAATGGTCGGGCCGTCAGGCCTTTCCAGGGTTTCGTTCTTCCAGTTTAGGACGTTTAATCCTGTAGTTGCTTCATTGTTGTCAAGGTACATTATTATGTACCCGTGGTATGTTAAAAGTCCTCCTGAATGCTCCCGTTTATACTGCACTTGCCGTGGCAAGTGCGTGGTACTGGTGGTTTTTGGGTAAGCCGATACCGGTCACGGTATGGTTTTCACTGGTTCTCGATAGTCTTGTTGACTGTTCCTTTGATCTTGTTGATCATTTACTTGGGTTAATTACTCTTCTGAGTAACTTCTTAGTAAGTTTGACATGGCTGTCATTGGTCAGGGTAATTCTCCAATCCTTGGAGATTTCCCTTTGATTGGTTGTGTTCTTCCTTGTTGCTCGTTCCCACACGTTTGTTGTGGTTCCTGAGCCTGAGTTGTTTTAGGCACTATGGTTGTAGTTGCATCAGCTTATAGCTTGTGAATGTTCTTGTAGCTGTCCGAGCTATGTTGGCCAGGTTTGTAACCTATTTGGCGTTGTAGTTTTGGAGTCAAACACTCCCGACTATGTCCTTAGCCAGCTAGCATACCGTTGGTGGTGTTGCTTGGCTATTACTGTTGTCCCGCAGACTTGTGTCTCGGGTTCCATTACTGCTCCTTTTCCATTTCGTTGCATGGTTAGTGCTCCTTTCCTGCTGCTGGTTGGTTAGCTAGGTTCGCGACTGCTAAGCAGTCGCCCCATGTTGTTGTAAGTTGTAGCCTCCTTATGGTTGGAGTGCTCATTCAACCGCTATTGAGTGCAGTATTGTTGTTCAACCGGGATCCATCTCTGGGTCTTCCAATCCTTGGAATCTATCATGTGCCGGTTCTTGTTTACTGTGTGATGGCTTCACAGCTGCCAGATCGGGTTTCCCCGAGTATGAGAGGACCTTTCTTCTCTCTGGCGTTCTTTCCCAAGTTATACAGTGGGTTAGTGGAGGGCGGGTCTGGTATTGTAGGTATCCGGTACTCACCGGTAGTTCCTAACTAGCATATCTCTAATGCTAACACTCAGCCCTTAGCCCTAAGCTTCTAATTCCTAACTCGGTATTCCTAAACTCGGTACTTCCAGTCATCAGAGCGATACTTCGCTCTGATACCACTTTTTGTAACACCCCTACTGTTAATACAATGCTTACCGTCCAATCTCCTTATAAATCAGATACACGCAGCGGATATATACTTGCATACAATGGGTGATACAATGCCGTTAGTCACCCACGTGACTAACAAGGCTACTACTACTACATACAGTATCGGTCTGATGGACCGGAATATCCGAGTACTACACACTTACAATACATACTCCAATTACCAATTCCAATACTAAGACTTCCCTTCATTACAATACTCCATTCAATACTTTACTCCTTCACAATCCACACAATACAATGTACATAACCGAGTTTACTAAGTTCCAAATATAAATACAATGATTTTCCCAAGTTCCTATGTACTCATTAAGAGTCCACATCTACCCATTCCTCACTACTAGCTTACTTTCTAAATACAAGGGTGCGCCGCCGGTCTCTCACCTTGACCACATCCGCTTCGGGTACCTGCACACTAAAAACGTTCCCCCGAAGGGGTCAGCTTTCGCTGAGCATGATAACCGCATACCCCGCGTACTAGTGAGGGTACGCCGACCACTTGGTCGAATACATGCGGTTCATTTTATTCATACATACATGCATACATGCTTTCATACATATACTACGATACTCTACGCAAAGAATACATACATACACTTCAATGCATACACTTCAGTTCATACATAGTAATCCATATAGCCCAACGATACATACTTACCTTTCTGAATTCCATGATACACAATACAATATACAATACATACGCAATTCATACACAATCCAATAACTTGTTAGCTCATATTGGTCCACCCGGGTTAATCGGGTGGAGATTACTCTTTTACTCGTTTACTCCATACATACACATACATACTCATACATACTTACGGATCCATACTTACTTACTCTTACTCTTACTCATGTTAAGTCGTCGGGACCTCCGGCCCGGGGACTACACCGTCCCACCACCGGGATTTACTTGACTCACCAATCCGGGATGCTACCCATTTAAGGGGTTTGGGCCGCGGACCAGTTTAAGAGTCAGGAATCGGATCCGACCTCTTGTGTCTCCTCATCCTCACGCGTGGCCGAAGCTATATCGGACTTCTACTCATTCCGGTTTACTCACTTAAGTTAGAAGTTAGGTAGTTAGGAATTAGTAGAAGTCAACACTCAAGCCACATGCACAAATACATCATTCACTTACACATTCATACGAAATACAATACAATATACTAGTACAATACAAGACACAATTACACTTCATCATCATTCATATATTTCATGAATTATACAAACTATTGTTCAAGAGAATTGTATCAAGAACAATATAAACAAGCACAAGTAGATGCAATATAGTCCGATTCGTGCATTTATCTTATTGGTGGTCAAGTAAGCACACAAATCGGGGTAACCAGATTAGGATACAGGGCATGAAGAAATCATACCTTTCACCGTTGACTTTGGACACACCGACTCCCTTCGGTGTTCAACTAGTCGAATCCTATGACACATACAATTGGGTGGTTAATTATCCATAACTAACCTTACTTATTACTTTCCAAAGGTTTCCTAGTTCATACTTACTAACTCTTTGTTACTTAAATACATTTACTTAAGTTATTTACTTACAATTATTTTCTAAGCTTGTTTATAGCCTTAATGACCTTTAAACATCATTAATCATGTCTTAATTAACTTATAATATCATTACCCATCCTTACCCTACTTTAGTTTAGCTTTAAAATACATTCTGGAGGGTTTTTAGGGGTGTCCGGGTTAGTGTCCGGGTTTACAAACCCGGACCAACCCACTGGAACAACCCTCGGGTGCAAAACAAGCATGGTCCGGGTTTAGGTTCTAGTATAAAACCCGGACCACTTCATGTTGTGAGTTACGGGTGTCTTTTTTGCACGGTCCGGGTTTATACCCTAGTTTACAACCCGGACCACTTAGTTTACAGAACTCTCGGGTAAGTTTTTGGGGTGGTCCGGGTTAGTATCTTGGTTTGAAACCCGGACCACTCCCTTGCAAAAGTTTCTGTCAAGTTTTCGTGCTAGTCCGGGTTTGCATTCTGGTTTGCAACCCGGACTAGTTACAGGTTTTGCAAATATGTAAATTTTCCAACTTGTTTCAACTCCAAATTTCTACCAATCTCTTTCCTTATATTTCTACATATAATCTAACATGTTTTAACATTGATTAAGCATTTTAAACTAGTCTAATCCTCCTCTATAAAAATCTGTTACATCCACCCATTACTTAGAGTTTTCCTCTCCTGTTTTCCTTCTCCAATAAATGCTACAGATTTTTCATTTCCTCTTCCCATTATTCCTATGGCTCTTCTATAGCCTCATTTGCATTATACTCAACCTAAAGCCTTACTCACTACCTTACTCACTCATCCAAGTCTCACACATTAATTATCCCTTGTTTCCCCAACACATTTCAATACCTCTTGCTACAGATTTTATACCCTTAAATTCACATACTACAACTACCTATCCATGGTTTCTAAACACCTCTACTAAATCCCAATACACATCTTGGTTCTCCCATTCACCAAGTCATTCTTAATGCACAATTCCTACTAAAATTTCGCCATAGTTTACCTACTTTCCTTACTTATCCACACATTCTCATTATCACCAAAATCATTCCTATTCTAGCCAAACCACAAGGGTTCTACCAGCAACTAAGAAAATTACAAATCCATCCAAATACACCAATACTCCATCAAACATCAATACTGGTACTCATTCACAACCACTTGGCTCCAAGGCCTATAATTCACATACTAATGCACAAATACTCAAACTTACTCACAAATACTCAAAACTTCATAAACTTCAATACTAATACATTAGTTTAGGTTCTTTTATTTGTTTACCCATTCCATTACTCTAGTGCACAAAAAGGTAACATTAGTAAAGAGCTCTTACCTTGAGCTTTATAATTCCTTCATTCTTTTCCATTTCTTCTCTTGCTTTCTCTCTTGTCCCATTCGGTTTTGTGGGGAATGGAGTTGCCAAACTCCATTCCCATCACCCATAGCATACAAAACAAGTATAATTAATATACTAACCCTTAGATTTATACTAACTCATTAAGATGTTTTAAACAAATTTCTAGGGTTTACCTTTTGAAGCTTTTAGGAGGGGTTTTAGCCCTTGATTCAAGAAGGTGTTCTCTCCACCATTGGAGGGTTGAAACAAAGCTCCAAAACAAGAGAAAAACAAGGTAAGGGAGAGATAAAATCGGTCACAACAAGGGATGGAGAAAAAAACGAGGTCTTTCATGGAGATTTTTACCTTGTTGGAAAGAGGAGACTCCAAGCTCCATAATGGTGTACTTTTCTCTTTGAATGGGGTGTACCCACGAAAATGAACTTCCTCATTTTTGGATTTTGAAAAGAGAGAAGTGTAGAGGAGAATGAGGGGAGTTCAAATATGTAATTTGTTTTGCATTTGGAGCTCACATGGAGGTGGAGCATGGAGAAGAAGATGGAGGCTTCCATGGTTGTGGAGGGGGAGCTCAAATCGCAGCCAGAGGAAGGAGAAAGAGAGGGAGTACGGTGGGGAAGAAAGAAATGGGAGAGAGAAGAAAAGTGAGAGGTGAGAGAGTATGTAAGGTACTTTACCTTTTTCACTTTATTTGCTTTTTGCTCTCTTACTTAATTAGCTAGTTACATGTGTGTGTGAGGGGGGTTATTTGACTTATTAAAAATCAGTCCCACTCAGTATTACTAGTTGGAGCGTTTTTCGTTTTTTTACAGCAACGCTCGTTATTTTACCCGGTTTAGATACCGTTCACTAACCGGGCCCGTTTTCCGGAATTTCTTGTTTAATTATTTTTATTAGCTATTAAGCTTCCATAAATGCTTAATAATTTTATTTAATGATTTATAATTTTTACGGGTCCGTTTGACCACTTAAAGTCACGTTTTCGGGTTTTCTCGAAAAACGTGCTCTAAAGCTCTATTAGCGTTTTAATTCATTATTTGGATCCGTTTTCTTCAGGAGTTGTTCCCATATATTATTTAGGTCTTATTAAACCTTTGGAATCCATATAATACGCTAACCGAGGTCTCATACCTCATATGGTTATTTAACGCTTATTTAGCGTTTTTCGCTTTTTAAGCGTTTCTTTATTTCTTTTGGATTTATTTTTCCTTACAATTATTAATTATGTACCATTAGGCCCTTAAATACTTGTTAGATTAATTTTAATCCCTATATTTAAGTTCGGGGTATTTCAACAACATTCCTAGATTTCTTAAATCCGAAAACAAAAGATTTGTTGCTAGAAACAAGGAAAACATAAAAACATGGAAGTAGGAGCAACTTAGGCTTCCATAATTTATTGAATCCCAACAAGCAGTATGCAATATCAAGACGGTGGGGACGAGGAGGCAGCGAGGCGGTGGGCGGCGACGGCGTGCTGTGAATTGCTGGAGTAAAGACGGAGCAAGGGTGGGAGTGGTAAACCCACTTTCGACATTACGCCAAAAAACAAAAGATTGTGCTCATCTTGAAGCTCTTGACAATATCAACACGTTGGTAGTAAAGCCAAAACTATTTGCGGAGAATTTAGGGAAGATTAGGAGGATGAAGCTAAAGAAAAAAAAGTGAGAAATGAGAGATGGGGAGGAAGAAGGTGTTGCATATTACAGGAGAAAGAGAGAAAATGAGAAGCAGAAGAGGAGAGAGATCTCCCTCCCTCTAGGCTACATTGCAAAAGGTGATTGATTAGTAACAAATTGCAGCAACATTGATAAAGCAATTTTTTTCATTTTTTGAAAGTCTTAAAGGTAACAATCATAAGGCAGCTACAGCAACTTGTCGTTAATCCTTTCATGTGACGTGCATTTGAGCATGCCACCCATCCCTACATACACCCTGAATTTATTCAAAAACCAATGAAATTCATGGAAAATCTAGATTCATTCCAGCATTGACTGGGGTCTTTAACTACAGGGTTAAGTGACACTACCCCAGTTTAAATATATTAAACCTATGACATTTACTGTCCCTCACATATTGAGATAAATAAATCAATATTGAAGAAGAGAACCAAGAGTAAAACCAAATATATCTCTGAGAAATGCATCATTCATCTTTCAAAGTGATAAGACAGGTCTAAGTCTGCCTAGTTTGACTTGCAACCTCTTTTGAATCTTGATCATTCATGTCCAACCCTCATATGTGAAAGTAATACCTTTTGTGTAACTTTTGTTTGTGTTCAAGGCGAAATTTGTGTGATTTGTTAGGCACATCTTGTTTGGGTAGTTGTAGTAGGTAGATCCCGTGTTGTGATAGTTTGCCACTTGTGGTGTCCCACCTCTTATGTAGATTAGTGTAGGGAGAATTACCTAAACATGTGGGGTGTGAAGAAATGAAAATACACGAGTATTTCAAAAGTGATATTTAAATTCTTGTTACTCTTGTGTATCCTATCTAGTTCCACTATGTCTAGGCTCTTTCAGTGTCTTGGTTATTCAAAAAAAAGTTTGATTCCTCTACTCTCCCCCTGGTAAGTATGATTGACACCTAGGGGACATTTAGTCTAGTTTCATATAGTATCGGATCAAAGTTCTCTTAAAATAAGGAACTATATGAGAGAAGAGATCGTGACAAGTCCAAGACTCGTGCAAGTGAAGAATGGTTAGCGCCCAGCATACCACCTCTCAAAAACGTCTCAAATTATATGTGAAAAAAAAGATGGAGTTTCACATCAAGAGTGAGGGTCCAAGGCTTTGAAGATTCATTAAGCTTCATAATTTCATAATCAATCAAACAGGCGACACTACCAAGCCATTTGATGAAATGGGTGGTGATGATTGCAAGTAGCTTGCATTCAATGCCAGAGTAGTAAACCTCCTTCACCACTCCCTTTCACATGAGCAGTACGCAAAGGTTGCATAGATGAAGAATGAAAAAGACAAAGTCTAGTATGGAAGTCACATATGAAGAATCCATAAAGATCATGAATATCAAGGCTAAGCTTTAAATACTTAACTTTTTCCACTTCTTTAGGGATCTTTCAACCGTTTAAGTTTCTTTGTTGTTGATATATTCTCCAACTTCTCTCATTCTTACTTTATCAACTTGATATAACAAGGATAGTCCATCCATATGTCTAAGGCTCTACATGGTTTTGGCCCCCAATTTATGTTTTCAATTTCGAATATGAGCATTCTATAATCTTTATAGACCACTATATTGAGCTCATCTTGATATCTTGACAAGTATTCCACCACTTTGCATTAAGGAAAGCTATCTATTCGCTCATCTATTCCCCTTTTCCATGTGTATTTCGCATCACCTAGTTATAGTTCACTCATTTCTAGATTCATCAACTATTTCTTCATGTCATTCATAGTTTTTGTTGCACTTCTATTTTCTCCTCCCTTCTCTCAGCAGAATGTATACCTCGTTAAAATCTCCTATGAGCATTACTGCAGTCTCTTAACTTCTATTAGTTCATTCAGCGCTCTATACATTGTTGTCTTCTCACTTGCATCATGGGATGCGTATACACTTATCACCATTCTACTTAAATTCATCCATCTCCCTTGACATTCTCCTTGACTCATGTTAACTCTTCATCACACACGACTATGATTATGCCCATTCTCCTTGTTGCAATGGTTCTTTCGTGCTATGGTTATGTTTGACCCCCACCATCTTTTGATTATTAAGATATGATCTTGTGTGTTAGATCTTCACTAATCCTAGTAACTCAATATTATTTTCCTTGATCTATCTTTTCAGGTTTATTGTATTAGCAGTTGGACCTATACATATGATGTTTTGGAATGCAAACTTCATTATAGCCTTATCATGTTTTCCTTTTTTTTTTTTTTGATTTCTTGTACTTCTTCTTAGAATGTTGTTGTAGCTCTATAATGGGTCTTTTTTTATATGGTATGTATGTCACAATCGGGGGGGAGGGCATTTGTTTTGAGCATGAGAAACATAATGAAATAAAAAAAAAGAGAAAAATTATTTTTCTTTTTCCTGGTTGTTTGTTTGTGTTAGGGAAAAAATGAATAATTGGTCAATGGTCGCTGGTCAAACGACTACTGATTGCTGGTCAATGAACCTTCAATTTTTGATCAACATTCATCGGTTGATGATCATTAGTCATCAATTAATGGTCATATGTCACCGGTTAAAGTATACTAGAGAAATGGAGTCCTGTTCCCCAGTAGGGGTGAGAATCAAGTTAAATGGTTTTGGAATAATCTCATTCTTTTTCGCTTTTCTGAAAACAAAACTGCCAAAGCAAACAGTAGAAAACATAATCATTCTGATTTCCATTCTTGATTACCCAAAACAGACACCCCCCTCAATCTCTAGTGCCACCTATAAACTGATTTTTGAGTCCCGTTTCCTGTTGCTTTTTGCTTTCCCTCCATTGATATTCTTGGGAGGTATCTGGCTCAGAGTGCAACTTGTTTTCACGCTTGCTCGTTGTGTACTGAACTTTGACCCTTCTTGATTTCATAGTTGTTTTCTTGGTTTCCTTGTACCTCAATCTGGTTACTTATTTCACGTTGGACTTTTACTTTGCATCAAGCTTTATTTTATCTATATTATAATCTATAGTTCTTTTACACTGTCATTTTTTGAAAAATTACTACATAAAAATTTAGAACACGACATATTAACTGATTTTCAAAAGTTTATGGGGCATGTGCCCCCCTCCTTCGTTCGCCACAGGTCCTCGATAGGACGATTGTTGTGTAGTATATGCCCTATACCCTCTCTATTTCTCTTTTGAAATCAGTGGTGTACATTTTTTTCTTAATTTCAACTGTTATGCTTCATATCAGTTGTTCTGTCATTGTGTATACTTCTTTGAATTCCTCTGTCTTCTTCCTCCTCTTGTCCCCTTTTTTACTGTGATTTTGTCCCCTCCGGGTTTCTTCTTTCTGACTCTTCTTTGTGCTGGTGGGGAGTGGTTGTAAAGTCTTTCCTCCTCCGTACCTCTCTGATTTTCTTCCCGGATTCATTGGATACTTTTGCATGGTTGGTGGAATTGTGTTTGTTACTTTCCTCGGTGATTCCTCTATGTGTTGTTTGGCTTCCAGTAGGTATTTCTTGCCTTTATTGTGCTCCCCCCTCCATTGATTCTAATTTTTATTGTGCTTCTGGATCACATAATCTGCCATTGTTGCCCTGTTATAGTTCTCCGCTGCATATCAAAATATGCTCTTTCAAAGTCTTCCTTATATCTGTTCCTCGAAAGCAAAATGGCTTTGGTTGAATCAAATCCTCATTATTTGAGATAAATAAACCCTCTTCATCCTTCCAAACCATCTAAATATGTTCCATCTCATCCTTTCTCTCGTTCTGGTTGAATTCGGTTAGTGTTTTCTTCTTACCCTGTAACACCCTGGATTTTGCCTCATTTGAAAGAACACGGCAATATGGATCTAGCGCCGCAGACGGAATTGAAAACGGACTTCAAACGAGTCTTAAAACTGAAATTTAAGCTTTGTCCGAACTTGTGTCCGGACGTTGATGTTCGGACACAAGCTGAGAGCTAAAAAAAAAAAAAGGAGTATGAGATGTACAAATATTGTTCCGAACATGTAAGTTCGGACATATGCCGAGACTTACAGTTCAAACCCGTCCTCGCATGATGTCCGAAAATGTAAGTTTGGACAGATGTTCGGACGCCAGTGAAGTTGCAAAAATAAAAGAACTTTTGGGGCCTGTCTGAACATGGATGTTCGGACGGACGTTCAGACAGGTCCAAATCTGCAAAAATACATTGAAAACATTCTTTTGAATTGCATTATAATCATATCATTGTAATTACAACTGTCAAAGAAAATTTTATAAGAAAATGTGTCAAGAGTTTAACATCAAAACCATAGCGGAAATATAAATCAACCTAGGGCGCTACCGCCACACTCAATACCCATTGAGTGCTCATGCTAAAACTTTACCAATCCAAAAATAAATTCTAAAACATTGTAACTCAAAATATTGTCTCAAAACAACTCTAATTCTCCTAATCTATGTGGTAGCGCGTTCCCAGTCCCCAAATCAACTACCATTACCTGCGATCAGAAAACAATAGACAAAAACACGAAGGGATCGCGCAAATCAGAAAAACTGAGTAAATCCTACCTCATTATGTAAAATACATTTTGAAATACTTTTTATCAGTTTATCAATCAGACGAGAGAGACATAAGCAATTTAACCATTTTTCCAATAATAATAGTAATCAACAAAACCATAGGGAGCTTTCAACATGAAACCATTACAATTCCAACCACGGAGGTCACCTATGGGACCCCCAACAATAATACCACGGACAGTCACCTATGGGACCGTCAAACACCACCTCACCCTAAGTCCTTAAGTGTGCACACCCCTATGAAACAGCATTCCCATAGAGTAGATCATAGAGCTTAACTGCAGTCATTGTATGTAGCGTAAAAGAATAATAATAATATGAAGCACCTATGGCCCCCCAAAGACATGGTAATTATTCCTGTGAAAGGCTCCCAAAATTCTCAATCAAATCACCATCAATAAATTCAAATTCAACAATTCTCAATACGCGGGGAAGAATCCCAATTTCCAACACCTCAGTCAGAGATTAAATTACTTTCCAACAATCGTAAAACCAGAGTTCCAAAATATTTTCCAGCAATTCACGAACCACGAAATCAGACAACCATGAGCATAGGGATTTACCTGGAGTCCATGTCCAGTCGAGAAGAGATATCACCCACAACCAATAGCATCCACCATTAATGAACTCGATATCTAGGATTTAATATACACGGTTTCAATAATCCTTCAATAAAAATATAATCGAATTATAACCTTTGTAATCCTAACTAACACGATTATACTTACCCTTCCAAGACTCTAATTGGCGTCAGGGAAGGAGCTTGAAGAAACTTGAAGAAGTAGAGGAAGGCCTAGAGATTTTGTGTAGGGAAAAATGAACGTGAATACCGATGAAGGGAAAAGGGAATAAGGATGGGTATTTATAGAAATAATTTGAGAGTATGAAAGAAAATTAATATTGTAATTTATAAGTAATAATTAAGTTAAATAGAAAAATAAAGGGGTGTGGATAAGTATGAACTAAATAATTAAATAGAAAAGAAGAAGATAATGTTAGTTAAATAATTATATAAAGAAGTAGATAAGAATGGATGATCAGTAAATAAGGAGTGAGTAAATAATTACAAAGTAAAATAATTTAATAGTTAAGAATAAAATAATTAAAAGAACGATAAGTAATAAAATAGTTAATTAATTACTAATAGATAGGATCAACGTTATTATCTTTGGAAGGAGATAAGAATAATTATAAAAGTATATCAAATAATTAATTAAGAAGAATAAAGGGTGAACGTAATTATCCGTAGGAAAGAGATAAGAATATTCATAAAAGTATAATCGAATAATAAATTCATAAGGATAAAGATGGATATATTTATCAAGGAGAGGATAATTACTTTAGACAAAAGGAAATAAAATAGAAATAAATAATTGATTTAAGAGAAGGTAAGGTTGAACATTGTTTCTGGGCAGAAGATGAGAATAAATATAATAATAATTTAGGAAAAGGAATTAGAATATATTAAACGCTCAATTTAGAATGGATGGTAAAATAATACTCCCTCCGTCCCAGTTACAGCGAGTCCTCTTTCCATTTTTCCTTTGTCCCAAGTCAGTGTCTATTTTCTAAATGAAATTCTATTAATACCCTCTCACATACGAAGAAACGAGACTGTTTACTTTTCTCTGTCTCTATCTTATCTCTGTGTATGTTAGTGGGGTAATATGGGAAAGGAAAGTTGTTAAATTTGTTTTCTTAATTTACGTGCAAATGTGTAAGTGGACTCTACTACTGGGACGGAGGGAGTATCAATAACTTCCGTGGTCCGTTACTAACCACTTACTCCGGATAACCCAATAACAACTATTATAAAATTAATCCAATCGTATTGATTAAATAATATAAATTTTCTAACTCAAAAATACGGGGGTATTTCAGCCCATCTCCATCTCTGTATGACCTCCACCATTTGTGTGTTGCTTGCTGGAGTAGTTCGTAAATGACCTCCCGCCATTGTTACAGATCTGGAGTGACATTACAATTTGGGTTCCGTCAATCCCGTAGAGCGAACATTTGAGTATATAGCTTTATCTCTTCCTATAGCTTTTCAGAACCCAACTACTTTGGCTCGATAGCTCCTTGTTGGATTGTTTTCTCACATTTAACCTTTGTAGCTCAAATGATGTAAACATGCTACCAACCATTTTAGTTTGCAAAATTCATTCAGCATCAGCTATATTTCCTTCTAGGACTAGGATACATCATGAAGGGACTTGCAATCAATGTGTTAGAGTTTGAGGTTGCAATAGATAACAAAGATTGGGTGTGTTTGTGGAATGTTGGCAGCATTTGTCGGCGTTTGTCATCAATTTCAGTGTTGGTCCCGCCATTTCTCCTCTGTTTTATCGTACTTTATTCTAACAGCTGCATCTAACAACTGATAAACGGTTGGTATCAATTTCAATGTCGGTCCATCATTTCTCCTCTACTTTATCCTGACAGCTACATCTAATTGCTGACTACAAATGAACCCAATATAATGTACACCTGAAAGAGAAAATGCAATATATATATATATAATCACTTTTCCTCCACAGTGGTTGATACAAAAATACTAATAGAAAAGTAAGAGAAGTTTGTATGAAAGATGCTCATCCTCATTCATGTTTTGAGCGTGTGTAATGCATAGGGAAGCTACTCTATATATACAATTATGAGGAAAAGAGAAAAAGAGATGAAAGTTAAAAAGACAAGGAGTTAAAAAGTAACTTAATCAAGACATTAATAGGAAGGTGAAAGTTAGAAAGACAATGAGTTACAAAAGGAACTTAATCAAGACATTAATTGGGCTGGTCTATTATACTTCGCACCCCCCACGATCGGAACTTGAGTAAGACCAAGATGCGATCGAAGTGCACTAAAACGATGTGAGGAAAGGGGATTCGTTAGCAGATGTGTAAGTTGATCAGTTGTTCACAGATGATTCACTCGAAGAGTTCCATTGGCGACACGTTCGTAGACGAAATGAAAATCAAGACCCACATGTTTTATTTTGTAATGAAGAATGGGATTAGCCACAAAGTATGTGGCTCAGAGGTTGTGACACCATAATGTTGGGGGTGAAGACTGGATAAACACCAAGGTCTTGAAGTAAGTTTTGAATCCATATAAGTTCTGAGGCAGCAGAACAGCAACTCTATATCCAACCTCCGTAGAAGATCTAGCCATAGTGTGTTGTTTTTTCGAAAGCCATGAGATAAGAGATCCACCAAGATAGATCACATAAGTAGAGATGGGCCGTCTATCAAACACATCGGTAGCCCACTCAACATCGGTATAAGCAGTAAGGAGATCATTTTTGTGACAAGGCGGATGAAGAGAAAGATGGTTTGCGTCACTAAGATAGCGAAGAATCCGTTTGAGAGAAGTCCAGTGAGTGTGTGTGGGTTGATGCATGAAACAACAGAGCTTATTCATGGCATACGTAATTTCTGGTCGGGTCAAATTGAGATATTGGAGGCTACCCAAGAGAACATATATAGTTTCCAGAGAACATAGTTTTCTAAGTTTAGTTTGTGAAAGTTTGTGGTAGGTCTGATAAGATTTGGTGAAGAGGTGGATGAAATAGTTGCATGGTGGTCGTGGTGGATGGAGAAATTCATATTGGACTTTTGCCATGAATGAAGGTGATATGCTTCATTTGAAGCTGTGAAACCCTACAAAAATACTAATAGAAAGAGAAGTTTGTTATGAAAGATGCTCACATTGATAGTGTGTAATGCATAGGGAAGCTACTCTATATAAATACAATTGTGAGGCAAAGAGAAAGAAAAGAGAAGATGAAAGTTAAAAAGACAAGCGGTTACAAAAATAACTTAATCAAGATATTAATTGGAAGATGAAAGTTAGGAATACGGGGAGTTACAAATACTTGGGTTGGTCACTTCCGCTAATGTCCCTGCAATGTGCATCACTCAGTGACATTCACTAGGCTAATTAAAAACAAGCTGCCATGAATTCCTCATCCAATTCAAGAGCACTCATACTATCAGGCAACAGGCATATCTCAAGATCAATGCTTCCATCCCCATCTCTTCCAGGGTAAGCTATAACCTTCCCATCAAACTTATTCCCATACCCACTAAGAACAGCCAATGCTTTCCCCATCCCAAACTCATTCCCATAGATATCAAATCTCGGCGAGCTGCCTATTCTCACAAACCCTGAATCCTCAGCTCCTCCCGCACCCGGAAGTTTGATAATGAACGGTGAATTAATCCATTTCTGGACTGTACCGCGTACCGCTTTGTCTCCATGAGCTGCAACTGCTCGGTTCAGTAACAGAGCTCCCAAGCCCAAGTTCTGCTCCAGCAACTCCCCAGATTTGCAAACTCCCTGAACAGATTGGATATAACTCCCCACATGATCCTGGGATAAAGGTGGGTCTAATCTAACTCTTATGTCAACAGATAATGCACATTTCGTCTCCTGATCATATGGTTGTTTTTGTGCCCTTGTAATTCCCCTCCAAGTTAATGTCAACAACGCCTGCAGTGAGGAGATGAGGTTGTTGTTTTCACCAAGATCAAAGTTGGCTCGAGCTTTGATTTGGGAAACCGATTCAGCAGAAAAATGGAAGATTCTTTCCCTGAGGGAAGGATGAGGCCTGACTCGCCTAATGAACTCTTCTGGGTTGGTGAACGGAAGTTTGATCAACTGCTTGGATTGATCTATGACCCACCGATCTTGGATTGGAGGCCGTGAGATTGGGTAGCTTTTGACTTCCATTCCTTTGTGATATGACTGAAATATCTCTGACCAAACGCTGAAGAAATGCCAGTGAGATCTTCCGTCCACGCACATGTGGTTGATGGTGCACCCAATGAAGACTCCATCGTACAGTTCAGTGACCTGCGCGCATTAATTTCTCGTGAATACGAGTACTATTTTGCTGGGCATATGATACACCCTTCTTTTTTGGTGCCATACCATATGTGTGAACAATAATTCTTTTGAGGTAACTTTCCAATTATATTGAGGGTACTATTCTATTTGCCTTAATTATCCAGAAATGACATCTCAGTTTGTTTTTCAAAAGGAAACAAACTAATTAGTTTTGATAGCAATACTTGCTGTTCCTATTATCAAGCACAACAAGCGAAAAAATTTCAGAAAGAAACAAAACTTACCAGAAAAGAAAATATCAGAGCAACGAAACCATATAACCACCACGCGAAGAGGATATCCAAAAACTAATTAATCAGCACAAAATACTCATTAACACCTTGATGAATAACAAATTAAACAACCTGGACACACAACAAAGGCCTCGTGTGACCATCATAATTGACTGCAAGCTCATTACGGTCAAAAAACGAATGCACCACTTTAGGAACGTCCATCGGTGATAAGATATCAGCAGTAAGCTCCAAGGCGGACGCGTGGATGAACTTCGCCCCGGGCCCTTTACTAGGGTTTATGAATATGACACTGGTGTTCTCCTCCTCATCAACTATGGTCTCCAGTTGGCCTGACAAAGTGTAGAAGTGAACCAGAGTTTCGGAAAGACTCTCTCTTAGTTTTGTCAGGATAGAGATGAAACTTGTAAGAGGAGAAGGTTTGGCGAACAAGAGGCCCTTCTGGTTGTAGTGCACAGAGAGAAGTGAGAGCTCGCATGGTGATAAGTGGACTGGTTTTTTCACGTTATCTGGTTCCCATTTTGGCTTGACGAAGCACTCGGACACGGTTTTGATCATTGTTGGGGTGCACACTAATGGATTTGGGGAGAGCTCTTTGTTTTTTCTGTTGGTATTAATTGGAAGGACGCGCGCTAGCTCAACTTATGTGTCCGATTTGATATTAAATTGGATAAATTACATTCCCACCCATCTGGTTTGGCATATTTACATCGTCCACCCTAGTTAGAATATTTGAATATGGTAGCCGGTCATTGTGAGACTCGATGTCTTAATGTAACTGAGAGAACTTGTGTATATTTCCATACCAGTAGGTGGTTAATTATTTATAGGGGTTACATAGAACATTCTAGGGGTTACCTAGAATGTTCTAGACATTACAATGGAACTGGGCCTAACATGTAAATAATACAAGCCCACTAACCACTAACTTATTATACTAATAACTAAAGGCACCGGCCCACTAGGGTACTGGTCCACTATCCCCCCCTCGTTCCCAAATTAGTCTCAACAAGAGACATTTGAGAACGCAGAAACACATGTTTTCCCCGATTTAGGGTTTTTGTTAGAGCATCTGCAATTTGATCATTCGTCGGAAGAAACTCCACCTTCAAGCTTCGATTTCGAATGCGTTCTCGAACAAAGAAGTAGTCCACGGCGATATGCTTTGCACGACTATGAAACACTGGATTCGAAGCGAGGTATGTAGCGCCTATATTGTCGCACCACAAAACTGGATTATGTTTCAATTTTATACCAAGCTCTGTCAAGAGTTTCTGAATCGACAATGCTTCGGCTGTAGCCGTGGCCAGGGACTTGAACTCGGCTTCTGTTGAGGATCTGGCCACCGTTCGTTGCTTCCTGGAGCTCCAAGACACAAGACTTCCACCGAGAAAGATGAGGAAGCCCGTCGTGCTGCGTCGATCGGAGATGGAGCCTGCCCAATCCGCGTCTGAGTAAATACTCAGATCACCAAGGGGTTGCGCGGGGAAGAAAAGCCCTAAAGTTTTAGTGGCTTTTAGGTAACGAAGAATTCGTTTTGCCGCAGTCCAATGAATTTCTTTGGGAGCATGCATATGTTGACTTATTTTGTTGACTGCGTAACTTATATCTGGCCGTGTAAAGGTCAAATATTGCAAACTGCCGATGATGCTTCTGAAATTGTGAATGTCGTGATGTGGTGGAGAGTCAGATGTGTCGAGAGAGGTTGAGTCAATCATGGGTGTAGCAACTGGTTTGGAATTTTGTTGTTTTGCGCTGTAACAGGTCCTGAATATAATGACTTTGAGTGATGGTGAGTCCTGAATGGTTTCGGGTTACAGTGACCCCAAGAAAGAATAGATTTCCTAGGAGTTTAAGGGGAAACTCGAGAGCTAGACAAGATGTGAGTTTGTGAATGAAATTAAGGTTAGAGGCAGTAACAATGATATCATCTACATATATAGTAGATACACCATGTCTGAGCCTTGTACGTATGTGAATAGAGAGGGATCAGATTGAGATGCATTGAAACCAATGTGTAAAAGGTATGTACTAAGTCGAGAGAACCATGCTCTAGGAGATTGTTTCAATCCATATAGAGCCTTCTTTAGCCGACATACATGATTAGGAAAGGTAGTATCAACAAACCCTGCAGGTTGTTAGATGTAGACTTCTTCTTCAATATGACCGTGTAGAAAAACATTGTCCACGTCTAGTTGATTAATAGGCCAATTTCTGGCAGTAGCAATAGCGAGAACAGTTCTTATAGTCGAGACTTTTACTACTGGACTGAAGGTTTCTGAATAGTCAATGCCATGAGTTTGACCAAATCCTTGGGCCACAAGACGGGCTTTTCTTCTTTCCAAAGTTCCATCAGCATGTCGTTTTGTTTTTAATATCCATTTTGTGCCTAGAATATTCATGTGTGTCTGATAGGGAACAAGTTCCCATGTGTTATTTTTAGTTAATGCCTGATATTCTGCATTCATGGCTGCTTGCCATTCTGGATATTTTTTTGCTTGGCTGAAAGTTGGGTTGTCTGGAACAGGTTTTGTGATGTTAGTGTGGTTAAGCCATGGAATGGTCCCATCTGTTCTGATTTTAGGTTTTAGATTGTTTGTTTTGGCACGAGTAACCATAGGGTGTATGGATACAGGTGAGGGTAAAGAATTGGAGGGAGATTCTGATTGAGAAGAACGTGAAGGTGAGGATGAAGAATTTGATGAAGATTCTGATTGAGGTTTATGTGGGTAAAGTGGGAATGGGACCTGGAGAGCAGTTTTGTATGGAAGGTGTTGTTTGAGCAGAAGGGTTAAAAGTTTGACCATGTATAGGAGATGAAGATTGGGATTCAGATTGAGGGTTATGTGTGAGTGAGATAGGGCTAGTATAAGTAGGTTGAGAGGTGGTGTAGTAGACTGGTGAGTTTGGATGTGGTTGCTGAGTATGTGTAACAAGGTTAGACAGAGGCAACAAGAAATTAGAAATTGATGTAGTAGATGGAGAAGATTGTTTTGGAGTTAAGGATGCATAGGGAAAAACAGTCTCTTGAAACATAACGTCCCGTGAAATGTAATAGCGATTTTTAACAGGATCAAGACAAATATACCCTGTAGAATTTTCAGAATACCCAAGAAAAAGACATTCAGTGGATCTGAGGGATAATTTGTGGGTATTGTAAGGCCGTAGATTTGGCCAGCAACTGCATCCAAAAACTTTAAGATGATTGTATGGGTATTGTTTGGGTATTGTTTATTGTTAAGTTTAAAAAATGGTGTTGAGAAGTCAATGGTCTTAGTGGGAGTGCGATTCATTAGGTAGACTGCAGTTTTGAAAGCAAAAGTCCAAAACTCCATAGGAAGAGCAGCCTGAGATAAAAGACAAAGTCCTCTGTCCATGACAAACCTAATTTTACTCTCTATAGAGCCATTCTGTTGATGAGAGTGAGCACAATTGAGTCTATGAGTGATACCCATATTCTGAAAGAATTTTTCTAAAGCCCTAAATTCACCTCCTCTATCTGTCTAAACCTTTTTAATAGTTGTATTGTATTGGGTGTGTACCATTTTGCAAATGATAGGAAATATTAGAGCAACGTCAGATTTTCTTTTTAATGGATAAATCCACATATACCGTGTAAAATCATCAACAATTAGCATGAAATAGTGACATCCATCAACTGAAGTGCAATAAGCTGGTCCCCATAGGTCCACAAACATCAATTCAAAAGCCTTAGATGAAACAGAATCTGAAGGAAAATGAGGAAGAGCATGAAACTTTCCCTGACAGCAGGCTGTACATAGTTCACTACTAACAAAACTAGAAATGGGTAACTGAAAATTTCTAATCATCTGTCTTGTGATAGTAGTGCTAGGATGTCCAAGTCGAGCGTGCCAGATGCTTGAGGGTGCCTTGGTGGTATAGTGAAGTTGATGAGTCTTAGAGCCAGGAGGAAATGTATAAACTTCATCTTTAGCTGTTCCTTTGAGAAGAACTTCCTGAGTTTGAGAGTCCTTCTGTAAAAAATAATCATGATGAAACTCAAAAAATGTTCCATTGTCCTTACAAAACTTGCTTACAGAAACCAACTGTTTGTGTAACTTAGGGACATGCATGATATTCTTTAGGATAAATGATTTATCAGAAGTGAGAAGAGAGCCATTACCCTGGTGTTGAATGCCCAGAGTAGAGCCATCCCCCAAGGAGACCGTGTCAGTACCTGAATAATCAGAGGCACTGATGTTAAGTTTAGAAAAATCTCCCGCAAAATGGTGGGATGCCGCTGTGTCTGGCATCCACTCCATAGTAGGGTTAGTTCCAGTAGCATTAGCTGTCATAGAGGAGGGTGGGCGGGGCTGATAAGAGTAGTTGTAGCGATGGTAGCAAGCATTGGCTTCATGGCCTCTTTTACGACAAATTTGACATTGTGGTCTGGTATCAGGTTTTCCAGAGAAGTCTGTTTGTTTGGTTTGATAAGATGAAGAAGATCCCCTGCCCCTTCCTCTACTGTTACGTCCTCTGTTATTGTAAAATGATTTTCCTCTTCCAGTGCCTACTGTAGGAGTGTGTGATGTAGCATTAACTGAAATTGTAGTTGCTTAAGCTTGCTGTTTCTGTAACCAGCCTTCTTGAGAGAGAAGAAAGTGATATAGTTGAGAGGGAGGGCAGGGTTCTGTCCTTGTGAGAATGTTAGAAACCAAGGCACTGTACTCAGAAGATAAACCATTTAGGATGTAGCTTTGGAATTCTCTGTGAGAGACTAAATGACTAGTTAGAGAAAGGGAATCCCAAGGCTTGAGCTCGATTGTAGTATGAAGTCACAGATTCTGTAGATTGCTTAGAGATAGAGCTTAATTGACACAACAGATGTCCAACTTGGGCGTTTTTTTAGGAGGCAAAGGTTTGGTGTAAATATGTCCAGGCTTGGGATGCTGTTTTCATACCAACTATCTGACCAATAATATTTTCACTTACTGAAGCGAAAATGACAATGAGTACTAATTGATCCATCTGAATCCATTTTAGATATTCCTTGTTTATCTCACCGTTAATAACAGCCTCAGGACAGGGGTAAGAACCATCAACGAATTTATAAAGATCATTGCCTTTTAGAAAAGTTGTGATGATACCTTGCCAGATGCGGAAGTTTTCTGTTTTTAATTTTATAAGATTGGTGGCTGCCGAAACAACTGACTGGGATGATATTTGTATGTTTTGTGTAGGTGTTGAGAACGACGGGTTGCTGGTTTGTTTTCCGGATCCGATTTCTCCTCCTGGCCTCATGTTTTCGCCATTGTTATTAGAGGATGAGAGCACAGTTTCATCATCCATCGGAGGAAAAAAAGGGAAGAAGATGAAGGGTAGAAGATGAAGGGAGGGAAGACTATGACGGGGTAAAATGAATAATCTCAGACCACGACCAGATAGGGTTTATTTGGGGTACGCAACAAAATGAAAAAGTTTGGTTGCATAGAAGGGCGTTGCGACGAGAATGAAGTGAGAGCACAGTTTCATCATCCATCGGAGGAAAACGAAGGGAAGAAGCTGAAGAAGAAGGTAGCAAGCTGCTTGTTGATGTTATCAGAAGTGCACTGACCTTTCAATATCCCGCTAGCTCGTTTGTTCTTCTTTTCCCGTTTTAATTAGGAAATTAGCTTGACTGTTGAATTGAGATATCGCGGGTCGATCATGACCGAGGAGGATCAGTATAATTCAACCGTAGGGGGGAAGACTATGACGTGTTAACATCAGTGGTGGACTTCAAGGGAAAAAAAAGAATTTGAAGAAGATTTTGAAACAGAAGAAAGACGTGAGGACACGTCAGTGGTGGACTTCAAGGAAAAAAAATGAAGAAGATTTTGAAACAGAAGAAAGAAGCGAGGAAGACGAACAGGAATAGAAATATGGCTCTTGATACCATAGTTAGAATATTTGAATATGGTAGCCGGTCATTGTGAGACTCGATGTCTTAATGTAACTGAGAGAACTTGTGTATATTTCCATACCAGTAGGTGGTTATTTATAGGGGTTACATAGAACATTCTAGGGGTTACCTAGAATGTTCTAGACATTACAATGGAACTGGGTCTAACATGTAAATAATACAAGCCCACTAACCACTACTTATTATACTAATAACTAAAGGCACCGGCCCACTAGGGTACCGGTCCACTACACCCTTGTTGTTTGCTTAATACTTTGCGCACCTACCAACTATATACTGTTTTATATCCGTCAACATTTGTCCCATTTCCGTCTGTACTGTCCACGTGACGCCCTCTCATTTGTTCCCCTTAAACCCTGTCTTGAACCTTGAAAAAACCAAACCAACATTTGAACCGCCCCACTAAAGCCATTGGTTGCGTTCGGCACACTTTGTGTTGGTAGTTTGTGGTTGTTTTGGTCTGGTTGTTTTGGTTAGCTGTTTTGTGGTAGTTTTGCTGGTAGTTTTGCTGGTTGTTTTGTGGCTGGTTGTTATGTGGCTGTTTTGTGGTAGTTTTGCTGGTTGTTTTGTGGCTGTTTTGTGTAGTGCGTTTACCGTTTTCGTTGTTACAATTAAAAATTTTACATTACATTTTAAAACAATTTTTTGTTAATAAAGTTAAAATATATGTAGATGTTCAATTATAGCCTTTAATAATTAATATTCTATATTAATATTTTAGTGACAATTAATTTATAATATGTATACCTATTAATTTATAAATAAACTTTTTACATATATTTGAAAAAATAAAGAAATAAACCATTGTATTTAGAGTAAATATATTATATGTTACATATAAAATATAATTTATGGATTATATTAGTACTTAATATAACATTTCAAATGTATTAATACTTAAAATTATTTTAATTTTTAATGGAATAAATAATATCATTGAAATGAAAAATCAATTCTTTCTAATAATAAAATAATTGACTGTAAGTGAATATTATATGTACAAATTATTTTTATTATATATTGTTTAATTGTTGATAAAATATTTATTTTAAACATATATTTGTAGTTAAAACAATATATTATATTTAATTAAATATTACTTGAAATTCAAAAACATAAACTTAAATTTAATACTGGATATGCCAAGAAATGAAAAATAAGGTATATTAGCATATAAAATTAACGTATATTAGCATATAAATTATACTTTAATTATTAAGCACGGTATAAAACATATAATAACTTTGATATATTGACACACCACAATAGTTTGTACAAACAATTTTGTAAATAAGCATACTTAGCAAGTTGAATACTTATAATTGATATTTATGAAATATACTACAAATATTTTGTACTCTAATAATTTGATATAATTGAAAGTATACATCTTAATTTTATTAGTTTGCTCTTTTCCTTGTAATATTTTATTAGAATTGATAGATAGTAATAGTTTTAAGAGACTATTTATCCGTGTCTGAATAAACAATTTAGAAAAACACTACTAGTTTAAAACTATTGTTCATATTATTTTCATTAATTTATAATTTAGTATACCAATCTTTATAAAAAAACTAAAAATAAAAGGAAAATAAATTAATTTATAATATATTAATTTAATATTTCAATTTTAATTTAATTTTGTGTCAAATTTAAATATAATATCATTTCTAAAATATAATTATAAATATTAAAAATTTAAATTAATTTATTAAAAACTAATTTTAAAAATTAATTTTTAAATATTAATTTATATTATTAAAATATTCTCGTCCCCTTAATTACAGTTTTCTGGCTTCGCCTCTGTTTACGGTATTCATTATATTTGCAGCATAAATTGTTGGTTGTTTTGTGGTTGTTTTGTGCTGGTATATTTGTGGCTGTTTTGAAAATTGTTGTTCGGAGGTGGCGGTTTTGTATTTTTTGTCAAAAATACCAAACTCAAAAATGCTATATTTATACCACAAAAATGCCATGACCGAACGCAGCCATTGTTCGAGAGTTAATTCCTCTCATTCTTCCTTTCCTCTGCTTCCTACTCCCGCCCGATACTCTCCTCCATCTTTGCTTTGTTCTCCACCTAGTTGCTTAATCTCGACAAGTTTGGTCAGCATTGTTGATTCGACCAGCTAGAACGAAGCAAATTGTCGACGTAAGTCAATCTCTACCTGTTTAAAGTTTAGGGATTTGTCGATTGCGCTGCCATTTGTCGATTTCACTGCCATCTTCTGTTGTCCTGCGACTTGATTCAAGTGTTTACGGTTTCAATTACCTCCTGGATTGTGGTTCGATTGTTTATCCTATAATGTGGGTTCTGATTGTTGATTCTTGGGTTTCTTGTTCGCTGCTCTATGACTTGCTTGGGATTTTGAAGGGTTTTCAGTCGACTCATTTGCACATACTATGTTAACAGTTGAATGTCACATGATGTACTTCAAGCTGATATGCACAATTGGTTTATTTGGTTTTCAAACATCAAGTGTATGCTGTGAATGATATTTCTGATGGCCCCATTTAATATTAATGCACCGATACACCAAAGGGACTTGTTTTGAAGCTGCTGATTTCCTAAACTTATTACTGGCCAGTAGAAGCGGCATTGGTGTGTCCTATGTTGCTCTTGGCTAGTTTGTGGTGTTTGTTGTAAAAATTAGTTGCTTCACTTCACAGTTCGTATACGGTGACGGTACTCTAATATTTATGTAATATCTATGATTATGGGCCATTGCTCTATATCTGAGCTCACCATTTCCAGAAGCAATGATGACAAATCTGTGGTCTGAGCACAATTGATCTATTTGGTGTTGTATTCAAGTGTATATTGTGAAGGACATTTCTGATAGCCCCCGTTAAATATTAATACACTGTACACCGAATTGACTTGTTTTGAAGCTACTGATTTCCCAAACTCATCACTGGCCAGTAGAAGCGGCATTGGTTTGTCCTCTGTTGCTCCGGGCTAGTATGTGGTGTGATCTGAGCACAATTGATTTGTTACTTTGTTCTTGATCGATTCTTTGTTTGTTCTAGTATGTCTTCATCAAACAATCGAAACAGTGAGAGTCTCTTCACATTCGCTAATGTGAAGTGCAAGTGCACTAGGAATGCGAAGCTGTACATTGCCTTAACTGTAGAGAATCTTGGAAAGTTGTTTTATCGTTGCGACTGTCATTATGGCCTATTCAAATGGTGGCATAAAGAGGAACTGAATAGACACCTATTGAGCACAACTGGTATGGTGAAGAGGTGACTGGCCCCAACGTTGATGTGTTGAAGGTACTCGAAGAGATCAAAGATCTTAGACAAGAGTTGAGAGATTTGAAAACATTTCTGCATACAGACAGAGGAAGTCACAATGCTGGAGTCCCTGGGCTTTTTATGAGTATATGTGCAGTGTTTTTAGTGATTGCTCTGTTTATTTGTAAGCTGATGTAGTTTGTAGTTGATGGTGGGATTTTAATGGACCTGATCTACTATTGAAGTAGTCTTTTGGAGTTTGAGTTGTTATTTATGAAATGTAATAGTTACTTTTGTAAGCTGATGTAGTTTGTAGTTGATGGTGGGATTGTAATGGACCTGATCTACTATTGAAGTAGTCTTTTGGAGTTGGAGTTGTTATTTATGAAATGTAATAGTTACTTAATGTAACAGACTAGTTTAAGTAATGAATGTGGTGTTTTTAGTTTCTGTAAGATGCATTACCATATGTAATAGTTGGTTTGCAAAATTCAACATGTGTATGTCTCTCACTATGTCAAACACAAAACAATGTCACATTGTAGCATAGCAATAAAATAAGAGGATTGAAAACACATTGCCATAAAAGTGTAAATTCTGTAAAACGACATTGCCATAACAGTGTAAGATCAAAAACACATTGCCATAAACAAATTAAGTAATGTATGTCTCCCACTGTCTGAATCACAATGTAACAGGGAAAAAAAGATAACTAGATCACTGCCAGATATGCACCATCGTTGCCATACTAGTTGGTTTCGTTTCTTTCTATCAGAACAAAAAAATGACACAATCTATCAACACAACACTTTGACAGGGCATAAAGCATATGAAAAATACCAAACAGCTTGTTTGCATTGTTGTGCACAAATTCAAGATTCAAAGCATAACTGCTACAGCCAAAGCACTAGCTACTCAAATTCGGGTCCTTGGCCATTTTTACATCAAGTACATACTAAAACACCACTCATTCTCACGTCTTGTTCACATCAAGATACTATTTTCTTTCTTGAAGGAAACTACAACCAAAAAGCATATATGCACTACAACAAAAAGCATGACTACACTACACACGTCCTTGCACCCCCGTCCATCACACCAACGGCGTACAAACACCCACTCCCAACAGCAGTTGCACCTGAGACAAAGTAAGCAAGATCAAACAAAAACGGGATGAGTATAATGCTACTAAGAAAATAGGTTAACATTGTCATTAAATTGAATTATTTGCTCACCTTGAATGACATTCTTCTTTCAACTATTACGCTTCTGATTCCTGGTATGATCGGATAGGTCTTGTGACCGCCTTCCGCTTCCTTGGCCTTCCCAATCCTTCACTCCCACTTGCAGTTTCTTGGGTTGGTTATGGGGCATCCTGACTAGACCCACTACCATCTCCAACTTCTGATACAACAAGCAGGCCCTGGCCTTGTCCCACAGATCGAATGGTTTGGGATGCACATGTTCTAGAATTATGTTCTCTTTGTTTACACTTAGCACAAGTCACATAAGTTGATCTCTTAGTGTTAGGCCTAGCCTCACCCTCCTCTCTTATCCTCTGTTTTATTGGTCTACCAGGCAACTTCTTCAAAAAGGGTGGAGAAAGGATTTTCAAGCCCTCGGGATCAGGCCAAATAAAAGAGTCTAGGATTGAAGAGATTGCTTTCTGATATGTGATAGCATATTTAGACATTGAGAAGATTGGGTCAAGAAATTGCTCTTTGTCTATCCTCTTCCAGTTCAGGAAAGCACAAGCATGCTTGCATGGGATACCTGACTGATCCCATGCCATACAATCATAGTGCCTATCTTTAGATTGACAATACAGTGCCTGTTTAGCTCAGTCACTTCAAATTAATGTTCACTACTTGCAGTATACCCACACCTACAACCTGCTTTTGTGTTCTTGTAAAGAACCTTTTTAGCATAAGGTGTAATCTTGTCATTCATCTTTCTAATAGACTCGTTTCTCCCATTCAATTTTTTCATCAGGGTCTGTCTCAAGCTTTCAAGAAGAGAGAAAATTGGGCTACCCCTAATTGAAGACAATTTTCTATTGAATGACTCAACAAAGTTTGAGGTGTCTCTATAACTTTTACCTCCCTCGGCATATGAAATCTAACCCACTAATCATAATCAACATCCCTCAAATACCTATAAGCGCCTAAAGATGTTCTTTAATCCTTTTCATTACATCCTTTAGGGCAGATTGGGTATAACATTGAGCAGCTTCCCATAAAAGATTTCTTAACAAGGTTCCTAATGTATTACATGCACAACAAAACAATCAGGGAAATGCAACAACAGACAATTAAGAACAGAGCATGCTTAGCCAAAGTTAATTACAATTACTTAGATTATCTTTCTTGAAATTGGCATAAAAATGTCTATAACATATTCTCCTAGTAACCTCTAGTAGGACAGCATCAAGTGCAGGTCAACACTCTATTCCAGAAATAAGAATACACATTAACACTCCAAGCTGAAATCTACTCAAATAGAGTTAGCAAATTATTCTTGAACAAACAGTAGAAATCAACATCAAATTCACTTTACCTTTTGCCTATCAGTGATGATGACCCATTTTTTCCTCACATCCTCATTAGCAATCAACCTCAAATTGCTGAAAAAGTAAGTCCATGTTTTAGTTGTTTCACTAGCAACAATAGCAAATGCCACTGGAAATATCCTATTGTTCCCATCAAGCGAGACTGCACTAAGCAATACCCCTCCATAAGGACCCTTAAGATGACAATCGTCAAAGCCAATGAATGGTCTGCATCCTTTAAGGAAACCTTCTCTCAATGCACTGAAGCATATAAACAACTTAGAGAATGTGGGTGGACCATTGACGTATTCTTGATACTTCAGATCAATAATTGACCCCGGGTTTCGCTCAAGTGCAATTTTGGTGTACTGATGAAGTTTTGCATAGGATTCCCCATGATTTCCTTGCAACAGTCTCATTGCTTCTTTTTAGCCCTGAAGCACTTCATGTAATTAACCATTACCCGTACTTGGTTTGTATGAAGTGCTGAATTGCAGCAGGTGACAATGAATTATTTGCCCTCAGTTCTGGAAGAATTTTTCTCATTGCCCACTTCGATGTTGCTGATGGGTTTTCAGCCTAGTGCAAGTGTGCTCTCCTTTCATGGTTTTGATCATGAAGGTTATACCATCAGACAAAATAAAAGCATGTAACCGCCATTCACACGAGCTAAGCTTGTTACAAAGGACCGTGTACTTCCACGGGTCATTGGCCACTCTGTGCAGATCAATTCCCTCCTGCACAGCATAATCCTCCATCACCTCTCTGAATGCATCTTTATTCAAGAACATTTGTTTTGGTTCTAAGTGTATTGTGCCATCAGGCTGGTGCTCAAAGGGTTTACCATCTCTTACCCATGAATCATCCCCACCTACTCCCACTTCATCATCACTAGAAAAATAACCACCTTCTTTAATCTTTTTCATTGCTTCAACATCAACATCATCCTCATCATGTACCACATCTACACCTCCAACATCACTGTCACTCTCCTCTGATCTAATACTTTGTTCATCATCAGAATTGTGATCCCATGAGTCATTAGAAAAGATGGGATCGTGGTCTGCATTTTAATCATCATTTCCCTCATTTATAAGGTGTAGGCAGTACCACATTGTAGGTAACACTATTCACAACAGCAGGGGTAGGGTTAGGCAGTACCACATTGTTGGTAACACTATTGTGATTAGATACTACCGTGGGACTATTAAATGAAGGTGTGGCTAACCCAATGGGTCCTGAGGAGTCAGATTGTGGTTTTGTGATTTGGAGATTTGTAGACCTAGTATATTGTGGTGGTAATATTGGGCGCTGGTTTAATGGTGGAGGTAGATCACATTGTGCAGTGGGCAGTGGGATGAGTAGGTTACTGCTTGAAAGTGCAGATGTAACTAAGTTGACTCCTCTTGGTTTTTTTTCTTTTTCCCATTTTCCCACTGGTGAGTTGGAGTTGGGGGGGTTAAGAATGAGGCACAGTTGTTTGTGGAGGTTCATCTTGAGAATGTTGGGTATGAGGGATCGTTGTTTGGGGTGGTTCATCTTGTGAAGTTTGTGGTTGTTGGGTTTGTTGTGTTTGTTGTTGATCACATTGAGAATGTTGTGTTGGCGATGGTGAGCTAAGATAGATTTCATCTGGGTCAATTTCTACCAATTCATCAAAATTGTACCCAACTTCACCTTCATTAACATCATCATCACTGGGTACTTTAGCCTTTTTGTCTGAATCCAACAGCCAACGCTTGTAAGTTTCCATCAATTCAGAATCCTTCAATCCATCATCAACAATTACCTCAATCACATCCTTACCCTCAAACAAACCCAACATATTCATCAACTGTCTATCACAACCTATTTCTATCTTCTTTCTGCTTTTTGGGTGTTGGTAACGGAAAATAGGGTGCTTAGGTTCTCCAACATTGCGTTTCTGTTTGATAAGGGTTAGGGAGTCATGAACCAGCTCTATTGTTGAGTATCTGTCAGGATCAAACGGTGCCTCTACTCTATACCGACAACCCTTATACTGGACGTCAAGGTATACCTCCATTGTAAAAAGTAGATACTCTGTACGATTTGGTTGTAAACACCCAACACCCTAAAATATTAGTGATTAACCACACAACTCTAAAAAATCTACGAAGCAATCATGTGAATACATACAAAACCCTAAAAACCCCAAGCAAATCGAGTAGCAGAAAATTGAACAAAGTAGCTCCCAAGTCTACAACCACAACCCAGAAGATAATAGAAACCCAAAAAATTTCAATCAAGTTGTACCACAACAGAAGATGGCGGTGAATGCAACAAATTTTTCTTCGCACTACTGTATTCACAATTTCAAAATCCCAAGCAAGTCGTAGAGTAGCAAACAAGAAACCCAAGAATCGACAATCAGAACCCACAATATAGGATAGACAATCGAACCACAAGCCAGGAGGTAATTGAAACTGTAAACACCTGAATCAAGTCGCAGGACAATAGAACATGGCAGCGAAATCAACAAATGACAGCGCAATCGACAAAACCCTAAAATCGACACAACCCTAAAATCGACAAATCCCTAAACTCCAAACAGGTAGAGATTGACTTACGTCGACAGTTTGCTTCGTTCTAGCTGGTCGAATCAACAATGCTGGCCAAACTTGTCGAGATTAAGCAACCAGGTGGAGAACAAAGCAAATATGGAGGAGAGTATCGGGCAGGAGTAGGGAAGCAGAGGAAAGGAAGAATGAGAGGAATTAACTCTTGAACAATGGCTTTAGTGGGGCGGTTCAAACGTGGGTTTAGTTTTTTTCCCGGTTCGAAACCGGGTTTAAGGGGAACGAATGAGAGGCGCCATGTGGATAGTACAGACCGAAATGGGAAAATGTTGACGGATATAAAACGGAGATAGTTGGTAGGTGCGCAAAGTAATTAAGCAAACCACAGGTGTGGACGATGTAAATACGCCAAACCAGGGGGGGGATGTAATTTTCCCTAAATAAGTATATTGTATATATTTCCTTGAAGAAGTAAATAAGTATGCATTTCATTAGCTAAAGAAAACTACAAATATAATTATGACACCAATATTAGGTATGTTTGCCTTGATTTTCTTATAAACGTGCCTCATGGCGTTTTATTAAAGAAAGTTAGTTATGTTAAAAATATCATAAACGGTTTTACATCTTATCTAGGAAATTACAAATTTACTTATGTAATTGAGGTTCTCTCATGTACCCCACTTTGTATAAAAAGAAACTTTGTGTACTCCCTAAGAATAAAATATCAATTGTCTCTCTATCCTATACCAGCATTTTACGAGTTCTGCTTTCAGTATGTTCTTTGGAAGATATGAATTCCTTGCATCTCATTAGTGTTGAGCTTGTCAATCCATGAGAGCAATTCATTGATCCATATGTTGATCCTAGCATCTCTTGTAGTATGTCATCTCCGCCGATCAACCTATTTGTGGCATCTTCATCTTAGTGTGTTAAGATGTTTTATTGTTGGGTCTCCCCTTATTTATTTTGTTCGTTCTGTTTTAGCTTAGGTAGTCTAGCAATTGTCATTTTAGTTTAGGTTTTGTTAGGTAACAACTATTTTGAGCCTTATTCCTTTTGTACTTAAACTCCCAGGATGTGAGTTTTCTCTACTTCTTCCTTTCCTTTCGTAATGACAAGTCTATTTTCTCTCATTTCCTAATTCTCTTCTAAGAAGCTGAGCAGAGTTGTTCTACACATACTCTCAATCTCATAACTCTTGTGAGTTTTATTATGGTATCAGAGCAAGATTTAGTATTATTTTCTCTTTAGGCGTTTTCTTCTATGTTCTCTTTGAGATTCTTATTGTCCTATTTCTCTCCTTTTCTTTTTTCTCATTTTGAGTCCCTTTATTTTCTTTCTAGCCCTAATCTTAAACAATGGCTGACAATGGAAATTCCCCCAGAAAGAGGAAACTTATCTTGTCGGGTTCCAACAACTCACCAAGTTTGGGCATTGAAGTTGGTGTTGTATTTGAGCAGTTCGGATCATCCCGGTAGTTTGATTACTGTAAAATTCGAAGATCAGGGCTTCCCCTGTTGGAAACAGCAATTAAGTATCGCCAGAGAATCCAAGAATAAGATCGGTTTCATTGATGGAACATTGAAGAAGCCTACCGACTCCAGCACCAAAGAATAGGCCTGGAAACGATGCGACAACATGGTGTGGTCTTGGATACTAATGGCACTAGAGAGAAGAATAGCGGAATCCGTCATTTGTTTCCCAAACTTCTTTGCAACTCCGGAAAGAACTTTACACCAGGTACGACCAAACCAACGCTACTAGGGTTTACGATCTTGAACACTAGTTGGAAAACTTTAAGCAAGGATTGACACAATTTGTAATTATTTTACAAATATCAAGAAACTCTAGGAAAAAAATCGATGCTACACAAGAATTACCGTCCTGCACTTGCAAAGGGAGTGATAAATTCATAAATTATATAAAGGAGAAAAGGGTCATTAAGTTGCTAATGGGTATAAAAGAGATATTTGAAGTGGTGAGAGGAAATATACTCATGCTTTCTCATTTTCCTTTTGTCGATCAAGTGTTTGTGATTCTGGTTCAAGAAGAGAGACAAAAACAGATTTGTACGTCCACTCCCCCAGAAGGAAGTTCTCCCACATTTCCACCCAACAGGGAAGAGCGATTATCAATGGGAATAGAAATCAACTGTCAAATAGTTCTACGTCGACTACAACGTCTAACTCTATACGGTCGAGTCTCCAGTGCACGTATTGTAACAAGCAAGGGCACACAGACGATAAGTGTTTCAAGAAGATTCACTTCCCTCCAAATTGGAGAAATCCCATAGGACCAAATTGAACAAGCAGTGCTAATGCTAGCAATTTACTGGAGAACAAGGATGAGGACATGAAGGAGACACCAGAGGACCCTCTCAGTGATGTTCTCAGCAACCAGCAAAACAAAGAATTACTTGATTATGTTAGCAAGGCTCAGTCCAACATCAAAGAATCTCAAGCACCACCCTCTCAGTGATGTTCTCAGCAACCAGCAAATAATAGAATTACTTGATTATGTTAGCAAGGCTCAGTCCAACATCAAAGAATCTCAAGCACTGAATCTTTAAACTATGGGTTTGTCCGTAAATCTTCCGAAACTTCTTTGTTTAAATGTGCACCATTGTGATATTTTTCTATTCACGTGAACCTTGATAGAAAACTTATGTTACTAGACTGGAATTTTAACACCGGTGCTTCAGACCACAAGTGTGGATATTTGACCCTCTTTATTAATTATGTTGTTCTTGAAAAAACTCTTATTGTGGGTATGTCAGATGGTCACCCACAATATGTTATAATTGTTGGTGATATTAGGTTAAAGTCTTTTAAATTTAATTTGGTTTCTATAAGCAAGCTATCTGACCATATGAAAGTGAAGTTTTTTTTGATGCTACATGTTGCTTCTATTAGGGTTATAAGGAGAAAAGGGCTATGCTGATTGGACATGTCTACACAGGCCTTTATTTTGGATTGAGATTGCAAAATAGAGAACTCAAGGAAATATGTTTCTCTTACATGTAATGATAAGGCAATTAGTCTAGGCTATGATTGTAAGGATTTGTTTAGTCTTTGGATTCATATACAAGGCATATGCCAAAGGACAAGATTCTTAGGCTTGAGATTACGATGTCAAGTTGGTGAATAAACAGCTTGTTTGCGGGTCCTTTTCAAGAGCAAAGAGTCATGAATTTCCCTTTTAATCAAGCACCATAAATGCCATTTTTGACATGATTCATGCTGATTTGTGGGGTCTTACAAAACCAAGACCTATATGGAAACTATTACTCTTTCATTTTTGACATGATTCATGCTAACTTGTGGGGTCCTTACAAGCACCACGTGCGAAATTACCACCAAACAGCTTATGCATGTGATCCTCAAGTTGTGGGCTAAATTCTTTCTTCCTGGATTTCATAAACTTATGTCCTATAACAACAAAGATGATAGAAATCTCAGTAAGTAATTGTTTTTTGCACCATTACAAATTTGTATCCCCCCTCACTCCGAATCGGTATCGACCGTGTTAATGTTCTTGTCCCATCCTAAGCTTGTCTCATCAACTTTCAACTGAAGCCAGTCTTTCCAGTATTTGGAAAAAAATGTCGTACTTGCTCTTTAGTTTTTTTAAGCCCCGTTTTTCCTTGTCTACTTTTGGAACTCGTGTACGTGTTCCATTGTATATTCTTCTCAAATATGGCTCTATTTTGTCCAATGCTATTTCCAAATGCTTAGCAAACAATTCCCTTACTAGCTCATTCAAAATGGGGATCCACTCTGCCTTCTTATCACCATTGTCATCATCCCCATCTGAGTCATCAAAGAAACTGTGAATGGACTTTGTTTTTTTTCTTTTGTTTCCTTGGATATCAATAAATAATAGTTATGACAAACATTATATTAGCAACTGCTTACAACTACAAAATCTTGTAAATAACACAATAAGTTTAAATTATGGCCAAAGAGAAGTAGAAGGGATTTTCACCAGATACCGCTGAGGTTTGGCCAAATTTAATCAAATGCCCCTGCCTTTTCATAATTACTATAAGATACCTTTTAGATTAGGGAAAATGTTTTGATGATATCCCCCCTTCCTAGCATCAAAAAGGTGTTCTCTTTGCTGATTCAAGAAGAACACCAGAAACGATTGACCTCGATGTCTATTGTAAGTAACTCAGAGACGACCTCAATGTCATTCATCGTCCAACGGGGTAGAAAACCTAATTCAATGATTGTCGAATCGGGCAGAAAACCTAATTCAATAAACCAAAACCCTGGAGCTTCGAGGTGCTCCACAATGACTTGCACATATTACGGGAAATCTGGACATTTGTAGGAAAGATGCTTCCAAAAGCATGGTTTTCCCCAGGGTTAGAGAGGAGGTAAATCAAGAAGGACAACTGTAAATGTTAGTGTTGGGGGTGTAAAACCATAACCACCTGACTAATGAACAAGTTTCATAGTTATTGATGTACATCAGTAAATCCCAAGGTGCAAGCAAGGACGCTAGTGCTGAACAACAAGATTCAAGATGTGGTTCTGTGGGTACAGTACATCTATTTTCTTTACCATCTCTTGTTTTGCATAGTAACCATTTAAATGAAGAAGAAAATCAAGGAATCATGTTGACAGAAAACTAAAGTCATCTATTTGGATTCTATATTCAGGGGCATCAGATCTTATATGTGTTGTGATTTATCAGTTTTTAGTAATTATCATGTTCTAGATCATCCCCAACATTGTTATGCCTGATGTACATCCTCAATATGTGAGAATAATTGGGGATGTCAATGTTAATACTTTAATTAGGCTAAAACGTGTTCTGTTTGTCCCAGGTTTCAAATTTAACCTTATAGGCATTAGTAAGTTATTCAGTGATATGAATGAAAAAAATTTATTTTGACTGAAAGTAATGTGTTTATCAAGAATTTGAGGGAAGAAATGAAGTGCAAATTGGTCACCATCACGAGGGCTCTACTTGCTTGATACTTGCTGTGATAAAAAACCCTGTGGGAAGGCTGTAAGGAACCAGTTTATTTCTGCTGGAATAGGAAATAGTTTGGTGCCTAGTTTTGATAATGATTATCATCTTTCTCTTTGGCATCATCGCCTAGGACACCTGCCCAAGAAAAGGTTGTTTGATTTGAACCTTGTAAAAAGGAAATGTTGCTGGTAGACAATTTCTTTGTGAGCCCTGCCATAGGGCTAAAAGTCATAGATTGTCATTTGGAACCAGCAGCATAATGTCAAAGGAAATCTTGAACTAATACATGTGGACATGTGGGGGCCTTACTCTCAAATATATCATGATGGTTTCCAATATTTTCTCATAATTGTTGATGACAAAAGTAGAGCTACTTGGGTGCATCTTTGTGCTAATAAATCTGATTCTTTCCATATTATAATTGAATTTCTTGAAATGGTTTAGAGACAATTTGGTAACATGGTGAAATATATTAGAGAAGATAATGCTTATGAGTTTGGTAGCTCTAGGTTTGGATCTAGTTATTTGAAGGAAAAGGGAATAAAACATGAGACACCTTGCCCACATTCTCCACAACATAACGGTGTTGTAGAGTGCAAGCATAGACACATAATTAAGACGGCAAGAGCTCTCATGTTTCATCCAGGTATCCCCACAAAATTTTGGGGAGAAAGCATTCTCACAGCTACCTATCTCATTAACAGAATGCCCCTAATTTCTTTAGATGGAAAGGTTCCTTGTGAAGTCATTATTGGTAGTAAACCTGATTATTCACATCTAAAATATTTTGGATGTTTGTGCTTTGCAAATGTGAATGCCAATCAACATGATAAATTCTTCTCAAGATGTGTCAAAGGTGTCTTTATTGGTTATCCTCAAGGAAAGAAGGGTTACAAAATTTATGACCTTGACAACTTCAAAGTCATCTACAACAGAGATGTTGTCTTTCACGAAAATTTGTTTCCTTTCAAGAATGCCCACGAATATAAGCATCAAACTTCTGATGATTCTGTTTTACCTTGCACATCTACTGATTTTATAAAACTGAATGAACTAACCTTTGTATCTGAGAGTGACCAAGAGTGTACTCAGCACAAGAACATTTTTCCTCAAAGCCAAGGCAATCTAGAGGATGATGCATGTGATCATCAGGAGGAGGGCCAACCAGAACCAATGAGCTAAACAGTAGAGAGCACAAATGATGAGCAGAAGCTTATGAAGAGGTCCTGGTGAGGCGGTCATAGAGAGAAAAACATCCTCCAACCTATCTAAGAGACTATGAAGTTGGAAAAGTAATCAGCAACAAAATAGATAAGTATTCTAAAGATTTATTTTCTTCTATATTGTGTGATAGAATAAGTATTGTTGTTGCTATGTGTAGTTATGATAGGGTTATAGGCCATGATGATGATCTTAATTACGTTGTTGTCTGTGATGAAGGTAGCTTAGTTTCTTCACTTGTTCCTGTTGACAAGATCTGTCTATTGGCTAAAAATATGGATAGTTTTTCTGGTAAGCTGAAAAGAGAGGTAGAGCCCATAACTATGATCAGGCTGTAAAAGACCCTAGCTGGAGAAGGGCAATGAGAGAAGAGTTTCAGGCTTTAGACAGTGTTAGAACTTGGGTTTTAGTTGATTTACCTTTGGGCAAAAGAGTTGTTAAGGGTAAATGGGTGCACAAACATAAGTATAAGGCTGATGGAACTCTGGAAAGATGTAAGGCCAAATTGGTTGCAAAAGGCTACACTAAAAAACACGGGATAAATTACCAAGAAACCTTTTCACAAGTTGCTAAGTTTACCAATGTCAAGGCTTTAGTTATTATTTCTGTTAAAAGATGGTGGAAAATAAGTCAACTTGACGTGAACAATGCCTTTCTACACGGTGATCTCTTAAAGGAGGTTTATATGGAATTTCCCAAGGGATACAATAGTGAAAGTGCCAACAAGGTTTGTCTTCTCAAGAAATTTCGTTACGGCCTAAAGCATGCTTCTAGGCAATGGCACCAAAAACTAACTGATTTTCTCAAAAACTAGGTTTTGAGCAGTCTTTAAACGACTATTCCTTATTCTACAATAAAACATGAAGTAAAGTGTGTTTCCTGATTATGTATGTCGATGACATTTTACTGACAGGCTATAATTTAGAGTTAATAACAGTGGTCAAACATGAACTAAATGTTAAGTTTCAGATCAAAGATTTAGGAACTATAAGCCTTTTTCTTGGCATGGAATTTTTACACACATCTCATGGAATCATACTTACACAGAAGGGTTAGAAGATCTTGTTAAGGAATTTGATTGTCAAAATAAGAAAATTGCAGTAGGGCCTCTGGAACTAAATTACAAACATTACAAAAATCAGGGAGAACCACTTAATGATGCTTCTATTTATATAAGACTTGTTGGAAAGATTAGTTTCTTGGCACATATTAGACCTGATTTATGTTTCTCTATTCAAGTTCTGAGTCAATTTTTAGGAAAACCCATTGTTCTACATTACAATGTTGTGTTACATTCATTAAGATATATTAAAGGAACATTGGGCTATGGTTTGTTATTTAACAAAAGAAAAGAATTTGACCTGATTGCCTATTGTGACGTAGATTGGGTCATTTGTCCTAACACTAGGAGATCCATCAGTGGGTATTTTCTACAGTTAGGGGGGATCCCACTTTCCTGGAAGTCGAAGAAGCAAACTACTGTTGCCCTGTCCTCTGTAGAGTTGGAGTACCGCTCCATGAGACAAGTCACAACTGAAATCAGTTCGGTTACTCGGCTTTTAGCAGATCTAGGAGTTGAAGGCATTGAATATGTTCCTATCAGATCCGACAGTTAGTCAGTTATATATATATAGCTAGAAACCCAGTCCTGCACGAAAGGACTAAGCACATAGAGTTGTACGTTCACTATGTGCGACAGAAGCTGCAGGAAGGACTAGTAGTTGTCGAGTTTGTTGCTTCTTGCTCACAATTAGCTGATGTTTTAACTAACTTTGTGTGGAAAGGACTACCCTTCAGTGGTGCAACGGTCGGGGGTCATTGGAGCAAGTTGAAGATTGTTTCTCTCTGCTTCAAAACATACATTTTATGCATGTTTTGAGAGGGCCTGTTAATATATGTACTTATTATATTTGTTAGTTGTTTACTTATGGTTAGTTAGCTTAGTATCATTAGCTAGAATAATATTAAGTAAACACGTCACTCTGTTGTTATAGGTTGTACTACTTAAGTATGTCGTAAGTTGACTGTAGTGGGTGTGGATTAAATCTGTATGTTTCTCTTCTGTTTCGTGAATATAGAGAGTTTCATTTCCATCTTTCCTCCTCTTCGTTCTTGTTCTGTGTTGCAAGATTGAGAGGCAGCAGATTGTTTCAGTTTGCAGGTATGACTAAATAATAAAATACGTAAATTTCTCCCACAATTCCCACTGGTTCCGGACTTTCAGCGCCTTTAATCAAACTTAGGGCTTATTGTGACGTGAACATTGGGTCTTTCCGGTTGTTCTATGTCTAGGCCCATTTTCTATTTTAGTCCATTCTTGTACACTTGTATTCTACCCTTGTACAACCCTACTATAAATACTACAGTGAATAGCAGCCAACGTTTAACACGGCATTTCATACATTGATTACATATTTGTCTCCTCTATCTATTAAGTTTGTCTATGGTATCAGAGCCCATAAGGCGTTTTTCTTCCATCGCGCTTTCAACATATTCATGGCTTCATCACCATTGGCTTCGTCAGGATCAACTGGATCATCTGCATCATTGGGAGGTATTGTCGGTAATTCTGCAAGCAATAGCAGTATGATTTCAATGCCGTCACTTATTTCACCCATGTCAAATTTTATCAAACTGAATTTTGAGAATAATCCTACTTGGAGAAAACAAGTAGAGCCATACCTTAGGGGTCATGGATTGTTTGGATGGATCGATGGATCCAAGCCTCAACCTCCTGCTCTTGTCAATGGGCAGATCAATATTGAACGTACTACTTAGGATCAGTATGATCACATTGTTCAATCTGTGATCAACACTTCCTTGTCTGAAGCGATTATTGGCAATGTTGTTGAGTGTAACACTGCCGCTGAGGCCTGGAATGTTTTGAAAGATATGTTTGCTACTCAGTCAGTTGCTAGGGCAATGAAAGTTAGAGTACAACTTGGAAATACAAGGAAAGGTAACGATTCGGTCACCGAATACTTTAAGAAGATGAGGGCTCTTGCAAGTACCTTATCTGCTGCTGGTGAGCCTCTCTCAGATGGCCAGTTTTGCTCCTACATCATATCAGGTCTAGGACCTGAGTATGAGTCAGTCCAAACCTCTCTCACTATGCATAATGACCCTCTTTCCTCTCAACAGATCTACAGCTCTCTCTTTACCCATGAATCTCTTCATGCCTCTTAGAACACCTCTATTCACCTTACATCAAATTCTTCTTACACAAATCCTACAACAAAAACAATCGTCAAAACAATTCTGACAAACAAAAAAGCAAAGGAAAGGGGTCAAACTGAGGGGGGAATACTGGTTACCCTTGTACAACCCTACTATAAACTAATAGCGGCTGACATTTAACACGGCATTTCATACATTGATTACATATCTGTCTCCATTATCTATTAAGTTTGTCTATTATTGATGCATGCTCAAGATTCACATGGATCTACATTGTTTCCCTAAAATCTTGTGTTACTAAGGTGTTTCAAGACTTTGTAACATATATTGCTACTCAATTTCACGCATTTGTTCAGTCTGTACAAAGTGATGGTGGAGGTGAGTTTATTCCTCTAATCAGGTGGCTGAAAGAAAAAGGAATTGTTCATCGACTCTCCTGCCCTTATTCTCGTGAGCAGAATGGTATGGTTGAATCTCGACATAGAAGGATTATGGACAAGGGATGGCTCTTCTAGCTCAAGCTCAACTCCCTTATGAGTTTAGGGAACACATTTACTACTGCTGTGTACCTTTTGAACAGAACACCATCCACTGTTCTCCATCTCCAGAGTCCCTTTGAGGTTCTATTTGGTTTTGTTCCTGATTATTCTAAACTAAAGGTGTATGGTTGTTATTGCAGGCCAAATATGCGGCCATGGAACAAACACAAGTTTTCCTTTAAGACAACCAAAGTGTATTTTCTTGGGATATGGTCCTACCTCAACTGGGTATCTCTATTATGACCCCCTAACCCAAAAACTCTTTCTGTCGCGTGATGTTGTCTTTGATGAAGTAAATTTCCCTTACCAACAACTAGCTCCACAGAAATCTCCCCCTCTGACCCTTCTACTATTACACTTGCTGTTTTTCCTTCCCCAAACCAGACTCAGCCTTCTCCTCAGAATGCTAATTCGAATCATAATTCTACATTCTCTGAAAACATTCAGCCTCTCTCCACCCCTACTCCTTAGTCCTCTCCATCCTCCTCTTCCTCTACTTATCCTCTCTCTTCATCACCTAACACTCAGTCTACTCCTACTTCTCCTCCTAAAATTCAACACCCCATGATTACACGAGCCCGTGATAATATCAGGAAACCTTTGATCCGTCAGGATGGGACCATTCCTTGGCCACAGTTACATCAAACTGCTATTGATTCATCAGATATACCAGATGAGCCTAATTTTAAGCAAGCTATGCTTCATGAGCCCTGGAGATTGGCTCTGTTAGCTGAGTTTGAGGCATTGTTGAAAACTAAAACTTGGGAGTTGGTGCCTCGACCATCTAATGCTAATATTCTGGGTTGTAAGTGGGTCTTGAAGACTAAGAGGAAATCAAATGGCAGTTTTGAAAGGAGAAAAGCGTGACTAGTAGCCCGAGGATATAATCAAACTGAAGGAATCGATTATATGGAGACGTTTAGTCCAGTGGTGAAGCCTGCTACAATACGGATTATTCTGGCTCTAGCTGTTATGAATTCTTAGCCGATACACCAACTGGATATTCAGAATGCATTCTTGCAAGGAGATTTGCAAGAATGTGTTTATATGAGTCAACCACCGGGCTGGGCTGGAAACAAGGAAGATTGTCGGTCGACTGGGCTGGAAACAAGGAAGATTGTCGGTCGACTTCTAGTTTTTGTGTATTTTGGCTCAAATCTCGTCGCCTGGCAGTCCAAGAAGCAACCCACTCTGGCACGCTCCACCACCGAGGCTAAGTACCGCTCCATTGCTCACGCCACTTGTGAACTGCTCTGGATCCAGCAGCTTCTTTCCGACATCGGGGTGTTTCTCTCCTCTCCACCGGTGTTGTGGTGCGACAACTTGGGGGCGACGTACTTGTCGGCCAACCCAGTTCTACATTCTAGGGTCAAACATGTTGCCTTAGATTTTCATTTTGTCAGAAAAAAAGTAGCTAATAAGTCACTGCTGATTCAGTTTATTCATACTGAAGATCAGACAGCTGATATTTTAACCAAGTCCCTTCCCGGCCCACGTTTTAATCAGATACGATCCAATCTGCGGTTGGTGCAACCTGGATCGCGGGAGGGTAGTGTGACGTGAACATTGGGCTTGTCCGGTTGTTCTATGTCTAGGCCCATTTGCTATTTTAGTCCATTCTTGTACACTTGTGTTCTACCCTTGTACAACCCTACTATAAATACTACAATGAATAGCGGCCGACGTTTAACACGGCATTTCATACATTGATTACATATCTGTCTCCTCTATCTATTAAGTTTGTCTAGGGCTTCTTCCACTGAGAAAGGTCAAGTAAAATTGTGAGGGAGATACGAATTACAGTCAAGTCCAGCCTCAATTCATAATAGATCTGATATGGCTAATATTGGAAAACCAAAACGTTGAATGGGTAAATATGTTTCTTTTACAGGTTGGTTGCCCAACCCTTTCCACAAACAACCATATAGACAGTAATAGAAAAAGCAGTGCAAATGAAGACCCTTTATTACTCAGCACTGAAGAAGGTGAGTGGTGTCATTTACTTGCGAGCTATTCCATATATAAGTGGGTTTATGATGAAACCTACAATGGACTTTGAAATGAAAACCAAATGGCTATCTACTTCCGAGAACCCAGCTCCAGCTATAGATTTTTCTGTTTCTCGGGTCACGTTGCATCCATCAAATACAAGCTGTTGCAAGGGATTAAGGAAGTTCTGGGCAAGCCTGCGGAATGTCCCCTCTGCTTTCATAGAAAAATAAGAAGTTACAACATGTACAGAGAAGTAAACAATGCTCAAGAACAACAAAAAAAGAAGATGAGAATATTTATTTCATCATCACCTTCTGCAGCCACATGTTCCACAAACAAGTAGAGACCACCAGGTCTAAGCACCCTCCTCACCTCTGAAACAAAACGCCATGTTAATTTTAATTGAAACTCTCCTTACCAATGTAATAGAATATAAATACTGAATATAGTCTTGTATGCAATTGATACAACCAGTTCTAGAAATAATAGGCTTTTTTACAATTGGTGGCAAAATGAAACAACCTTTTTTAGAAATTATCTGAACTAATAATTAAGGGTGTTTTTCAACTCATATCTTACAGCTGGCATATGTGTATGATTAACAGATCATCAACATATTTTTAAAACAGACGTTCTTGTACCTGCCAAAGTCCTATTCATATCAGCTACTGAACATAGTACAAGTGTTCCAATCACAGCATCAACAGAAGCATCATCAAGTGGCAACACCTCTCCAACCTATACATTTTACATCAAAAATATAGCAAAGCGTGACTTTTAGGCTCCATTCTTTCACTAAGCTGACTCAGTTGAAAGTTAAAAGTTGAAAGCTGAAATTTAAAAAGTAGAGATAAAACGTATATAAGAAAAAAGTAAAAATTAATATGACAATTAATGTATATAACGTACAATGAAACATCACAGAAATAACATGGAAAACCGACCAGAAATAAAGGGCAGGAGAATATCGATAAGAAAAAACGATAACAAAGAATAATGCAACTTCACTCTAATGGCAGACCAGGAAGAGACAAACCCGTATAAGCTATTTGTTCAAGATATCTAACTTCCTCAATGTTTTATTCCCCTGCATCACTCCCTCCTTTTAGAATATTATCCAGGCAACATTCTGCATCTCCCACATTTCAGTAGTCTAAACACAGTTTGACTATCATTGATATTAAAGCACATCTTCATAAAGGTGAAGAAGGGGAAAATACTCTCACATCTTCTTCTGACTACAACAAAGATATAATTCATGATACATTGCATATAAGATCCACTTAAATAACAGCCAGCAAAAGAAATTCTGCATACCGCTTGCCTAAACTCAAAATTATCAGCAGGAAGGCCAGCAGCCTGTGCAGCTTCCTTAGCATACTTCTCCATCTTTTTATTTGGGTCAATACCGAATACACGTTTGCTAGCATCATTAGCATAGTACTTGAGATTAGGTCCAGTCCCTATACCAATCTCAACAATGTCCTTCACATCATTTCCCTTCAATTCGTTGAAGAGCTTAGATTTGTAACCTACAATCTGCTCCCGCAATAAATGATCAATTCACATAAAGAATGAAATTAAGATTAACAAAAGGGATGTGTCATGGGAAATCTTTAAAATTTATTTAACCAAGGTAATCAGTCTAGGGTATGAGAAAGTCCCACCTTAGCTTCAAAGCCCTCCATACAGTTTCCCAAATAGTACGCAAACAGATTCTCATACCAATCAGCTTTAGGAGGGCGGAATCTATTTAAAGCATCCTGTGTAAGGAAAGGTATTAGTTTCTCGTGGCCTCATGGATTATACATTTATGCTTGGCGAATATAATATTATTCATACAATAGGTCATAAAAAAACCTCCTTGTAAACTAGTAATTTAGATTGCAACATAAGAATGGTCTCTGTATACGTCCAGCATCAAATGCAACAAAAACCCTGATCAAAGGTATCATCAAATTTGTAAGCAGGGTGACAATATTCACCGGGTACCCGCTTCACTCGATCCATCTAAACGGGCGAGCGCTCGGGACGGATGTGGGTGACAATTTGATCACCCAATCAATCAACCCGAAATCCAACCTGTTATTACGTTCTACATTAGGAAATCTCCTTTGACTATATAAGGTAATTGCAATTTAAACTGGAACTCAATGTGTGAGCCAGGCGAATGATTCAGGCTATGAACAACCTACCTCCCACATCCAATATGTAAAAGATGTTTGTTGAAAATGCTTATAAAAGCATTAAGGGGAGACTTGTTAAAATGTCAAGTAGTGCTGTTGTATGCATTAGTTTCATGAAATGTCTTTTGGTTAGTTCATAAAATATCACTAAAAAAAAAAAGTCACAAAATATCACTATTTTTTACAAAATTTCATATGTCACTTTACGTTGATAGATGTTAGTTTTTCATTAAAATCCCGAGAAAATGACCGTTTTGTAGTCATTCAGTTAGGTTAGTGTTTAATGACTATATTTTGACTTATTTTGACTAATGAAATGCCATTTTGGAGAGGTTCTTCACGCATAGGTATTGTCAAAAGATTTTTTATTTCTTTTAACAAAATGATTTTTTTATTTGTTATTTTTAAAAAAAAAGTAGTTTAGAGTAAGAGTGTAGATATTTATTAAATCCTCATTTAATTAAAAGTTTAGATACTTAATTAACATGATTGATTTTTCAAAATGTAGGTGTAGAGGTGTTTGATAGAGTGTAGATTTTTAGTAATTTATCATTTAAGTAAAAATGTACATATTTAAGTAAAATGATAGATTTGTAAAATCTAGGTGTAGATTTGTTTAAGGAAATTGTAGATTTTGAATTTTGACAATACAATTTTTAAAATGAAAGAGTGAAATTATTTTAGTGAGTAACAAATAAATACAACTCAGCAAATTCACTTGTGATTTTTTTTTTGAAAGGGTAGATGTCAAAAGATTTTCTAATTACTTATTTTTAATCAATTTGCTTATGATGTGATCTTTATCTTTCGTTTTTCTTTCTAGATGAGCTACATCTTCATTTAAAAAAAATGATGGTTTACTTCTCTTTTCAAATTAGATCATGGGAATATAATCTCGTATAATATTAATCCTCATTTAAGTAAAAGTGTACATATATAAATACATGACCGAATTTTGGAAATGCAAGTGTATATTTATTTGATAGAAGTGTAGATTTTTATTAAATTCTCTTTTAACTAAAAGTGTAGATATTTGAGTAAAATGATACATTTTTTAAAATGTAAGCGTAGATTTGTTTGATAAAGGTGTAGATTTCAAATTTAGACTATACAATTTTTAAGATGAGAGTGGATTTTTAGTTAGTAATAAATAAACTCAACCGAGCAACTTATCTTTTTATATTTATTTTAAAGAATCCATGTCAAAAATTTCTAACTGCTTATTTTTTAATCCATTTTTTAAAATGTGGATCTTGTTTTTCTTCTAAAATTGCATTTTAGATTATTTTTTTTGGTAGAAGTGTAGATTTTTATTGATGTGTAGATATTTAAGTAAAATGATATATGTTTCAAAAATGTAGGTGTAGATTTGTTTAATAATAGTGTAGATTGTAAATTTAGACAATGAAGTTTATCACATGAAAGAGTGGATTTATATTTGTTTGATTATAATCTTTTATTAAGTAATAAATAAATTCAACTTTATTCTTATATTTATTTTAGCTTGCCAACAAAATTTCTTAATTTGTTATCTTTAAATAATCTTTTTGCTCAAATGTGGGATTTTTTTTTTTCAAATCACAAATCCATTTCAATTTCAGTTAAAAAAATTACCTCAAATCTTGGGAATATTGATGGTGGGTCATGATGTAGACTAATGTTTTTTTTCTGTATTTCTAAAATTACAAATTAACTTTCACATCTATATCCCTATAATAAATATTAGAATTTAGACTATCAATTTATTTTTTAAACCTGCAATGATCATCATGAAGTTGAACACCATGCTCAAAAATTCTTTTCCGCACCTTCCCTTCTTGACCTGCTACCTAACAAATAATTCTATTGGTCTTACGGAGTTGAAACTTGAAATTTTAGGTGGAGATCACTAACCCCTAACATTGAGATGAATCCCAAGCCTATCAAGCCAATTGGATCAACAATGACTCGATACAACAAGTACGGCTTGGAAAGGTTTGCTGCAGTCTCCGTGGAAGAATTGCAGATGCAAGTTTCAATAGGATTTACTGTAAGAGCTGAAAAATCTTGGCAATTTTTTAACTGGTAATGCCATTGAACTGGGCAAGCATGAACAGTCATCTTCTTTCTGTTGACCTCTACAAGACCTTAAAATTTGGTCTTGAGCAGTCAACATTATGAAACAAGTAAGATTAAGATGACTTATCAAACAAATCGCATATTCAAAGACTAATACCATGGAGGAGTCAGCAGGGGAGCATGCGTCGCCTTCGGAAGCAGAGCAGCAGAGAGCCGGTAGTAAAGCAGTCGAATCATTTGATTCCGAAGAGCGACGTTTTTTACAGGAGGAAAACGCTCCACGGTGGTCACTGGGAGAAAACGACGGCGGTGGCGGTGATGATGCCATGGATATGTAAGGAAAGCTGATCAGGTTTGTTGGGCCGTTGTTCAAACAGTGAACTAAGGTAGTTAAATAAGCAAACCCGGGGTGGTAGGTCCGTGGGGCTAGTTGTGACTTAATAAATGACAGACAGATGAGAATGGTGGTTCAGGTTGACCTCATTTGACCACGGTCCAAACGGACGACGCACTGTCCACTATTATCTGTGTCATTTTTTTAATCACAACTAGCCCACCCTGTCTTTCTCTCAAAGTAAAAAGATTCCCTCACGAATCAGCAAATCACCTTTGCGCCAAACAAATGGCCCTTCATCCATTTCGCTTGCCACCTCCTGACCCCAAGAATTCAACTTCCACACGGACCAACCACCCCGGGTAAGCTCAGTTAACTGCCTTGGTTCACTGTTTGAATGACAGTTAACAAGGTCCCCAAGAACCAACCACCTCTTAAACCGGAATTGCTCCAGAATTATTCCTAACTGGTTCCGAATCCGAATACACGTATTACAGAATTGAAATCAGTTTAATTGGAACTATGTCCACCTTTAGAGCTAAGAAATAGACAATATTTAAAAGAGGTTTGTTAGAAAATGAGAACTGAAATAGTTAAAGGGAGTTGAATTTTCCAAACACACTAAGGTAGTGTTCGATCACCACATCAAGGAGATTAATCTCCTTCTCATCAATCAAGTCTATTATGTAGCAGTTTGTTAGTGGTTAGAATACTAACACGTCACTTTTCTATTTGTTAAACATGGTCAGCTTTGACATAAAGCTTCTATTAGTTGCGTTTCAGCTTGGGATCCAACGCGACCTAAAGATGGTGATAACTTAGGGTGCGTTCAGTAAAAGTGACGTTTCCTATAAAGCTCAATGTGGTTAGTTTTGTCAGATTTGTTAAATAGTGAGATGACATGTGATTATAGTTATAGTTTGAGTGGGATAAAATATTTAGGCGGACAAGTAGTAGGCTGACATGTGTCAAATACTTAAGCTCTCTCCGTCAATGGCCTGTCAGAGTCTCGATGATACTTCGTCACCGCTGTTTTCAGATCCTACTCGCTACAGAAGTGTTGTGGGCTCTCTACAATACTTAGCTATCACAAGGCCCGACATTCAGTTTGCAGTTAGCAAACTCTGTCAATACATGCAAACACCACGAGAGACTCATTGGACAGCGGTAAAGAGATTACTACATTACCTGGGGAGTTCGAAGCATCTCGGCCTTTTCTTCTCCGCCTCTCCCATTGGTTCGTTGGAAGTGTTCTCCGATGCAGATTGGGCTGGCGCTCATCTTGACCGCCGCTCGACCGCTGGCTTCTGTATCTACCTTGGACATCATCTCCTCTCCTGGAGTTCGAGAAAGCAACGATCAGTGGCAAGGTCGTCAACAGAGGCGGAATTTAAAGCAGTAGCGAATGCTACCGCCGAAACAATTTGGATACTTCAACTTTTGGGGGAATTAGGGTTCTTTATCGATAAAGTTCCAATCTTGTATTGTGATAATGTAAGCGCTACTTACCTCAGCAAGAATCCCGTCCTCCACAGCAGAATGAAGCACGTCGCCGTTGATTTCTTCTTCGTTCGAGAACGGGTGGTGAACGGAACTATAATTGTCTCCCATATATCGGTGGGGGATCAAATTGCCGACGGGCTTACTAAAGCTCTCTCGCCCTCTCTCTTTCTAGGATTTCGCTCCAAACTCCCTCTGATGATGGATTTTGGACCGCGGGAGGATAATAGCCCGAAGTAATGTTGGGCCATCTACTTTAGTATTATAAGCCCAACAGTCCATGTTTGTATTACAGCCCATATATGTCTGTCTATAATAGTCCATTACAGAGTATATAAATACAGTCCCTAGGGTGTAATACGAAGATACAATACATAATGAATATACATTGAATTCCCTACATCTCTCGCTTTATAATTAATAGCCCGAAGTAATGTTGGGCCATCTACTTTAGAATTATAAGCCCAACAGTCCATGTTTGTATTACAGCCCATATATGTCTGTCTATAATAGTCCATTACAGAGTATATAAATACAGTCCCTAGGGTGTAATACGAAGATACAATACACAATGAATATACATTGAATTCCCTACATCTCTCGCTTTATAATATGGTATCAGAGCCTTCCAAATCGCCGATGATGGTGATCTCTCATTAGATCTGGAGTTTCCTGCAACCTTGTCTATTAGTGACGAGCCACATCGAGACACCATGATCTAAGGGCTCCGAAGCCTCTGATGGAAAGACCATTGACGGATCTCAAACGGCGAGGGGAAACACCATTGTACAAGTTCAATCTGTTCAAGCACAACCAAGCACACAGTCAGTTTTATCAGCAGCAGCACATCTGGTAAAACTTACTCAAGATAATTTCAGATTATGGAAAGGAATGATTCTCCCTTTCCTTAAAGGCAATGATCTATATAAGTTCTTGGATGGATCTCACCCGTGTCCCTCTCCTATACTTAATGATGGTTTGAATCCAGAATATTGTAAGTGGATCCAACAGGATCAGTTGCTTATTTCGATTCTATTTCTTTCATTATCACCATCAGTTGTTGGTCAGGTTCTTGAACTTGAAACAGCTGAAGCAGTTTGGAAGGATCTTCATGAATCCTTCGCAGCTCAAACTACTGCTCACCTTGGACAGCTAAATCTCAAGTTAGCTAGTCTAACTAAGAAATCTGAGGAGAGCATTACGGATTACTACAACAGAGCCAAAGGTTTAGCTGCAGATCTCAACACTACGGGACATAAAGTGTCTAATAGGGAATTTCAGTCCTATGTTCTGCGTGGACTTCCTAGGGAATATGATGCTATAATAGCCAACATTCTCGCTAGATCAGAGTTTTGTACACCTCAACAGCTATACAACTTCCTCATGTCCTATGAGGATATCATCAAACAAAATAACAGACAGATCACAGAACCTGTTTGTGTTAATGCCACTGAGGTTAATTACACTGCTGGCAATTCTAAGAATAAGCAGTCATATGGCAAGGGAAAATCAGGAACTGATGGTTACAAAGGAACTCAGTCCTATTCCTCTAATTCTAAAGAAAGGGGAACTATTGGCTCAGGCAGAGGAAATGGAAGGGGAAATCAGTCTTATTTCTCTGGTCAGCCTGATAATAGGCCAACCTGTCAAATCTGTCAAAAGAAGGGCCATGTGGCAGCAGTCTGTTATCACAGGTTTAACCAAGCTTATCAGATTTCCCCTCCACAGAGTTTTTCAGCTAATGCTACAGGCAAATTTCATGCCTCTGAATGGTTACCAGATACCGCTGCTACACATCACTTCACCAGTGATTTCAACAGACTAAACTTAACAGCCTCAGAGTACTCAGGGCCTCAATCTGTTACTCTTGGAGATGGCTCCATTTTGGGAATCTCTCACCAGGGATCAGGTTTTATTCCTCATTCCACTGGTGATTTTCAGTTGAAACAGATTTATCATACACCCTCTCTAAATAGACATTTACTCTCTGTCAGGCAGTTTTGTACTGATAATGATGTCTATTTTGAGTTTTATCCTGATTCTTTTGTTTTAAAGGATATACAGACAAAGGCGACTCTTCTTCAAGGTACAGTTAGAGAAGGTGTGTATGTTTTCCCACCTGCTCCAGCACCTATGCTACATTACACTAAGCTTCTTCCTAAGAAGGTCAGCAGCACTGTTTGGCATCAAAGACTTGGGCATCCGTCAGTGGATATTACTCATAGGGTTATTAATTACAATAAGTTGCCTGTTCTGTCTACACGGGACAAGGAGTTTTGTAATGCCTGCTGTCTAGGCAAACATCATGCTTTTCCTCATTACCTTAGTAGATCTACTTCATCTAGGTGTTTTGATCTTCTTTTCCTAGATGTGTGGGGTCCAGCTTATGTACCCTCTATTGATGGATACAGATACTTCTTACTGGTTGTTGATGATTGTTCAAAATTTGTTTGGTTGTTTCCTTTGGCAAGGAAATCGGATGTTTATGTTATTTTTGATGCCTTTGTGAAATTAATTAGTAATTACTTTGGGGCTTTTGTTAAGTCTATCCAGACAGATGGAGGTGGTGAATTTCAGGCTTTAAAGCCTCTGGTTACTAATTATGGAATAATGCACAGGTTTACCTCTCCCTATTCCCACCAGCAAAATGGGACTGTAGAAATCAGAAACAGGTTTTTGGTGGATAAGGGTTTAACCTTGCTTGCTCAGTCTAGTCTTGGCTTTAAGTTTTGGTCATATGCCTTTCGAGCAGCTGCTTTTCTCTCTAACAGGACCCCTACCAAAGTCTTAAACTACAAGACTCCCTATGAGTCTCTCTTTGGGAAACCTCCAGATTATTCTATTTTGAGGGTGTTTGGCTGCTCCTCTTGGCCTAACCTACGTCCTCATAACCCACACAAACTGAGTTTTCGGTCTACTGAGTGTGTGTTCTTGGGTTATTCCTCAAATCATCAAGGTTACATCTGCTACTGTCCTAAGACCGGGAAGAACTATATTAGCAGGGATGTCCTATTCAATGAGGCACGGTTCCCTATGTCTCAGCCTACCACCCCATCATCTCACCCTCAACCAGAAATTATCCCTGTCCTTCTTCCTTCTCCCTCTATCCTGGCTACATCTCAGCCTATACCTAACCCTACATCCAATTTGCCCTCACATACTGTACTCACTCCTTCACCAAGTCCACAAAATTCTCCCTCTACACACACCACACCTTTACCAGATACCTCTCCACCTACACAAGAATCACCCTCTCCATCTAATGCCTCTTTTGCGGCACCCACCCAGCCTACACATCACATGGTTACCAGGGCTAAGGCCAACATTCATAAACCCTTGATTCGCACAGATGGGACAGTTCCCTGGGGTCATTCTACTGCTCTTAATACTACTGTTGTTAGTTCCTCTGCTAGCTCAGCTGACATCCCTATCCCTGAGGAACCCTCCTTCACTCAAGCCCTCAAATTCCCTGTTTGGAGGGAAGCTATTCAGAGAGAATATGAAGCTTTGTTGAAAACTCATACATGGGAGTTGGTTCCTCATGTGCCTGGTTCTAATGTCCTTGGTGTTAAGTGGATTTTGAAGACAAAGAAAACATCCAGCGGGCACATTGAAAGGCGAAAAGCAAGGCTAGTGGCTCAAGGATATAATCAGGCTGCTGGGGTTGATTTTACAGAGACCTACAGTCCTGTTGTGAAAGTCACTACTATCAGGGTGGTTTTGTCTCTGGCTGTTTCTTTGAATTGGCCTATCAGACAACTGGATATCTAGAATGCGTTCTTAAATGGTGTTTTGGAAGAGGAGGTATTTGTTAAACAACCTCCTGGCTTTGTGGATAAATCTAGGCCTACACATGTCTGTAGACTGAGAAAAGCTCTCTACGGTTTGAAACAATCTCCTAGGGCTTGGTACTCTACCCTCAGCTCTATGCTCCTTGATCTAGGGTTTGTTATTTCAGCTAAGGACTCCTCTCTGTTTATATTTCGTCAAGGGTCAGATATTGTTTTTGCCTTGGTTTATGTTGATGACATTCTCCTCACTGGGAGTACTATCAACCTTCTCCAAAAGCTAATCCACAGATTATCTCTCTCTTTCCCAGTGAAGAACCTTGGTAATCTATCCTATTTCTTAGAGGTTTCTGCTGTTCGCACCTCTAAAGGGCTTCTACTGAAACAGGATAAATACATCAATGACCTTTTACACCGCACTCAGATGGAAAACTCCAAACCCACCGCTACCCCCCTTAATCCCAATCAGAGTCTCGATGATACTTCGTCACCGCTGTTTTCAGATCCTACTCGCTACAGAAGTGTTGTGGACTCTCTACAATACTTAGCTATCACAAGGCCCGACATTCAGTTTGCAGTTAGCAAACTCTGTCAATACATGCAAACACCACGAGAGACTCATTGGACAGCGGTAAAGAGATTACTATGTTACCTGGGGAGTTCGAAGCATCTCGGCCTTTTCTTCTCCGCCTCTCCCATTGGTTCGTTGGAAGTGTTCTCCGATGCAGATTGGGCTGGCGCTCATCTTGACCGCCGCTCGACCGCTGGCTTCTGTATCTACCTTGGACATCATCTCCTCTCCTGGAGTTCGAGAAAGCAACGATCAGTGGCAAGGTCGTCAACAGAGGCGGAATTTAAAGCAGTAGCGAATGCTACCGCCGAAACAATTTGGATACTTCAACTTTTGGGGGAATTAGGGTTCTTTATCGATAAAGTTCCAATCTTGTATTGTGATAATGTAAGCGCTACTTACCTCAGCAAGAATCCCGTCCTCCACAGCAGAATGAAGCACGTCGCCGTTGATTTCTTCTTTGTTCGAGAACGGGTGGTGAACGGAACCCTAATTGTCTCCCATATACCGGCGGGGGATCAAATTGCCGACGGGCTTACTAAAGCTCTCTCGCCCTCTCTCTTTCTGGGATTTCGCTCCAAACTCCCTCTGATGATGGATTTTGGACCGCGGGAGGATAATAGCCCGAAGTAATGTTGGGCCATCTACTTTAGTATTATAAGCCCAACAGTCCATGTTTGTATTACAGCCCATATATGTCTGTCTATAATAGTCCATTACATAGTATATAAATACAGTCCCTAGGGTGTAATACGAAGATACAATACACAATGAATATACATTGAATTCCCTACATCTCTCGCTTTATAATAACATTAATATCACATTCATCTTCAATGGAAGATTAATCTCAAAAATGAACGGAACCTTATATGTGGAGAAGAAGTTAAAAGTCTTGTTTTTGTTAACAATATTTGTGACATATTAATAGTAATTTAGATGGTCTTAATATGAGTTTCACATGGTTCTCGACTGGTTTTTGCATTCTTCTTTCTACTGTCACAAACAAAGCAACTAAAACAAAACATTCACAGATATATATCAAAATAATCAAAATCAACCTATGAAGATTTTAGGCAGAATAGTCAAACTGGTGAAAAGTTAGATTGAAGCCCAACTAGTGCTGAGCGACTTTAAGTGAGGTTGGAGTTGTCTGATTGACACGAACATATCTATGGGGCCGTTTGTTTGCCGCATTTGCTAGATTAATGTTTACTTTATTGAGAGCCTGTTCGTTCACTACGATTTACTTTTTCTGAAAATAAAGGTGACAAGTGTTAACTTGTGATTGGAGTAAACTAACTCATATGTATACTTGGCAGAGTGGTATTAGTTAACTACAGAGACGTTAAAGCAAACACAGCATATGCTGCATTCACTCGCTACAGTCGAACGGTGCCTTAGGCTCCGTTCTATAAAAGCGATTCAGAGATTAATCTATTTTTGCTAAAGTTACTAGACACTTGTCAAGTTTTAATTGATGTATACCTCTCAAAAGTCCAGTTGTCAAACTCATATTAGCTAACCACAGTTAGCTTTAAGTAAAAGCAGATATATCTGCGTTTGAAAGTTGACAGCAAACACCCCCTTATTCATTTTGGTATCACTCTTTAATTGGTCCAGATTAATAAAAAGACATCAAAAAAATCTTACCTTATTATACATGGTAGTTCCTAATTTGTTAACTATAGTTAAACTAGAGTGCTTTATCTAAAAGCTTCAAAAATCTGTGTTTGGCCTTATTTCACTCGTGGTGAGCGAACGGCTCCTATATCAGAGAAAGAATTCCATCATATTGGTTCCTTGCTGAACGCAACAATTACTGCGTTCAATTTAATGTGCCTATAGTTAAGAGTAGTTAACTAATCAGATATCAGTATAGTTAGAAATACTCCAATAAATCACTATCATGCGTCAGCTTAGGGGGTGTTCGATCTTTTTCTCCAAAAGCTAGGTTTTGTAGCTTTATGTTAAAGCTGACTCTAGTTAACAAATACTAATTGGACAAGTGTACTATAGTTAGATGCACAACAAATAATATATTGACACATGTCCATTATTTTTGAACATCACTAGATTAATCCCTCACTCGCCATTATAGAACGGCCCCTTAATCTGAAAAAAAAAAAAGTAAATCATGGCTAGCGAACTGAGCCTAACGTACTTAATATTAGAGGTAAAAGCGTCGGAAAACAGACAAATAGTACTAAATAATCTGATCCAAATCCAAATTTTAACTAAATAATATAATTTAAAAATGACACAAAATCCAAAACAATCCAAACAAAATTGAACCAAAAATTAAATCTAACAAAAACCACCCAAATTAAAGTTACTCGAATCATAATCAACAGAACCAATATCACTCGAATTCACTATACGAACTTAAATTGCCCAATTGATCGAAAAAGAACCTGAAATATCACAAATCTGAATATAACCAAAAAAAACTAAATTCATACGACATGAATTAAAACCAAGACAAATATCAAACAATCTTTAATTAACCCGAACCAAACCCGATCCGGATAACCAAATGGACTGATGTACTAAATATAGCACTAGACATGACAGGAACATATCTCAATCATAATGGAACTTTTTCAAAACGTTATATAATATGTAGATCTTGATTTTTTTTATTAATACTTTATCATTCGGTTTAACTTTTGACTATTCAAATTTAATAAATTGAGATGATAGTAATTTTATAATTGGGAAGATGAACATAATCATAAAGGAAAGAGTGAAAATTTTAAATTTCATAAAATCATATCTAAAATTCACACATATTCCCACTGTCCCTCTTTGACCTTCTGGTCTACTATTTGAACATGTCGTTTGACTTCAATATTTAACATATATAATGACATAATTTTACAAATCTAATTTTTACAATGGAATCTTGAAAAACTATATGTTGTAGAAATTTATTTTATAAAATTATTTTATCTTATATGTTTAATATTGAAGTGGAAAAACGTGTCAAAAAACAAACAGGAAAATCAAAATGAAACGGAGATAGTAGATCCATTAAAAAATAGAGAAAAAGAGGGGAAGTGTTAATACATCTATTACTTTATTACATTTATTACTCTATAAACTATACTATATATATACTTTCCGCAAGGAGATAGAAATTAAAAGACATCCATTAGTTTAAGAAACTGTATTAATATCTTAACAAAATAGTGTCAGTACATTCATTTTACCCACTAGAAAAAGAGGAAGAGAAATAAATAAATCATATCGATAGATTAGAGGCATTAGGGCATCCAATTTCATCCAGAACAGAAGATAATGAGATGGTGGGAGAAGATGTAAAAGTGATTCTTAACTAAGCAACTTATTTTAAACAAGAAAGAAACTATGAAAAATACAACTAAAAAATATTTATAAGTTGATGGAATCAACTATACTTATTATTTGCTCAACAACTGTGAAAAGTATATCGGAAATAAAGTGAAGAATAAAGGGCATATATGCCCACATTCTTAGCCATTAGTTTAGATAAACTTTACTATCGATTCGTTGTTTTGAATGTATCAGCTTTTTTTATATTGATAGTTCAATCTCTACATGAATGGCACAGACTTTCAGTACTGAATGTGTAAAATAAAACATGGGAAAAAAAAAAAGGGGGTCGGGAGGCTCAGTTCCAACAAAGGTGATGGATGTCTTTACTTGCGAGCTTTTCCAAGTATGTGTGGGTTTATAATGGAGGCCTTCGAAATGAAAACCAAACGGCTATCTACTTTCGAGAACCCAGCCTCAGCTATAGACTTTCCTGTATCTCGGGTCAGATGGCATCCATCTGCTACAAACTGTTGTAAAGGATTAAGGATATTCTGTGCAAGCCTGCGGAACGTACCGTCTGCTTTTGCAGAAGAAAAAAAGGGAAGTTATGACATGAAGAGAGAGAGAAACAAAACCACAAGAGCGACAAAAATGAGACGAGAAGAATTATTTCTGTCACCTTCTGCAGCCACATGTTCCACAAACAAGTAAAGGCCACCAGGTCTTATCACCCTCCTCACCTCTGATACAAAACGGACCCGTGTTTATTTCAATCCACTCTCTCTTTACCAGCGTAATAGAATGTAAAACTCAACTTAATTAGTGTAAGCAATTGGAACAGCCTGTTCTAGAAGTCAGAGGTGCTAGTAAATGAATGTATAGGATGTTTTTAAACTGATCTCACTGGCATTTGTGTATGATTAAGCTGATGATGAACATTCAACAAAAAATATTGTACCTGCCAAAGCCCTGTTCAGATCAGTTACTGAACATAGTACTAGTGTTCCAATCACAGCATCAACAGAAGAATCATCAAGTGGCAACACTTCTCCAACCTGATTTTACACCACAAAAAATAGTAAAACGAATTTAAATCAGGCAGTAAAGTGATATGAGAGGTGCTTCCAATGGATTTGGATGGCGTTAAGTGAAAGATAAGAAAAGAAAGAACGAGAACTAGAGAGAAAGAATGATGCCGATGAAGAATAGCACAATTTTGCTCAAATGCAGGACAGGAAGAGCCAAACAAGTACATGCTGCTTCTTTTGAGAAATCTAACCTCCCTCTATGTTCTCTTCCCCTGCATCCCTCCCTCTCTCTTTCTTTTAGAATTCTATCCAGGCTCCATTCTGCATCTTCCTCAATGTCTGTAGTCCAAACACAGCTTGACTATCTTTCACATTAAAACAGACCTTCTTAGTAGTGAAGATGTTGAAAATACTCACATCTTCCTCTGACTATAACAAAGATACAATTCAACATACATTGCATATAAGATCCACTTAAATAATAGCCAGCAAAAGAAATTCTACATACCGCTTGCCTAAACTCAAAATTATCTGCAGGAAGACCAGCAGCCACTGCAGCTTCCTTAGCATATTTCTCCATCTTTTTATTTGGATCAATACCCAAGACACGTTTGCTAGCATCATTAGCATAGTACTTGAGATTGGGTCCAGTCCCTATGCCAATCTCAACAATGTCCTTCACATCATTTCCCTTCAGCTCGTTGAAGATCTCAGATTTGTAACCAGCAATCTGATCCAGCAATAAATGACTAATTCTGAACAGTGTAAAGAATAAATAAAAAAAATAAAAGGGATATGTCTCAGCAACTTGCAAACATGATTTAATGCGGGAAACCATGTTAAGCCAAGAGAAAGTCCCACCTCATCTTCATAGCCCTTCATAAAGTTTCCCAGAACATAAGCATACAGATTCTCATACCAATCAGGTTTAGAAGGGTGGAATCTCTTTAAGGCATCCTGTGTAAGGAAAGCCTGTGTCAGTTACTTGTGGCCCCATGGAATTAGGCTCCATAGAATCTATAATTTTAATGCAAATATAAAAAGAAAGACCTCCTGCGAAACTATTAATCACTTCAAGTAGCTCCCTACAAGATTGTAATATAAATGTGAACTGAGATACAACATAATACATCAAAACGAGATCAAGGTATCAAAATCACAAACACCATTAGCAGCTATCAACTAGTCTCTGATGTACCAAGAAAACTCAATACCAGTGGCTAACATGAGAAGAAATAGGTAGTTAGGATTGATATTTTCGAAAGTGTTATATGGAGGAATTCGGTTTGACAAATTATTATTTGGCCAGAAAGGGTTAAAGTCTGGCTTTATCTAACTGGTTAACCCAACATATTTAACAGAAAGGGGGGAAAGATACTAGATGCCTCTCTTTTTCCTTCTCATCTTTAGTCTCTCTTCTCCATTTCCTTGACACACTCTATTAATCTTCCCTGTAGTACCCTTACCACCTGCTTGAAAAATTAGTATTTGAAAATCAATCGTTCTGGTTGTAGGATTGGTTCAAGGACCAATACAATATGTCCAATAGGGTTCATACTTAATTACCCACTCAACATCAAAATCTCGGAGCTGTTTGGCGGCAAAGAGTTGCATGGCCTCCCAAAATAACTGGTCGTTTCCATTTAAGGCCTGGATGGGCGTAGGGTCCAGCTACCTAACAGATAATTCCAGAGGTCTGGAGTTGAACCCCAGGTGGAGACCGTACCAGGTATAACTAACCCCTGAGATTGAGATAAAACCCTAGCCTATTAAGCCACTTGGATGAGCAGTGACTGAATTCAACAGGTTAGGCATGGGAAAGATTGGTTGATGCAAGTTTCGATAAGGTTAACTATAAGAGTGGAAACATCATAACGAGTGGGGAATATGTTCGAATTAGGCAAATATGAATTGCCTTCTACTTCCAAGACATAGAAAATAACTCTTGAGCATATCACGTTCAAGCACCATTTTGGATAAAACTTGTTCGAAGTCGAAATAGAGTTTGACTACATGGTTTAACCCTAGGCCAAAGAGCTATTAGTCTTGCTTTGCGTGTCGAAAACATGAGTTGTCAGGTTCAGAATTACTAGACCACCACCGGTACCTCGGGACATGGCTGACTTTTGAGCAGGTCTGAGCCCACACGATGCACTCACTTGCTCCTCCATGGCACTCAACAGTTTATGAAACAACTAGGATTAAGATTATTTCTCTCACGATTAACGATCAACGTGGTTAAGAAAAGACTCACGAGAAGTAAGTATACTGTACACGAACATGATGACAAACAAACACTTTAAATTATGGCACACAGAGAGGCTAGTTAATAATTTCAGAGTCAACACTCGTACCAATGAGAGAGAGCTCGAGTCGCCTTCGGAAGCGGAACAACAGAGAACCGGAAGTAAAGCAGTCGTCCCAATTGATTCCAGAAAGCGACGTCGTCCACAGGAGCAAAACGTTCCATGGTTCGGAGGAAACGATGGCGGTGGCGAGGATGATGATGACATGGATTGGTGAAGAAGGCTATACTCTTCTTCTGCTGTTTGTTTAATTAGCGAATTACGGTTGTTGGCGGCGCTTAGCCGGGATGGTCGGTCCGTGCGGAGGTTGCGGCTCAGGGATCGGGAGGCGGACAACGGGAGCGGAAATGGACGGTTTAGCGCCATTTTATTTCACTAGGTTCTCGCACGACTTGAATAGCAGTAGGGAGATTGAGCGGCCATTATAAAAAAAACAGTTTGGAGAAGCCATCATTGCTACATGGATATGTGTCTTGACATTATTCTTTGGAAGGGTGGATATAAATAGGGGAAAATATATAGGATTAAATTTCAAAAAATAAAAAATTATATCATTTCAGTTTTTTAAAAACAAGATTTATCAATGATACATTTTTTTAATAAGCTTGAAATTTTATATTTTTTATGAGTATGTAATAAGTATTTTAAAAATGAATCTTATTTATTAAAAAATAAATCTTCATAAATAATAATACGAGGTTTATTCATTTTACGGTAGAACCATAATACAACTAATATTGTCGAAGAAGTTAATACTGTCGAAGAAACTAACACCGTTGAAAAACTAATACTATCAAAGAAGCTAAACATTGTCGATAAGCTAATGTGGTTCGGAATAATACCTCCTAAGGAAAATAATATCCTACCCCCGTACAATCCACGCCCCTATACTTATCCTAGGACATGTTAATACATGGAAGAAATATTTTAGGGTTTGAAGTTTAGGACTCTGAACCCTAAACCTCAAACCCTAAAATTTGCCGATATAATTGAAACATTAAAAAAAGTGTAAAATAAACAATAAACAGATACCTTAAACCCCAAACATACCCTAGGATAGTTAACCATCGAAGAAGCTAACACTGTTGAAGAATGCTAATGTGGTTCAGTTATTAACCTCTACTTAAGAAAAAGATAACCCTACCCTTCATACAACTCTAGATTGGCTAGCACCACCGAAGAAACTAGCACGTCAAAACATATGATCCTTTTAATAATAGTCATAAGCATCTTATAGCATTTTGTACATATAAAATATAAAATTTTAAATTGATTGAAATATATTCATATTGGATCTTATTTCGAAGAACTTGACTTATGATGAACAACGGTATAAATTTTAGATTAATATTTAACAAACTACAACTTTTTAAATTATTGAAAACAAAAAACAAAGAAATAGTGGCAATGACTCCAGCCAGCGCCGAGTATGAATATGAAAAAAAAATAGAAAGAAGGGATAGATGAAGCGGTCTGCCAAGGTTAACATCAAATTTCATAAAAATACCATTTTTAGAAAAAAAAATATTTGTGGTGTTTTTTTTTCTTCAAAAAATTACGCGGAAATGGTGTCACAGAAACCTCCCTGGGGCAAGGCTGACCAGAAGTCGCCTCAGGGCAGGGCGGTTTCTGTTACAATCTACCAGAAGCAGCCCCTAGTTGGGATGGTTTCTTAGCCAATTTTTTTTTTTTGTCTTGTGAATGAAAAGACTGAGTTATGTATTCATACATCTTTTTTATTGAACTGTACTAAGTCTAAAAATAAAAAGAACATATTCGTCATTATTTGAAGTTGGTTACATATATAGGCTTATCATCGGATCCCATGGGTTACATATGGGTTTAAAAACTTGCATTGTTGGCATATGTCTAAAGATAAACAAATGAACAACGTTGATGCAGTGTTTTGTCTACTTTAGACAACTACATACATCTCACAAATCACACGAACATTGAAAAAAAAACTTGTGCCATAACACTTCATTCATCTAAATTGAGTACATATATAATTTTTGTGTGCTTGCTAAAGGCATGACCTGTTGAAGCACAAGCAATGTTCAATGTAAACACCAAAATCACAAACGACACTTAGTTGTATCCTTGGTTTGAGTAAATTTTCATGTTATGACCCGTTTGTAAACAATGACGACAACGTCTACGTGCGTATTGTGTCTGGATGTGATACCACTTTAGTTCCTGTATACGGTGGTCAGTTGTGCTCATTTCAAAGTTGAGTAAAAGGCTCGCCACCATAAGCATAACCATTATCTCCAGCTTATATACAGGATGCACGTAATTGTCCTACAATAACCCTGTCTACAACATACAACCATCACGTGAGAACACGGGTATTTGAATGTATGACATTCACCGCATTCATAGCTTATCTCATCGAAGTCGGCTTTGTAATTTCCCCTTGTTTTTTCTCATAGCCACCGAGCTGAAATCTTCGACCTCATACACTTGGTGTGTAGCATCAAAACGACTGACATTGTGACTATTTGACAGTCTTTGATTTTCTCGATCTTGGTTGTCACGTAGTTTGTACAACGATGTCCCCGCGTGTCGTTTTTCCACCGTATGTATCCATGTTGTCATTGAAATAAGTGACCAGCTTGTGCAACGTGCTCTTGACGATGACCGTATTTGGAAGCAATCTAACACTTTTCAGTACTCCTTTATGCACTTAACCAAATTTGTTGTCATGTGCCCCCATCTCTTACCGTCATCGTATGTGCGCGACCACGTCGTAAATGGTAGGTCATTGAACAAACGTTCAACGTCTAAGTGCTGGGATAAAAGATTAATATAACTTCTTTGAACGTGATGCCTCCTAAACTAGTAGAATAAGAAAGAATATGTTATTGTTAAAAATGAAACAATTAAGTTTATTAAGGAAGCATAGTATTGAAGAAAACCGGGGTACTTGTATTGATGAGATACTTATTCATCTGTTTGTTGTGAAACCTTGTCTGAAAGTTTGATGCAATATGACGTATTCAGTAGAAGTGGTAACCCATTGGGGGTTCTAGTATTCATCTGATTCGATAATGCTTATGATTGTTGGTGCACGGTCTATAATTATAGACACATTATCTCTTTCACCTATCACATAGAGCCGCACCTTGTCGCGGAAGTACTCTCAAGAAGCCAAGTCTTCATACTCAACTATAGCGAACACAATAGGTATAACTTTGTTGTTTCCGTCTTGTGTCACCGCTATCAAAAGCTTGCCTTTGAACTAACAATATGAATGGATGTCATATATCTGCAACATGGGTTTGAAGTGTCTGAATGCAGATAAGCACGGCCCAAAAGCCCATAAGCACCGTTGAAAGTGCTTCAATTATCTTGTTTGAGTGTCATCCTTGTAAGCTTGGACCGTTTTCAGATTAACAATGGAACCTAGTATGAGATGTATGTCCATGAATAACCTTGGTAGTTGAGCGTACGACTCGACCCAATCTCCATAGATTTTTCCTATCGCTTTGCACTTTGTCAACCAAGCTATGTTGTAGGAAACCGAAATAATATACTTGCCACATATCAGTTCAATGTCAACCAAAACGCTCATGCCTGGGCTATGGCTAATATGAGGCAGAAGGGCTTAGGCAATGAAATGATAATTCATTTGTCGATGATCTTGTCCATCATTTTCATCCATTCAGCAGTAGACATGAATCTTGTTATTTTCCATTTGTTCACACCATTCAACAATACGCCCCTTAAGTAAAATAGACATGTGTTGACGTTGACACACTGAACAACGTATGCTTTGCTCGAATTCTTGACAATTGTGAAATCCATATTTTTCCGAATGTGATACTCCTTCACATCAATTACGAGACTTTATTTATCATCAAACTCCTATAGTAGTTCAAAATCTTGTACAGGATTTCGGGTTGGGACACCGTGACGTTTGACATCCATTTGCATTGTGTTGATGGCGTACCAATCCACATGATAATAAACCAAAGCATCTGGATTTTGTTAACTGCTTTTGACATCTTCATCTGGTTCATGAAAAAAATCTTCTGGAATGAGGTCAACTTCATCGTCTGATGTAAATCAACAAGCTCGTACAGGCCATCATCCTCATCATAGTCACCATCGTGAAGAATTTCGATTACCTTCCTAGTCTATCATTCATCTTATAGTCTAAAAGAAATCTTCCATAAAACCCTTGGCATCAAACCAAACTTCTATATCATGATCGAGATGAAATATTTCCTTGACTAGAGCTCACACTTGTTCAACTTGTCACACAACTAGCTATTCCTCAAAGCTTCTCTTAAATATTGTCCATACTCTTCCTCATTCCTAGGATTCACCAAAAATATAATCAATGAAGCTTACACAAACTAATCCAAATTAAGTGATGAAGACTCTATGAATAATTTCATTTCACAATCTTTATCCTTTATAACGTACATAGTGATCCTAAGGAGACGCACTGGGGTAAATATATCCCTTATCCACAAGTTTTAAAAAGTAAAAAAAAAATTATTTTTTTTAAAATCAAATAAAATTTGAAAACAGTTTTAAAAAATGAATAAAAAAATTTCAAAACACAAAAAAATCATAAATTCTAAAGATAAATGGAAATGACTAATAAAAAAATTATTTTAGAAAATACACATAAAATTTTAAAATGTTACATAATTTAAAAACTATTGTAGAGGTGACTTGAAAAACGTAAAAAGATTATAACAATAACACTAAATATAAAATATCATTAAATAATTTATAAAAATATTAACAAATATATTATAAATGTCAATAATCACAAGAAAAATTATCATATTTTATGGTTTTATGCCTTATTTTTATAATTTAAATACTTTTCTTTAAACTATATAAAATTGTTACTTTTGATATTCTTCATATTTTTATATATTATTTATTATTTATAAAATTGCTTAATGTTTTATTATATTTAATATAATTGTTATAACTTTTTTCTTTTATTTTATGTCATTTGTTGTAACAGTTTTAAATTGTGTGACACTTTTACACTGTGTGTATTTTGGAAAAATTATAATTTGTTTATTATTTATTCATTTGTCATATTTTTTCTAAATTTTAGGACGTTAATTTGTTTTTCTGTGTTATTTTTTTCATAATTTATAAGTCATTTGTAAAAATTGTTTTAAATTTGTATATGATCTTTAATTATTTTTTGTTTATTTTGTTTAAGTTTTATACATTCTAAAAAACTATGATCATATACCCCTAAGGTTATTGAAGGCTCATGGTTCGAAGGTAAAATGGAAATATAAAATATATAATATATCAGATCTGAACGGAGGGGTATATCATAATGAAAATAAAACATCAGTAGTATTTTATAGTAAGTTGTTAACGTCAGAGGTATTTCATAAAATTCGTTCAATGCTCAAAGTTACCTGATGAAATTATTTGAAAAAAAAATTCTACCCCTATACAAAAAAAAATCTTGTCTATGCCTTGTTATTAGGTACTTCCCCATGTAAACAACGTCACCCTTACTTGTAGAGCAATATCTGTTAGATTGTGGATGTTACATATTATGTTACTGATATATCAGATATCTTGTGACATGTTGTTTATGTTATGTTAGTGTGTAATTAGGGTCAAATATGTAATTTTGGCACTCATCTGCCTTTCTCCTTCTTTAGAGTCGTGTATTAGGGTTTTGTCCTGTACACTCCCAATTTCCTATCTCCCCATTCTCTCTATCGCCACTGTTGTAATCTCTCTCGAGCTATCAAGCTCTGATCGTTTCTTTCTCAAAAGATCAATAAAAAAGTCTATTAGTTTTGGCATGGTATCAGAGCGGGTTCTTTAACACCGCAAACAATGATGAGCGAAGAAGAAGAATCGGGGAAGAAGAAAGTGTCGAACAATTCTGGTTCTCCGACAATGTCCACGATTGATCCAAATGATCCAATCTATGTTCACAGCTTCGAACAACCCAGTCATGGTCTCGCTCCCAAGTTCAATGGCCAAGGTTTCCACGGGTGGAAGTGGACGATGAAGACAGCCCTTCGAGCCAAGAATAAACTCGGCTTTATCGACGAGACGGTGAAACTTCCAGACGACAAAGATTCCACAAGAAAGTCTTCTTGGGAGCGTGCCAGATCCCTGGTCGTGTTGTGGATCACCTCTTCCCTCGCACCAAACATTGCCAGAAGCGTAATGTATACAGACGACCCAAAGGAGATATGGGAGTGGATATGCTATTGTTTCAAGCAGAAAAATCTTGCGACATACAAGCCATCAAGAACATAACCGCATCCCTAAAACGAGGAGATGACTCCGTGACGGAGTATTTCATGAAAGTCAGGGAAATCTGGGCGGAGATGGACCTCGTTAGGCCACTGGAGGATTGTTGCTGTTGTGTCAACTGCAAATCGATGAAAGTCTAGAAGAAAAAGAGAAACGAAGAAGAGCTAATCCATTTCTTGATGGGGCTCAACAAGAACTTCATCCACATACGCGGGCAGATTCTAGCTATGAAGGAAATGCCAACCATAGAAGAAGCTTTCTCCTTAGTGATACATGAGGAACCAGAGAAACGTGCTCGAAGGGAAGGAGGAACCTGAGCAATCTGTTGCCCTTGGAATTAAGGGAACGAAACCTAGTTTCGCCAAATACAAGTCAAATACCACCAGTCCCAGACCCCAGATGAACAAATTGGGAAAAAAGTCCATCAATAACAACAACAAAGGCTAACTTAAGTGTTTGAATTGCTCAAAACTTGGACACTCAAGGGAGGAGTGTTGGTGGCTTGTTGGGTTCCCAAATAATGAAGGAAAACAACAAGCGAGGGTGGCTTCCGCTGTAGAAGAAGAAACCAAAGACAAAGCTAGCAGTCAAGGTGGGAATCAAGAATACCCTGTCCCCGGCTTCAGCTCAGACCAACTCAATCAGTTAGTCAACTACTTGCAACAGAAGTCAAATGGTGGCAAGAACGAAGGGCATGGAAATTTTGGTGACTTCTCAGGTAACAAATTCTCCCTCGTTAATTCCTTTTACTGTCTGAGTGGTGATCTAATTGTTGAGAAACTTAACAACTCATGGTTGCTAGACTCTGGTGCGACAGAACATGTATGAGGGAATAAATTTTTGTTGAGTAACCATAGAAAAATTTTTGTTGGGAAAATCTCAAGAAGGGGTAGATTTTTTCAAAGAAAAAGGCATAATCCATCAAACTTCTTGCCCTCACACCCCACAACAAAATGGGGTGGTTGAGAGAAAGCAAGGCCACAAAATGGATATAGCTAGGTTCTGCTTGTTTCAAGCAGGTTTAGAGGATAGTTTTTGGGGTCACTGCGTAGAACATGCTTTCTACATAGCAAACAGAATTCCCTCTAAACCCATAGCAAATCTCACCCCACATGAGAGACTTTATGGAAACAAACCTAATTATAATGAGATGAGGAGTTTCAGATGTTTGTGTTATGTCACAAACATAGAACCCAACAGAAATAAATTAGACCCAAGAGCCTCAGCTTCTGTATATCTAGGTAATTATAGAAACAGTAAGGGCTACAAAGTCCTTCACTTAGAGTCTGGTCAAATAAAGACCTCTAGAGATGAAAAGTTCTTTAAACACATCTTTTCTCTAAGAAACCATGAGTGGAAACCTAGTCCAACAGAAAAACAACCTAAACCTGACATCTTTTCTACTCACCCAGACCATCATTTTGAAACAGATGACCACACTGAAGCTCTTCCCATTGAAACACAAACTTCTACTCTCCCCATTGAAAGACAAAGTCCTTCTTCTTCAATTAAAACAGAAACCCCTTCTTCTCACTCTCAAACAGAAGCCTCAACCACCACAGATTGAGAGAATTCTACCTCCACCTCCTCTTCCAACACAACTACTTCAATCCCAGCTGAAACCCAATCACATGGAAATGAAGATCTCACAATGGAATCTTAAGGTGAGATGCATGAGGTCTCAGACCTTAGAAGATCCACCAGGATTCACAAGTTCCCCACCAAATATGACGACTTCATTTGTACAGTCAGCACCAATGATAATGAGGACCCTTTTACTAACATTCTTAGTCACAGAATCCATCACAAAACTTTAGGCAGAAATGAAATAAATTCTGTAAATAGTCTCACTGACTACACGTCAAACAGAATTATTATATCCTCTGTTTTCCTTAATGGCACCAGTAACTACTTGCAGCAATTAAAAGACTTAACTGAACCACCTAACTATGAGATGGCCAGCAAAGACCCCAGATGGACTAAGGGTGCGTTTTATGGTGGGATTAATCTCCACCTTAACTGAAACGCAGGAATACCAGCATTTAAGATAAAGCTAGTATGTGAGATAGATAGTGGGTCCCAATAAAAATCTAACAAGTTAAATGTTGACATGTGGCTATTTAAAGTAGATTAATGCATTAGAAAAAAATAAAGCTGGGCATCGAACAGGCCCTAAGGCTATGATAGAGGAATTCCAAGCTCTGAAAGGTAATAATACATGGTCAGTAGTTGATTTTCCTAAAGGTAAACGTCGTATAAGCTGCAAGTGGGTATATAAGACAAAACTTAAAGCTGATGGAACTCTAGAAAGATTTAAAGGCAAACTTGTTGTAAGAGGGTTCACTCAAAAATATGGGCTAGACTATGAAGAAACTTTTTCTCCCATTGTCAAACTCACCACAGTCCGTGCCCTTATCATAATTGCCATAAAAAAGGGATGGATTCTTGACCAACTTGACGTGAACAATGCTTTTCTTCATGGCGACCTCTATGAGGAGGTTTACATGAACATTCCACAAGGACAGAAAGTACATGGAGAAAACAAAGTTTGTAAGTTACATAAATCATTCTATGGGCTTAAACAAGCCTTAAGACAATGGTATGAAAATCTAACGAACTTCCTTATAAAACTTGGTTTCAAACAGTCCCAAAATGACTACTCACCGTTTATCAAAAGAAAAACAACACTTTCATACTTTTAGGAGTTTATGTAGATGATATCCTAGTCGTGGGAAATGACATGAAAGAAATTAAAACCCTCAAAGGAAAACTCAACAAAGAATTTAAGATAAAAGATTTAGGAAGACTGAAATTCTTTCTTGGAATGGAGTTTCTAGAAACAGAGAATGGCATGATAATGTCCCAGCAGAAATATGTGAATCAAACTCTTAAAGAATTCAAGATGGAAAACTGTCGAACCTCACCTTCACCTCTCCAAATGAACCTAAAACTTTACAAGGATTCTGGTTCAAAACTGGAGAATCCCACTGAGCCAATTTTCTGTCCAATATCTGAGCCAATTTTTGTAAGAACCCACAACAGAACATCTTAAAGCAGCTTATCACACATTATCTTACATTAAAGGCACTGCAAATTACGGTTTATTCTTCAATACTCAGCCTAGTTACAATCTGATAGCCTATTGTGACTCAGATTGGGCATCTTTCCTGATGACGAGGAAGTCAATTTCAGGTTTCTATATTCTGCTAGGAGGTTCTCCCCTCAGCTGGAAATCAAAGAAACATATTTCAGTTTCTTTGTCATCCGCTGAGGCAGAATATAGAGCAATGCGCCAGGTAACTAGTGAACTAAGTTGGTTAAGTAGACTAATCAGTGAAATAGGAATTGAAGATGTCACACCTATTCCCTTGAGATGTGACAATCTAGCAGCAATTCATATAGCAAAAAAAAACCGTTTCACACGAAAGAACAAAACACATTGAATTGGATTGCCATTTTGTTCGTGAAAAGCTGCAAGAAGGTTTGATACAGGTATACTATGTGCCAAGTGCACAACAGCTGGAAGATGTTATGACTAAGCCACTCACATGAAGGAACTATCAGGATTCCTTTTGCCATTTGGGTCTGCAACAGCAACAGAAATGTGGCTGATCTATGAGCATCTGAAGGACAGAGTTCTTCTGGAATCAATCTGAGACACAAAGAGCACTCCTCTGTTGAAGAGTGTACTCTTTGAGGGGGTGTTAGAGTGTGGACGTTACATATTATGTTAGTGATATATCGAATATCTTGTGACATATTGTTTCTGTTATGTTAGTGTGTAATTAGGGTCAAATATGTAATTTTGGCACTCATCTGCCTTTCCCCTTCTTTAGAGTCGTGTACTAGGGTTTTGTCTTGTACACTCCCAATTTCCTATCTCCCATTCTGCAGACGTTATAATCTGAGTGGTTAAACTGGTGTAAAATTAAAAGAAAAGAAATTAAAAACTCAAAATAAACGTCGGGCTGCAAACAAATCCCGGTCGTGGTAGTATAGTGAAATGTAAGCGACCGGATGTCGAACCGTGGGACTAATATACATATTATAGTACCTAAGCGTGTCACAAAAAGGGGGGGATTAATTGACTTGTATAAAAAAATAAAACAAACTAAGTTAACAAATAATTTAAACGGAACTCTGGGTCAGGTTAATATGATCTGATTAATTATGCTATCTCTACTGGTTTAATTATAATTGTTTGGCAAAATTTCTCTTATTATCTTAAGGACTAAGTCATAGCCTCAGAAGAACTCGTTTACCTGAAAATGCAAGGTTCTAATCAAGGTTCAAGCACAATACGTGTAAACTGACGGTTTAGATATGAGAAATTATTTATGCATCTGAAAATACTAACTTATTAAATCATAATAAGCTTTCTCCAAATTTACGGCTTAATTAACCTATCTATTTATCACCTGGTCTGATCAAAATAGACTTAGCAAGCAATTTAATAAACTCATGACATTTATTAAAAAGGCGAGAGATAAGCTTTAAAACGTAACAACTGTATTTAATAAAACCAGTAAAAATTTTGCATAATTAATACAAACACATAATAACCGTTCCCAGAGTATAGATATTCTAGCCTAACATATTAAATAGAATAACAGGAACAAGAGTAATAAAAATCATCTGTAATCACTCCGGCTCGCTCTGCTATTTTGTATACGTAGGGCTAGAGGTGAATATGGTGGAAAGTGAAATAAAAATGGAGAAGACGGGAGGAGAGAAATGAGGTGAACGTGTGATGTGTGGTGAAGTGATACGGTGATGGATTGTATGGGTGGTGGATGATAGATAAATGAAAGGAGAAGGCTCGTGGGTTTATATAGAGAAAGGAAAAAGCAGTAGATAGGTAGCACCGCGTGAGAGTTTGATTGAGGCGGCAGAAAGAGCATATTGATTGCTCACTGATTGCTCATTTATTGCGCAGGGGACAAAGCTCACGCGTGAGGAAAATAAGGTAGGCGGTGCGGGGTAGATGAATATGGCAGTGGACGAGTTGCAGCAGGCGAGTTGGTGACAGTCGGCGAATGCAAGTTGCAGACGACGACAGGCGAAGAAGAAGATAATCTGGCGTTAATTTTAGTCACACCGCCTAACAACCGCCTTGTTTCATGCGGTTTACAGTGTTGTCCGCCTAAGAAACCGCCCAGAGGCGGTCTCCTCTCTGCCTCATCCGCCTGATATGGGGCGGTTGCCCCCTCTACCTTGTACGCCAATATAGAGGCGGTTGTCACACCCCTCTCTTGTCCGCCTGTTTTCACGAGGTAGCAGGGGCGGTCTCACCCTTGTCCGCCTGTTTATGAGCAGACACCCTTGTGTCCTGTCAGCCTAAAATGGGGCGGAAAAGAGTTCTAGCCTTGTCCGCATGTGTGAACTCATAAAATGGGGCGGACAAGTGTTTTAGGCGCAAATGTTTATGTCCGCGTGTGTGTCCTCCTAATTCTGGGCGGACATCACTTGTCCTCGTGTGTGTCCTCCTAATTCTGGGCAGACACAAGTGAGGTACATGCGGACAAACTTTGACCGGCTCTAGATTCTTCGTTTGGACTCCGTTTTTCGAGCCGTCTGCGCCTATGCGTTCGTCTCTTCGTGTACTTTGCTCCTAGCTTGGTGTTTCCTCATGTTTAAACCAATAAATTTGTGAGATAAACAATAAAACATAAACTAGAGGAAAAACAACGAAGTGGAGAAATGAGCAAGAAAAGTGCTAATATTAAATATGAAATACACCTATAAATCATGCTCATTTGGACACTTATCACATTCTCTCTCTCGCCACTTGTAACACCCCCGAATCATGACCAACAATAATACGACGCGCCTAAGTTAGCAGGAGACGTCTACGCAGCGGTTTCGAACTCTATTCGGGTGCTACAGACGCCAACCACCCATGTGGTTGATAGTCCTCATTACCAACTCCAAGTTACGGTCTGTATGACTGGAAGTCCAACTTAACGAAATCCAAATACAATATAAAGTACAACTCAAGTACCGAGCATCTACAGTTTAGTTAACAACTTAAACGACATAACTCATACATAACAAAGCATACTACTTAAAGTCTTGCCATGTGGACTACCCCTATGATAGTCACCCTTGCCTACTCTCCGTTATCGTCTGGCACAAGACCTGAAAAAAATTGGGTGTAAAGGACTCAGCAAACTACGCTGAGTATGAATGTGTGAAGCCCGCATGTTACCGGGCCACACGACTAATTGGTCGAATATTATTAAGTCCATTTTACATGCTATGATAAAGCAGTAAAGCACACATCAGTACACCATGATATCATACACACTCATCGGTAGCATAGCAATATCAGTAAGCAACCAAGCACATCTTACTAGTAGCATAACAATGTCAAACACGCAGTCCAGCACAATAAGCTGCTAATGTAGCAACAACAACCAAGTACATAATACAACGTGTGCGTAGGTAGATTATACAGTCGATCCTCACTATGGGATCATTCAAGAGATTACGCATTGTTTTTCTTGTTCTCATTACATATGTTTTCCTTTCTTCTCTTGCACCGAGTCCGGGGGATGTAGGTTAGATCCCGAGACTTTATAATGTAGGTGCTATTCATTCCTTGTTTCTTAAATGATCACATTTGTGAGTTTTCTTATTTGCTTGGTCTCGTTACACATGTTTTCCTCTATTCTCTGGCACCGAGTCAGGGGATATAGATTAGATCCCGAGACTTTATTATGTAGGTGCTAATCATTCCTTATTTCTTCAAGGGTTACTTGTGAATTCTTTTATCACCGCACGTTGGAGGATGTCTCCTCCATAGCTAGTCCCCCATTCCCGACACCCAGGGTCGAGAAAGCGGTAGTCACCTCTAGACTCCAGGATAAGCTTCACCAATTTGTCACTCCCCCATTCCCGACACCCAGGGTCAAGGAAGCGGAAGTCACCTCTGGACTCCGGGATGTGCTTCACCAACTTGTCACTCCCCCATTCCCGACACCCAGGGTCGAGAGCGCGGAAGTCACCTCTGGACTCCGGGATGTGCTTTACCAACTTGTCACTCCCCCATTCCCGACACCCAGGGTCGAGAGCGCGGAAGTCACCTCTGGACTCCGGGATGTGCTTTACCAAAATATATTCCATCATAGACGGTCGAAGGATCTGATGCAGATACCAACTCCCGATCATCCATACCGCGTGGCCCGAGCTGTTGTCTTCCCGGGTTATTCTCATGTTTCACAGTTGATTCTTTTCGTTTCATTATCATTATAATCTCGACACCATAGTGGGTGTCATTAGCGGTCCTCTAAAGTTAGAGAGGATTCGCCTCTTCGTATAGTTCTTTTGTTTTGTTTACGTGGTTCGTCATGTCTCACCAAAGGAGACTTGCTCTTCATTATCATTAATGAATAGGCACCATAGTGGGTGTCATGGTAGTCCTCAATGGTTTAGAGAGGAGTTCCCCTTATAGAGTTTTCTTTGTTTTCATAAATCGTAGTAGTTCATCTCAAGGTCCATAAACGAGAAAGGGACTAAACTACTGTGTGCGCGCAATGATGTATACAACAATGATATAGAAATCACACAACATGATAAACAAGCAATCCAGTTTCATGCTTTGATCTTATGTCATTCCCATACACAAGGCACACAGCACACAAAGCAAACAAGCCGTGTAACACGGCAACATACGAACCACACATGTCCATACCTTGTTCAGAAGTACGAGTCGTCTCAAACTCGGAGTTCCCGGTCGGAGTTTGCTACGGCCCTTTAAGAGTTCTTGGGGAGGATTTGTCTCAGAATTTCCAAAGCTCTACCCTTAGTTAGCATGCAGGGTTCGTGAAGTGGTTTTGATTCACCAGAACGTTTTAGTTTTCCTTCAGAAACGTGCTAGGCCTTGGAAAGACAGAACAGATATTGGCTGGAGTAAACTGAGCTTTGTTCTTACGTTTCAAGAACTGTTTTGAGCAACTTCTATCCAGGACAGCTTCGATAAACGCCTAGAAGACTGCATCTGTTATTCAAGACCGGAGTGCCGGCTATCTATCAGTTTCCTTTGAACGAAGGTATAGCTGTTTGCAAGGAGATTTGCTTCACGCATGGGTGACAGCAGATGCTCTTGTCTTGCTGCTGGCGTGGGCATGCAAGTAAGGAGGACTTATGGTCTCTGAGTCCCTGGGGGTATGGTCAGAGTAGAAGGGTTAAATGTGACTGTCATCTTGTCCGATCTTCCAACACTGGAAGTCAACACTGGAGCATGGCTTAGTTGCTTTTCAACATCAGACCGAGGTGTGGGGTATTGGAAGACTAATTCCGATGCACCAGAATCCTCCTCTGGTTACTTTTAATCCTCTATTAGAAAACAATCATATTGTGTCTATGTTCTTCAAGTGTCAAGGGAGCATGGACATGGAAGAGTGATGGGCAACTGAGTTGTTTATTCCCACTGGTTGTAAGTTCCAAGGGCATTTGTGAGAGTTAACGTGGTCTAACTCAGATGTGTGAGAGTTTGAGCAGGAGTAGAATGTCATCTTTCGGGTCTTTATTTTTTTCTTTATACTGGAAACCAGATAGTACAAGGGAGGTTGTATGAGAGAGTAATTTTATTTATGTGGCTAACCCATACAGAGAGGGTCGATGAAACAAAGGACGGGAACATTGATGCAGTTTGAATATTGAGGGTGTTTACTGATCGGAGAAGAAATTCGGTTTACTTGGTAGAGGAAGGAAGAGTTCGTGAATGCAGTGCGCATGTCTGTTTCTCTTCTCTTTTTTTTTGTTTCTAGCTACCATAGTATATTCAATACTAGTTGTAAATCGTTGGTAAGAGCTACTGAAATCGAGCACAGCTCATCCGGTTAAGCACTCAGGGAAGGTACGGGAGGTCTTGGGTTCGAACCTCAATGGGAGCATCTTTGCTCTTTTTTCTTTCTTCCCCCTTTTTTGTGTATAAGTTGTACTTGTAATATCATATAATATACCACGTTATAATTATTTATTTATTCGTCCCAAAGTTATGCGACGTCATCATTTATATTACCACGTTACGATGTTATGCAACGTTACTGTTTATTATTTACAACGTTATAATATCATAACGTTATGTACATGTATTCTCGTACTCGGACATATATAGGTACGACTATATTAACATATAACGTTGCTAAATTTAATTGTTCATAAATTATTTTATGTCCGAATTATATAACGCGTTATTCTCGGATAGTCTCCTCGCGTTTATCATTTTATGTGAGTAAATATTCAGGGGTGTTTCAACTTACCCCCCTTAAAAGAGACTTCGTCCCGAAGTCTTACTTTCTTAACTTATATTTTCCACTCCTAGTAATCTTAGGGATCCAGTCCCGCACTCATTCACGATACCCAAAGAATTAAGTCCATAACTATAATGCTCAGTGCTTCTAAGCGCCATGCCACATCAGTGGCTTCACACAAGTTCTCTAAATACACCAAGGAGCTAGCAATGTGTATATCATGTCAAAGTGCAAGTCAAGGCACACAACATTCATTCATACATAGCGTACATAACATTTTCACACACAATCCTACCAACAAACCACGAGTGGTTGTAGGAATACATCATAACAAATCAACACACATACAAAACAAAACGCGCTTACCCCCCTTAAAAGAAGGGTACGCCCCCGTACCCTACACTAAACCAAGACATCGATGAAGAGGTAGGGGTACCTAGTTTTCCTTACCGGATTGATTATATGCCATTGTGTAAACGCCAGATCGGGTTTTCCCCGAGTGTGAGGAGGCTTTCTACCTCTCCAGCGTTTTCCTACGGATTAAAACGGACCCTAACTAACGAGCCTCACAAACTAACCCGTAACCCCGTTTCTCAAATTTAGGTTTTCCTATACTCGGTACTCCTCTGTTCCAGTCATCAGAGCGCAACTACGCTCTGATACCACTTTCTGTAACACCCCCGAATCACGACCAACAATAATACGACGCGCCTAAGTTAGCAGGAGACGTCTACGCAGCGGTTTCGAACTCTATTCGGGTGCTACAGACGCCAACCACCCACGTGGTTGACAGTCCTCATTACCAACTCCAAGTTACGGTCTGTATGACTGGAAGTCCAACTTAACGAAATCCAAATACAATATAAAGTACAACTCAAGTACCGAGCATCTACAGTTTAGTTAACAACTTAAACGACATAACTCATACATAACAAAGCATACTACTTAAAGTCTTGCCATGTGGACTACCCTATGATAGTCACCCTTGCCTACTCTCCGTTATCGTCTGGCACAAGACCTGAAAAAATTGGGTGTAAAGGACTCAGCAAACTACGCTGAGTATGAACGTGTGAAGCCCGCATGTTACCGGGCCACACGACTAATTGGTCGAATATTATTAAGTCCATTTTACATGCTATGATAAAGCAGTAAAGCACACATCAGTACACCATGATATCATACACACTCATCGGTAGCATAGCAATATCAGTAAGCAACCAAGCACATCTTGCAAGTAGCATAACAATGTCAAACACGCAGTCCAGCACAATAAGCTGCTAATGTAGCAACAACAACCAAGTACATAATACAACGTGTGCGTAGGTAATTTATACCGTCGATCCTCACTATGGGATCATTCAAGAGATTACGCATTGTTTTTCTTGTTCTCATTACATATGTTTTCCTTTCTTCTCTTGCACCGAGTCCGGGGGATGTAGGTTAGATCCCGAGACTTTATAATGTAGGTGCTATTCGTTCCTTGTTTCTTAAATGATCACATTTGTGAGTTTTCTTATTTGCTTGGTCTCGTTACACATGTTTTCCTCTATTCTCTGGCACCGAGTCAGGGGATATAGATTAGATCCCGAGACTTTATTATGTAGGTGCTAATCATTCCTTATTTCTTCAAGGGTTACTTGTGAATTCTTTTATCACCGCACGTTGGAGGATGTCTCCTTAAAAACGCTAGTCCCCCATTCCCGACACCCAGGGTCGAGAAAGCGGTAGTCACCTCTAGACTCCAGGATAAGCTTCACCAATTTGTCACTCCCCCATTCCCGACACCCAGGGTCAAGGAAGCGGAAGTCACCTCTGGACTCCGGGATGTGCTTCACCAACTTGTCACTCCCCCATTCCCGACACCCAGGGTCGAGAGCGCGGAAGTCACCTCTGGACTCCGGGATGTGCTTTACCAACTTGTCACTCCCCCATTCCCGACACCCAGGGTCGAGAGCGCGGAAGTCACCTCTGGACTCCGGGATGTGCTTTACCAAAATATATTCCATCATAGACGGTCGAAGGATCTGATGCAGATACCAACTCCCGATCATCCATACCGCGCGGCCCGAGCTGTTGTCTTCCCGGGTTATTCTCATGTTTCACAGTTGATTCTTTTCGTTTCATTCATTATAATCTCGACACCATAGTGGGTGTCATTAGCGGTCCTCTAAAGTTAGAGAGGATTCGCCTCTTCGTATAGTTCTTTTGTTTTGTTTACGTGGTTCGTCATGTCTCACCAAAGGAGACTTGCTCTTCATTATCATTAATGAATAGACACCATAGTGGGTGTCATGGTAGTCCTCAATGGTTTAGAGAGGAGTTCCCCTTATAGAGTTTTCTTTGTTTTCATAAATCGTAGTAGTTCATCTCAAGGTCCATAAACGAGAAAGGGACTAAACTACTGTGTGCGCGCAATGATGTATACAACAATGATATAGAAATCACACAACATGATAAACAAGCAATCCAGTTTCATGCTTTGATCTTATGTCATTTCCACACACAAGGCACACAGCACACAAAGCAAACAAGCCGTGTAACACAGCAACATACGAACCACACATGTCCATACCTTGTTCAGAAGTACGAGTCGTCTCAAACTCGGAGTTCCCGGTCGGAGTTTGTTGCGGCCCTTTAAGAGTTCTTGGGGAGGATTTGTCTCAGAATTTCCAGAGCTCTACCCTTAGTTAGCATGCAGGGTTCGTGAAGTGGTTTTGATTCACCAGAACGTTTTAGTTTTCCTTCAGAAACGTGCTAGGCCTTGGAAAGACAGAACAGATATTGGCTGGAGTAAACTGAGCTTTGTTCTTACGTTTCAAGAACTGTTTTGAGCAACTTCTATCCAGGACAGCTTCGATAAACGCCTAGAAGACTGCATCTGTTATTCAAGACCGGAGTGCCGGCTATCTATCAGTTTCCTTTGAACAAAGGTATAGCTGTTTGCAAGGAGATTTGCTTCACGCATGGGTGACAGCAGATGCTCTTGTCTTGCTGCTGGCGTGGGCATGCAAGTAAGGAGGACTTATGGTCTCTGAGTCCCTGGGGGTATGGTCAGAGTAGAAGGGTTAAATGTGACTGTCATCTTGTCCGATCTTCCAACACTGGAAGTCGACACTGGAGCATGGCTTAGTTGCTTTTCAACATCAGACCGAGGTGTGGGGTATTGGAAGACTAATTCCGATGCACCAGAATCCTCCTCTGGTTACTTTTAATCCTCTATTAGAAAACACTCGTATTGTGTCTATGTTCTTCAAGTGTCAAGGGAGCATGGACATGGAAGAGTGATGGGCAACTGAGTTGTTTATTCCCACTGGTTGTAAGTTCCAAGGGCATTTGTGAGAGTTAACGTGGTCTAACTCAGATGTGTGAGAGTTTGAGCAGGAGTAGAATGTCATCTGTCGGGTCTTTATTTTTTTCTTTATACTGGAAACCAGATAGTACAAGGGAGGTTGTATGAGAGAGTAATTTTATTTATGTGGCTAACCCATACAGAGAGGGTCGATGAAACAAAGGACGGGAACATTGATGCAGTTTGAATATTGAGGGTGTTTACTGATCGGAGAAGAAATTCGGTTTACTTGGTAGAGGAAGGAAGAGTTCGTGAATGCAGTGCGCATGTCTGTTTCTCTTCTCTTTTTTTTTTTTTTTGTTTCTAGCTACCATAGTATATTCAATACTAGTTGTAAATCGTTGGTAAGAGTTACTGAAATCAAGCACAGCTCATCCGGTTAAGCACTCGGGGAAGGTACGGGAGGTCTTGGGTTCGAACCTCAATGGGAGCGTCTTTGCTCTTTTTTCTTTCTTCCCCCTTTTTTGTGTATAAGTTGTACTTGTAATATCATATAATATACCACGTTATAATTATTTATTTATTCGTCCCAAAGTTATGCGACGTCATCATTTATATTACCACGTTACGATGTTATGCAACGTTACTGTTTATTATTTACAACGTTATAATATCATAACGTTATGTACATGTATTCTCGTACTCGGACATATATAGGTACGACTATATTAACATATAACGTTGCTAAATTTAATTGTTCATAAATTATTTTATGTCCGAATTATATAACGCGTTATTCTCGGATAGTCTCCTCGCGTTTATCATTTTATGTGAGTAAATATTCAGGGGTGTTTCACCACTATTGTAATCTCTCTCGAGCTATCAAACTCTAATTGTTTCTTTCTCGAAAGATCAATAAAGAAGTCAATTAGTTTTGACAATATCTTAAGGAAGAACCCTATCGGACATATTGTACTGGTCCTTGAATCATTACCACAACCAGTGACGATTGATTTCCAAATACTAAATTTTACTAAGAAGGTGGTAAGGGTAATAGAGGGAAGATTGATAGAGTGTGTCAAATAAACAGAGAAGATTGATTAAAAGAAGAGAAGGAAAAGGATAGGCATCTAGTATCTTTCCCCCATTTTTCTGTTAAATATGTTGGGTTAACCAGTTAATATAGTCAGTCAGACTTCAATCGTTACCTGGCCCGATACTAATTGTCAAGCCGAATTCTACCAAATAACACTTTTTTTTAAAATATCAATCTATTACTTCTCATGTTAGCCACTAGTATTGAGTTTTATTAGAGACTACTAGATAGCTGCTAATGGTGTTTGTGAATTTGACACCTTGATCTTGTTTTGTTGTATTTGATGTTTGATCTCAGTTCACATTTCTGTTATAATCTTGTAGGGAGCTACTTGAGCAATTGATTAATAGTTTCAAGGAGGTCTTCCTTGCTTTTATGTATTTTTAGAAAAATGTAACATAATATAATGTTTTAAAGAATAACAGTGTCAAAAAAAATTTTAGCCCCCCTAAACAAAATTCCTGGATCCGCCACTGGTATCTATGGAGCCTATTTCCAAGGGGTCACAAGTAAATGACATGGGTTTTTCTTACACATGATGCCTTAAGGAGATTCCACCCACCTAAACCTGTTTGGTATGAGAACTTGTACGCATATGTTCTCGGAAACTTTTATGAAGGGCTATGAAGATGAGATGGGAGTGGTGGACCCGGAAATTTTGTTTGGGGAATTTTTTTTTGACATTATCATTCTTTAAGATATTATGTCATTTTGTATATTTCAAAATTTTATAAGAACATTTTTTGACCAAAAAATTTATAAGAACATTTGACAAATTTTCAAAAGTTTCGGGGAAGCCGGTGCCCAGCCCCTTTGGATCTGCCAACTTTCTCATGGCTTAACATGGTTTCCTGCATTAAATCATGTTTGCAAATTGTTGATACATATCCCTTTTTATGTTAATCATTCATTCTGTACACTGTTGAATTAGTCATTTGTTGCTTGATCAGATTGCTGGTTACAAATCTGAGATCTTCAACAATGATTGTGAAGGACATTGTTGAGATTGGCATAGGGACTGGACCAATCTCAACTACTGTGTCTGTGCTAATGATGCTAGCAAACGTGTTGTCTTTGTATTGATCCTAAAAACAAAGACGAAGAAATATGCTAAGGAAGCCGCAGTGGCTTCTGCCTTTCCAGCAGATAATATTAAGTTCGGGCAAGCGGGATGTAGAATTTCATTTGTTGGCTCTTATTCAAGTTGGTTTATATGCAATGTATGTTGAATTATATCTTTGCTATAGTCGTAGGAAGGTTTGTGTATTTTCTACATCTTTACTGCTAAGAAGTAGCATGTACTTGTTTGGCGCTCTTCATGTTCTGCATTTGAATGTAGTTGCGCTACTTTCTTGGCATCTTAATTTCTTTTATCTCTATTTTCCTTTCTTTCTTATCTGATCGTTTACTTAACGCCATCCAAATCCATTGGAAGCATCTTTTTCACTAACTCGTTAAATTCGTTCTACCATCTTTTGTGATGTAAAATGTACAGGTTGGAGAACTTGATAATTCTTTTGTTGATGTTGTGACTGGATTACTAGTACCATGTTCAGTAACTGATATGAAGCGGACTTTGGCAGGTACAATAATTTTTCTTGAAATTGTCTGTTCATGATCAGCAATAAATCATGCAAAACATTAAATTACTAGCACCTATAAAATCTAGCACAGGTTGTTTCAATGGCTTACACTGATTAAGTTCAGTGTTTACATTCTATTACACCGGTAAAGAGAGTCTAGATTGATATAAATACGGGTGAAATACCCCAAATAATTATCAGCTTAAATTCGTGAAGGTTGAATTAAACTATGAGTAACAATTATGATCATACAAAAAAAAAATATATATTCATAGTAAATAATAATAACATCGTATGTGCATATCGGTACGTAGTACGCTGTTATAAGCTCAAATAAATATGCGCACCTCTGAACCGAAAACGTCAATATAATCACTATATATATATATACGTACATATATACGACCAACGTTATATACATAAGCAACGACGGGGCATAATAGAATAGTCGTATGTATATATCCATATACGACTAACATGTGACAAAATAAAATAGTTGTGTATATAACTAATAACACGTTATATAATTAGGACATAAAAATAATTTATGAACAATTAAATTTAGTATATACGTGTCCGAAAATGTACACCCCATATGGGTAACTGTCCAACAACCTAGCTCTCAAACCATCCAGGCTTGAAAAGTAGCCACTTTAGGCCCTTAATCCTAACTTGGGCTTAAAAGTGGAAGGCCTGTTGTTGTAGTCAACCCATGTGTTTACATTAAGGACTCACAATACTACTCATATCCCGATATGGGATGGGGGTATTACATACTCCCCACTTAAAGAACGCGACGTCCTCGTCGCAAGCCTAATATCCAAGTCCATGGACCTCCTCGGTAGGTGTCGGGTTGCCCATCCCAACACGTCCCGAGTCCGCTCTGATACCATTTGTAACACCCGATATGAGCAACGTCCAACAACCTAGCTCTCAAACCATCCAGGCTTGAAAAGTAGCCACTTTAGGCCCTTAATCCTAACTTGGGCTTAAAAGTGGAAGGCCTGTTGTTGTAGTCAACCCATGTGTTTACATATAAGGAACTCACAATACTACTCATATCCCGATATGGGATGGGGGTATTACAGAAAAAGTGACGACGTTACATATTAATAAAGTCACGTACTTATACATGTACGTAACGTTACGATATTGTAACGTTGTAATAAGCAATAATAACGTCGCATAACTTCGTAACAAAAAATAACACGATATAATATATGGTCTTACATATATATAAATAATAATAAGTATGTGTATAGCTTATACAAAAAAAAAGAGAAAAAAGAGCAAGGCGCTCCCACTGAGGTTCGAACACCGTACCTCTCGTATACCCCCAGAACGTCTTAATCGGTTGAGCTGTGCTCATATTCGGTCACCAACTGCACCTCTAGACACAAGTCTAATCGTACACATCATTAGATAAATTACACTACCAGTTTACCTACTAAGTATACGATTGGTTAGGTAGAAACATAATATCCCACCATGTTTTTCCTATTTTCCATGATTGACATATTTTCCTCTGCTCAAATCGTGTATAGCACCACAAGTACAGTAGCACTTCTGCTCGTCTTTTTTTTTTTTATCGGTACAGGGCACCAAATTGCTCACCACGCTCTTCTTGTCTATACTTTCGTTTTCCCAGTGTGAACAAGTTGCTGCTTCTTTATTTTGAGCAGTACACAACACTAGCACTAGTACCCATTCCCGTGCGTTCCATATTCTCCACAGTGATATTCCCTCTTTGTTCCCTGCCGGTAGCTAGCAACAGAGCCGTGCCTTGCAATGTCTCAAACAAAGCTCCCTTACCATTCTTGAAAACAAGCCACAGAACAGCACACTCCTCCTCTGACCAAGGTTTCGAAACAGCACCAGACAAGTGGACAACAGGTCAGCTTTAACTTCTTTCCATTCTTGCACAAACTTCTTCAAAAACAACCCCCTGATCGATACATACAGCTGCTACCATACTTCTTTTCTTCTCTTCCTCGGTATGCCACAGCAGCTCATCTCCTCCTCCGTGTATTCTGGCGAAGCAGAAAGAAGCAAGCCCTAAATACAAAGAGAGGGAGAGCTCTGTTCCGGTCAGCATAAAAAAAATAACGTTTGAAAAGTCCCGCAGTTAACCATCTTTACCATTTATTACTTCTTTCTGCCGCAGTATGTGGGCGTGTGTGTCGGCGGAAGACAATCTCCGAAGCGCTGCCCTCGTACCCCCGTCGCTTGGTGCCGATCGGCGATAAGATCCAATCCGGAGCCGGAGCGCCCTTCGCCGCTATTAGAAACTCTTCTTAGTTCTCGCCCGATAGGCGCCCATTTGCCTGTGTCTACAGTATCACTGGTCTGTTTTATGCATCTACATATGTGATGGGATCCCGTGGAAAACTACTCTTTGATCTTAATGAAGCCCCATGGATGACTCTGAAGAATTTGATGTTAACACCAGCTTAATACCCCAAGCCAGGAACGCACTGAGAACACCCCACGCATGGAGACTAGAGGCCGTGCGGTTGGAGCCTTGCGCAACGCATCCATACCACGGTAACATGCTATTTTTCCCCTCTGTTTTCTTTTCTTTCTCGCGTCCCAGCCCCACTCACCGGCGTTCCCTTCTCCACAGTGATATAAACTAAACTACAATGCATGCCCTGCGCTCCATAACGTCATGCAAGCAGCTTAAGAAAACGAGGAAAACTTCAACACAGGGCAAGAGGATCCGCATGGACTTGGCAATGCAAACAATTTTCTTCTACCGGACAAAGTGCTTATACCGAAGCCTTCCTTGGTTGTTTTTGGTGTACCGGAACTTACCAAAACCCCTGCTGAATAACCAGGTAGCCATCTCCCTTCTCTAAGTTAAAAGAAAAAAATAAACATGTCGAGCCTTACCTCTTCTTTTCTCTGGCTATGGCCGAAGGTGTCACTCCCTGCGACACTTCCTCCTGTTTTGAATACTCACGTTTCTAGCTCTATTCCAACCCTTCCTTCAGCATAGATCAGCACAAGGGAAAACTCCACCATAGGAAGAGCATGAACAAGGGAAGGACGACAACCTGAACCGTGCCAAACCTACTACAGGGAAGTCCCAACCAAGGTGAGAAGACTACTGTTCCTCTGCATGTATTTCGCTTCAGTGGTTACGTGTGACAAAAATTTCCGTAACCGTAGTAACGCATACTTACCATTACATTGAAAAGAAAATGATTGTGGGTCATGTGGTTCCATAATGGGGAGCAAGTAATATATACACACGTATTTGTATTACGTACGCGGTCAGGGATATATGTGAGTGGTTTTGGATTTCTAATACGAAATCAATAAGGGAGATAAGTTAAGTTGGGTAGGAAACAATAAACCGTGGTAAGCATGAAGTACTTAAAGCAAATTGTGTATTGAAAAGGGAATACGTATGGTATATGTATACATGGGATTATATGGGGTTATAAGGTGTAACCAGTAACATATGTATAGATAATATGCATGTGATATTGGGTTTATAATACATAACAATAACGTGCGTATATATGATGTAATGCTAAATTCGTATACAAATAATGGATATATAATATATATATGTTCATGAGTTGATAATAGGTAACCAAGGGTGCTTATAAATTAGGATGAAATTATATATATATAAATAAAAATTACTTAAGTACAGATGATTATTAATACTAGGAATATGTGAGGAAGGGTTAAAAGACTAAAGAAAACAATTTATGTATAAACCGTGATTTTTGGTGGAGTTTGGAGACAGTATAATGTCACTATGAAAATGTATTTTTTATGCTATTTTTAAGCCATGGCAAGATAATTATTTTTTGATCTAAATAGCCATTTATCAATTTATGGAATGATTTATGGGGTTATGTGAGTTCTGGTGAAAAACTATCATGATAGTAACTACAAAGAAAAATATGGACATATTCGTAAGCTTTCTTGTGGCTTTGACGAATTTTTTTTAACCGTATAAAATATATATACCCATCTATATATCTATATACATACTTTTTATAGATAAATAAATCGAAACGAGGCCAAGGTGTGATAAAAAGAAATGTAAGGCATAATTAGTGATAATGACCGACAGGGATAGTTTCCGGATTTTTATAAGTATAAAATACGAATTTTGTAAAATGAAAAGGGGTTAGATGTAAACTAGGAAATTATAGGGGTATTTTTCGTAAATGCTATTACAATGGGTCAAGGAATAATTTAAGTAGTAAACCTTGACCAAATGTGAAGGTTGACCAAAATAAAACGATAAGAATAATTGTACGAAGTATTTAAAGGAATATTAAGTCAAAAATAATAACAAAAAAATTTTATTATTATGGGAGTATATGTAATTATCGGAAACCTTGAGGCATAAATGAGGAATTTAAGTATTTGAGGGGATTAGTATATAATCCTAGAAAGATTTTGGAAATTTAAGTGATAATATAAATTAACTCAGGAGTATAATGTGAGGTTTAAATAATTAAAGTATTGGATAAACTTGTTACTTGTTAGTGCTCATAATACTCTAAGGCATTAGCTAGAGGAAATGACGTAGTTAACGTATGAATTGACTATGTAAATGTCCTAGGAGTAAGATAAACCCTAAGGTTAATACTTGGAAAGTTTCTAAGAGACTATTATAAGTTGAACACCCAAAAATTTATCTAAGGGATTACATCTGATAAATGGGGATAAACTTGGAAAGTGTCACTACGGTCGTTGTATGCAACTATAAACTGACAAGTTGCTCTAATTAACCTTAGGGCCGTAACGAACGCCAATCGGGACCCTGTGTGTGAGACAACCCTTGAACCAGGTATGGGCATGTGTGGTTCGTATGTTACCGTGTTACACGGCTTGTGTGTTGTGTGCTTTGTTGACAATGACTATACTAAGCATGAATTGGATTGCTTGTTGTACTTGCTTATATGCTTGTTATATATCCTGTGGCATACTACTTGCACGCACACAGTAGTTTAGTCCCTTTCTCGTTTATGAAACCTTGAGATGAAATACAACGAACTATGTAAACAAGGGAACTACATAAAGGGAAAACTCCTCTCTAACTATAGAGGACCGCTAATGACACCCACTATGGTGTCGAGATTATAATGATAATTAAAAGTAAAATACCAACTGATGAAACAAGAGAATAACCCGGGAAGACAACAGCTCGGGCCGCGCGGGATGGATGATCGGGAGTTGGTATCTGCATCAGATCCTTCGACCGACTATTGTGGAGTACATCTTGGGGTCTAAACATGACCCCTCTTTCTCGATGTACGACGCCGGGACTGGAAGATTGGCAATTTGGGAAGCATGACCTGGGGTCTAGAGATGACCCCTCTTTCTCGACATGATGTCGGGATTGGAGGATCAGCTAATTGGAGAGCATTACCTGGGGTCTAAAGATGACCCCTCTTTCTCGACGGATGACACCGGGAATGGAGGATTTTGCTATGGAGGAGACGTCCTCCAACGTGCTATAATAAAAGAATTCACAAATAATCCTTAAAGAAACAAGGAAAGATTGGCACCTACATGATACAGTCACGGGATCTAACTATATCCCCCGACCTGGTGCAAGGAAGGAGAAAGTAAATACATATTATGAGATCAAGAGGAAAGAAATAAAATCACACAACGCTCGAATGATCCCATAGTGAGGATCATGAGTATAACATGCCTACGCACACATTCTATTATTACATGATTGTTGTTGCTATACTAGCAGCTTGTTGTGCTTGGTTGCGTGTCTGTTGTTGCTATGATGCCAGCATGTTTTGCTTGGTGGTTGTTGATAATGCCTTGCTACCTTTAAGTGTGTATGAAACCAGGAAGTATTGTGGTGTGATTTACTGATTTATTATAGCATGTAAATTGACTTAATAATATTCGACCAAGTAGTCGTGTGGCCCGGCAACATACGGGCTACACAAGTTCATACTCAGCGTTTGCTGAGTCCTTTACACCCAATTTTTTGCAGGTATTGTGCCGGACGATAACGGACAGTAGGCGGGACGGCTACCATGGGGGTAGTCCATCAAGGCATAACTTCTGAATTGTGTAGTATTTTTAGTGTATGGGTTGTTACTAAACCCGAGATGTGATTCTCAGATTATGATTTGATATTCTTATTGTAGACACTCAGTATTTGAAAATTATATTTTGAGTTGTATATGAGTTTTGTTTGAGGGCGGTTTCCAGTCATTCAGACTGTAACTTGATGTCGATAGTATGGTTGTGTCAACCACGTGGGTGGTTGGCGTCTGTGACACCCGGATGGAGTTTATACTGCTGCGTAGTTAACCGTGATGTTATTTAGACGCGACGTTTACATTGCTGCATATTTATTCGGCGGTGTTACAACGGGCCTGTTTTGTATTGTATCAGAGATGAAGAGGGTGCTAAGATTTACTTGTTTGTGGAACATGTGGCTGCAGATGGTGACGAAAATAAGTTTCTTGGTGAAAAACAGCATGTCACTCATGTTCTAGTAAATCAAGATGTTTAGGCACTTCGGGAGGAAACCAACCTGTGACCAGAATAGGAAACTTAGTTTTGCAATTCGACATTCATGAAAAAGTTTTAGCAAAGCTCACCGCCGCCAATATTACTTTGATGCCGAAGGTCACAAATCCTATCACATTCACTATTACAACACCTTGATATTTTTTAATTAACTATTCCAAGTGCTAGATGACAAAATGATATAAAAGCTTTCTTGTGCATATGACTATATATCCGGCTAACAACCTCTAGTATCAATACTTAGAAAGCCCATAACTCATAAATGTGCGGTGCGATTGAAGAGGTCTAAATTGTCTAATATGCAACTTAACATCAGAGTCATTGATACCTACTACATTAAGTACTTCCGATATTAATTTCAAGATTAGATACAAAACAGTTGTTATTCAAAGAGCGAACCAGCGAGTGGAATCCGAGAACAGATGATGATTGATCAGATTAACTCTATCATATTGTCCTCGTGATAACCATTGTGACTACATCATCTGGAACATGTTCGGTATCCCTACAATTCGTTCCATCAGTGGAACTCTTCCATGCATAAACTAGCAATCAAACACCAAATCAGCGAGTGGCATCCATTGTCTATTTTCCGGTACCTTTACCATGTATGAAGCGATTATGCTGTGGGCTGACATCAACTGTCTGCAGACTTCGAATAATTTCATGAAATCACTGCTTCTGGCAAGGAAGAAACAGAGTGACGTTCAACGCCCGATGGGCTGTTGTAGCAGAGCATGATGTGTCTTCGAAATGATGTGTCTTCAAAATTTGGCGAGCTTAGAGTGGAGCAATTTTTAAAAGCAAGAGTATTTATACCTACTCTATCAACTTATACAAGGTTCTCCAATATCTAGAGCATGAAGGATTCAGATGGATAGCCCTTAGCACCCATTTCTCAGGGCATCCATAACCACCACATGACGAGGATTGATCAGTAGTCTGTTTAGCCAGCAAATGCATTTGGAAGTACAACTCGGCTGGCTTGTTCTCTGTTAAAACATGATGGAAATAACCCTAAGCCCCGACATGTACAGAGATGAATTCATTCCAATTCCAGCATCTTATATCCATCCATATTCAATTGAAAATAAATAAAAAAAGAAAGCAGAGTTTATGTTAAGGAATTGAACCTGATGGCCAGGAAAGCCACTCGAGTTGAAGATTCCTCTCCCATTTTGCCTTGGACCCAAGACTTGCTTCTGCCTGAGCCAGCAATAGAGAGACATAAGGTAAAGGGGAAGAAGAAATCTCCACAACCTTTCGAAGACTCTTCAAAGCACTGGTCACATATTTTGATTCCCCCACCTTCCTAGCGAGTTCCATGCTGATGGCACCTGAATCATCAGACAATACAATCTTACTTTTGAGTCACAAATTTCTTACTCATCAACGTCAGTAGAGAATAGGACTAGAGCCATGACTGGACAGATAAACTGAATTACTACCATGGGACAAATAGAGGCCACTCTCAGACCCTGCCCAAGAACATGCTTCCGCCATAAAACTCTCTGCCTTCAGATAATCTTGAGCATGGTAAGAAGCCAACCCGGAAGCCAACTTGTATAAAGCCTTCCACATATTTGAAGATTTCCCACAATTCTTCAAAGAGTCATCTAAACCATCAGCTAAAACATTCTCATCGAACTGAAGGTCATACTGTGATTCAATAAACTTGAGACATATCCAGCCAATTGGATAATCTGTTCGAAGGTTCAAGCATCTTAACATCTGCTGCTTAAGAATGATACGGTCACCCTTGGCAGAGCAGACACGACACAGTTGTAAATGGGCAAAAAACAGATACTCATTGGGAAGTGGAAGATTTGATGCGTCCTTTGCTAAGGAAAAGGAAGTTGTGATATTTCCACCTTGCAAAAAAGTTTCAGAAGCACACAGCAGAAGCTGGAACTTCTGATACTGAGAATACATGCTTTTCTTTTCATAAAATTCACTGGAGAGGGCTGCGGGAATAATTTGTTTAAGCATAGCGAGTATGTGCAGAGGATATCTTTCGTCTCGAGCTTTCTGAAGTAGGGTAAGTGTAAGCAAGTATCTCGCATTTATGTTCCATGGCTCCTGATGCAACCACCTGCAACATGACAAGTAACAGATATCATATACCATGCTAAATCAAAGCTGCACTAGCCATCTGGAAAAAAGCTCTTTTGAACAATATAATCAAAGACAAATGATCAGGACTTGGGAAATAGTAAATCTGCAATTAACTAAGTGCGTCTACTTTACCCCCAACCACAATTGTGGAGCTCAGCTTGGGTGATAAGAGCCAAAGTTGAAGACTAATTTTAACAAATATCTAAGAAAAATATGTTTACTTGTTTCCTAGTAGAATTAGGGGTTTATTTGTCAGAGTAGTATTCCTGAAACTATTATTAGGTACTTAATTTCCCCAACACTAGTAAGATAAGGTTTGCACCTCTGTAACGAAACACGTTTATCTTATATATTGAGTTTTGGGAGTACAGAAAAACAGTACTATTTCCTCCTGATAAAGATGAGACAAGACAGCAGACATTAAATTTTGATCATCTTGCCTAGGTAAAACGGAGATGAGTTCTCCAATCGACAAATAATCTTACATACCAGCCTAAAACTTCATGTGACAAGAATACCGCCAACAATGCTATTTTACAGGAAAATGTTTGCAATAGGTACCTCTGCATTTGCGGAAATGTTTTGGCCCTTTGCTTGGCTGAATTTTTACACGTTGAAGATGTATACACAAACTTGCAGTTCACACTAGAGTGGCAGGCAATAGCTTCAGCACCAAGAATCTCATGTGAAGTTTTAAGGCCCCCTTCATGTGAAGAATCAAGTGATATAGAATAACACCTATTTGCAAGATGAGAAATTTCTCCGAGGCCACTGGACAACAAGAAATAGCCAAGCGAGTTTCTGCACAACATACAGCTTAGATGTTATGCGAATCAAAATCCCCATCTATAACGGATACACAATAAGTACTTTATGCAGATGCACATGAAACCCAACTTGGTCTTGTCAAAAGCAAATATACCTTATAGGAATGCAGTTAGGAAACATATGTAGAACTTTTCTAAGATGACGAAGACCATTTTGCAACTCTAGATTTGGTCCAAGTTTGACCTACACATGAAAGTATGTAATGCTTTAGTCTTGGACTTCATAGGAGCTCACAATTACAATGGAAACAAAATCAGAAGCGGCCTACCATCTTAGTAAGCGCAACCAAGAGATGCATTTCCATCACTTCTTCATGTGTTGAAAGAAAGTTACGACTACAAGACATAACTGACTCGAGGTGGTTACCCTGATCTAGGGCATTAATTGCAGATACTACATAGCTAACTTTGGCACTATGAAAAAATTCTTTGGGCATTTTTGATATGCTGTTGATTGCTGATCCTAATCCAGAGATACTGTACAAAATTCTACAGATAAAAGTGATTGCGTCAAATGAGAAGGACGGTCCAGTAGAAGAAATGCGTTGCGCCAACTCTCTCACTGCAGAGAGGGACAGATCATTTCTACCAGCTTGCCATAGCGATATGGCATGTAACTGTAAGCCTTCAACGTCCAACAAACCTAAAAGCACCATTTAGAGAATACATTAACAAACTACAAAACAAAATAAAACCAGTAACATATTAACAAAACAATAGATCTTCAGAAGGAGCCAGCATGCCACATATGCGGACAAAACATCCACATAAAAAAACAAAAGGCAAATAAACAAGCAAAGGCCATCAATAACAGAATAGTGACCTCCTTCCTTCAAAGATCCAGTTCTCGTATGGCATCATGAACATAGCCAGCCTGCAAATAATGGAAACATTCAAATTACAGCAGTATAAACCTAGACAGTGAAATTGTTTACATGGAACAGAAAGTCAAAAAGAAAGAAGCAGATCAATGAACATAACGACCAGACAATTACATGCCTTGCAAAGGACCCTTGCAAGATTAATGGTCACTTCACTGAAGTGCCACTTCAAAGAAGGGGAGTTATAAGCTTCCAATGCAAGGCGTGTTAACCTATATGAAGCAATAGCAGTCTTGTAATCATCATGAGCCTCCGAGATCAAGCCATTAAGATTATGAGCTTCTGGATAATAAGGAGCTTGCTGCACCGCCTGTCTACTGGCCGCCAAAACCTATCCCCAACAAATAGCACAACATAAATGCATGTATCTCGGAAAAACTAAAATAAGATATGGGGTCTCTTCAATATCAAAAGAATCACCTTTTAAAAAAAACTCCAATACATTAATATAGGCAATACCTGTGGTGCTAGCATTTGGCCGAAATGCAGTGCAAGCTGAGCAAGAGCAATCTGAAACTCGGCGAGCTGTCCATCAAAAGAAGCTGTGAGTAAGATGGATCTAGAATCACAAAGCACAAGCAGGTGAAGGATATTTTCATGTAAACAATGGAGGCGTAGCAGAAGCATTGATGACAACTCAGCAGAAGAGCAAATGTGCAACACATAGTTGTGCCAAAAAGCATGTACAATTACACTTACAGGCATTGTCTGAACAGCTCGTAGGCAGCTCTCATACGCTTCATCTGATGCAGGATCCCTTAAACCATTATCAGCAATGTAGAATAATGAGCAACTTTAATAGAGAACTACTACAAAAAAATTGAGGCTTGTATTTATACAATTTTACCTGGCCTGTATATCAGCGGACATGCCAGCCCATGGCAAGGAAAGAGAAGGATCTATACTTCTAGCCCTGTCAAAAGCATGCCTAGCGAGTTGCAGATCACCCTCTTCTCTATACAGCTGCAAATTACAAAGTTAAGGGACCCACAGTATGGTGGCATAATGATCATGAGTTTCATGTTTGGAAATAAGGACAGATACATTTAGCGGAGTCTTTGAAGATACGAATTGTTTATAACTTGATTTGGCAAAATTTAACAAGCAGTCAAGAAGAAGCTAATCAGCCTTGCAATACAATTTCTGGAAGTTGAACAATCATCATACCAATTTTAAGAGGTGATACCAACTTAGAAATCAATATATCTATAATTTTTATTACCTATTTTGAGTTCTCACCTAGTACTATAATTCATAATAGTAAAAAGACAGACCATGGGTACATGCACTAGGCGGCATTTTGGATTCTAACCAAGCCAGCTTCTTTGAAAAACACTATCAGATCTTCTTTCTGATGAGGGTGGGGTCTCCTCAACCTTATGTTACACTCAAAGCAACGGAGCAGACTATCCCACAGACACAAGCCTAGCCAAAACTAGGTTTTTAGTGGCTGATCCCTGTAAGGAAAGCTCTTTGTGTGGTTTAATAAACAACACCTTCAACCCACCAACTATACCTAGCAAATCTGGTCAACCACTAAAGATGCCACACCCTATAGTATAGCATCCTTACTATTGAGCAACAAGGAAAACGTAGCCAAAGTGCAGAAATTTATTGCCACGACAATGAGCTAAACAATAGTGTTCAGACAACAATGGTATACTTTTGATGGTAAACTCCAACACACACACACACCCACACACCCCCCCCCCCCCCCCCCCACATCTACTAACTCAAACGTGAAATCATCAACCCTAAGAACCACCCCTACATCCCCGTCCAACCATCATTGTCATCAACTGTACCAACCCTGAATCCTTCATTAAACATGCTTCTAGACCAATGATGAGATCTGTATTTCATTCTTTCATATGATAAAACAAAGTACAGTTAGAGCCAAATCATTAGAATATTTTATGCTGAGGCTCACCTTATTATCTATTCATCATCGAAAATTTTACTTTTCAAGGATACAAGCTGCTAATGCTCTGTGATGTAAATGAAGACAGCACACAAAGTATAAAATAGCATAACTTTACTCAATGAAGCTAGATTAAAAGTCATAGCTCACTAAAAAAAAAGTAGGTACATGAATATTAATAAACTAGAAACAAGAATGTAGAGATGTTCATAAAATACCTTCCCAAGATATGCCCAAGCAACTGCTAAAGACACATCCAATTGTAGTCCCCTAATAAAGGCGTGCTGCTTTAGTGCTCTTTGTTCGCTCAAGATTCCGAGTGCCACCCAAAAGTCATAGTTATTGCCCTCAAGCAACAAACTCCCTAGCATCATCTTTTCAGGTAATTGTCTGGTAAATATGTAGGTAAGTAAAATTCTCCACCTTCTGTCACATAGGTTTAAAATAATAATATAAGGTCTTACCGAGAATTTGAATCCAGTTTACAACATTCATCTAAGCTGAAACTTAGATCCATGGATATAGCAATGTCAGTATAGATATTTGCCTGCCAAGGTGCCAAATGCAAAGCCCGTTGATAAGAGCATTTTGAATGCTCTACCGCCAAAGAGCGCATCTTTCTCCATGCAGATATTGACGCAGCAAGAGATTTCTGACTGTTCCCCAAAATTTCCTCACTCCCCATCCATGGAGAGTATTTAGCCAATGTAAACTATGCAAAAAAAAAATCATTGTTTATTGAGTCACAAGAAAGCAATTTCAAGGAACTAGTAAATAGAGAATCTATTAGGGGCGGCACTTAAGTAGTTCCTCGTCTGAAGTTCATATTTCAAGGGGGAGATTCAAGTGAGCTTATAAAGTGAAACAGCAAAGTCAAGCTAAAAGGGCTCCAAAACTATACCTGAATATCACCATCTAGTTTCCAGATGCATGACATATTCGCAACTAACTTAGAGATAGATTCAACATATTCAGCGGCCTCCTACACAATAACATCATCAGACAACTGTTTATTTGATCAGTGGAAAGCTCCAATTAATTGGTAAATTGTTCTCAAGAGACAAAAAAAAGTAACCTCCAACACAGATGCTGCCCATATAAATGCACCCGTATCTAAGCATTCTTTTGATAACGCAAGCAATGCAGAAGCAAGGCCATACAGTGCAGATACATTTTTTGGATAGACGGTCAGGGCCATCCGAAAGCTTTCAATTCCCTGCAATGGATATATTGATCAAGCCATTTCATTGAAATGATAAAGAAGGAACAGTATGTATCCAACAATTTCATGTAGATAATATATTGATCAAACCATAATTTTATGTTAGACAATAAAGTTCAACGAACTCAGCAGTAACATCAATGCACAGCTAGAGTTAAACTTGTTTCTATTTATCAACGTGAGGTAAACCCTCAAATTGGTATGTTATTTGTTTCCTATGTCACTTCTACTATCAAATTATGGTTCTAGCAGCATTTAGTGACTATATCCTTTCACAAGTAAGCACATCCAGAAAAGAAGCCTCCTCTCTCAGCGTCAGTTGCCTTTATAATGGTTAGACAACCTAAATTTCTCCTTGGTCATAACATAATTGTAGTTTTATAAACACATCCAGGTGCGTCGAGTTAAAACAATTGTCACTGGTGCTTAACCAATCATTTAATATAAACCTTGTCTTGATAATATCTTTTCCCAGAAGCATCTGAACAGATAAGGATGCATGCATCTCATAATGTGATTCTCTTACGGCTCGGTTCACATATCAATTGGTTGAAGAACTGGTTACATGAATGGGCAATGAACTGCTTGTAGCAGCTGGTAGAATGGTTCCTCAAGCGGACATCTAAGGATTAGAAAAATGTTATGTCCACCTAGACAAAAATCATACTCCCTCCTGTTCTTAAAAAATGATTTTATGGCTCTTCACATTTTTTTTCAAAATATAAGATGTTTTGGCTTCTTTGTCATTTACTTTCCAACTCTACTCCTCATCTTTTGACTCACAACTCAACTTTTCAATTTACTCCAATTTCCAATGCAAAAAGTAAGGGTAAAATTGTCCTCCTTAATTCTTGTGCCCAAAGCTAGAAAGTCATATATTTAGAACTGGAGGGAATATATATTCATTACTGACCTTCCTGGGTGAGCCAAGCATTAGAAAGATGTTGCCACTTTCAATCATAGCAAAGACTCTGGAATCTTCTAGATCCAGTGCTCTGCCATACGACTGGAAAGAAATGTATTCAATATTAATAAAGCTTCTGTCACATAACACATGGAATGAAAGACGAGAAAAATAATGACTGCAATCATTAAGGCTTCACATGGACAATATTAAATGACAAGAAAAATAAGGAAGCACCTTAATGGCAGCAGTGTACATGCCAAGCCTTTGATAAGCCAGGCCAAGAGCCTAGACATAAAGAATTAAGGGACAAAGCTCAGTGGAAAAGGGGCATATTGTGACACTTATTGCAAATCATTCCTGTTCAGATAGTATCAATAAGAGTACGCACTTCCCAGAGATCAGCACATGTTGGATAACCACGGATGGCATTTTGAAGACTTTGCACAGCGTCAGACCACTTATTTTGATGAACCTGAAATTGCATTAAGGCAGTTCTTATGATAAAGAGATACTAAATCACTGTCCAAGGGCTTTGAGTACAACACAAAACAAAGTCCGCAAGTCTATAATATAGGAGAAGTACAAAAACTAGCTATGGAATACCAGAAGATAACCCAATCTACGGAGAGCCCAGAAAGCCCGAGGTGACTTCGCTGAAGCCTCCCGGCAAACAGAAAACTCTAAGCTAACCTTCCCTTCTTTATCCAACAGATTGCACAGAGCTTCCTGTTGCCAAAACGGTTTATATTAGGAGAGGATATATTCATAACAACAATGGAGTCAACTGTGAAGATGAAAAATAACGCCAATATCAACATTAGTATTAGGTATAACGAAAAAAAAAACTCTGATCTCAGTAATATCAACGGTGACCTTAAAAAAAAAAAGAAAAGAAAAGAAAAAGAGGCACCCCTGAATGAGAATCTTCAGGATGGAGAGAAACTGCTCTCTGGTAGCACTTGAGAGCTCTGTTGGTGTCCAGTTCAGTATAGTAGTCGCCTAGGTATCGGAAAGCTTCCCAATGCAGGGGATTCAGTCTGGCCGACACCATGAACTGCTCAGCTGCTTTTTCTCTCCAGTCCTTCCCTCCCTTGCCCCATAGAAACAATCCCTGGAAATAAAACCATGCATTACGAGACCCGTCCAGAGTTCATTGATAACGCTTCTTCAAACAATGGAAGGTACGGCAACAAAGGAAATTGCAAACCCTAAACATAAATGAAAGTTTGAATAGAAAAGGAAAAGAGTGGGAAATTACGAGATTGAAATGATGTGACGGGTCATCTGGATGAGATTGCACGGCTTGTTCCAGGCTACTCAACAGAGACTCGTCGTCTCCTTCCTGAAATTCGAGCGCGGATCGAGGAAAGAAATGAGAATAGGAGAAGTAGTGGTAAAATATTATTTTCGTAAAGAGCGCGGAAATTGGAGAACAAGAATGAGAAGAGGAAAGAAGACGAGTGATGCCGACAGTAAGCATACCATCAGCGTAATCACTCCAGTTGATCAACACCTCTCACTCTCAGCGGCCAAGCTCCGGTTAACCCTCTGTCAGTAAAAGCATTCCAAGCGTTCTTCGAAGTGCTGCAAAGTTGCCGCCAGAAACTTGAAGTTTCCGTTTTGACTACCACAGTTGGCGGTTGATATTCCCCTTCTCACTCTTTACTGTGTGTTTTTTCATTATCCGAGTAGGGATCATTATTGATTTAAGTGATAAATAAAAACATGCCAACCCTAGAGCTTTGTTTGTTTTTCCAAGAAGTGAAGATTGCAAGGCAAATTACATGGCAACATTTATAGACGAAGTATTAGCTATACCAAATGAAATATGAGGGGTGAGGGATTGGGCAATTGCCTCTGAAGGAAATTCACAATCACTGTTGATCAAAAAGCTAACGATTGGCAACAAAAGAGATATCTGTTGATGGAAAGTGAGTAAGTTCGTTATGGTTAAGTTGGGGCGTGGGGACTAATACTGAAGGCTCTGGTATTGGGGGCACTACGAAAAACAATACAGTTGCACAATGTTAGTGAATGTGGTAGAAACCGTTGGCTCATAGAAGAGATCAAGAGCTAGACGTAAGGAGAAGGGATTTGACGGAGCTGGAATTTGTGCTAGAGCCTTGACCGAAGTGGTTGGGTAGTACGCCCCGCTAGAAGAGATTGTGACGGAGATACAATGACCACCAAACACTCATTCAATATGCACTAATGTGTAAATACAGTCAACAACATAGCCAAACACCACAAACATGTAAATTATACATCTTGTATCTAGTCATTATGTACCTGTGTATTAACTAGACAGTGTGTTAGTAAAAATTCCATTCGTAAGAACATCGTCGAGTCAATGACGACATTATAAAATGCATAACAATTCTGAAAATATTACCTTACACCTACCCCTAAACCACCCTAGGAAAGTTAAAATGTCGAAGGTTTAATTTATGGTTTGTGGTTTAAAGACTGTCATTAACATAAGGATACACCACCATTACCATTAGTAAATACCTTGCATCTATTCAATAAACATATGTATGTAACCCAAAGAAGGTGTTGGTTCGTGGTATCCATTATAATCATTAAGGAATTGATATAGTTTTCTTGCGTACGATATAATACACTTGTTTGTCATGTACCTATGTTAAAATTCAGTCATGAACATTACCATAATAACAAATTCAAGAACTTAAAATCTTAAATACGTTCAATAAATAGCTTTTTTATAAACCAAACAAGGTGATTGAAGCAACTTTAATCCTAAAGATATGGCTTTTGTTTTCTAAAGATATATATTGCGAGTATTGCGAGTATTGGTATATATACTGCGTGAATTGGTATATATCCTAAAGAAATATATTGAGTATATTGGTATATATATTGAACGCATTTAAGGTGGTATTTGTTGAAGGCCTTCCGTATTTGTTGAAAGACTGACAAAACGAAGTTTACTGGAGAATTGCCTGATTACTTCCTGGAAATATATTCCCACAAAATCAGTAAAATTAACTACCACTTAAATAAGTTTTATTTTTCTGAAGAAAAAAATTAATATAATCTGGACCTCCATTAACATACTCCTTAATCCTATTGCTATAAATTGGTCTAGAATAGTCCAGGGAGTGCTAATACGTCCACGAGTGAATCCACCACCAAGAGTGAGGCCGAAGAGTGGAAAACCAAGGGATGTTTTAGGGGAGAGGTGTGAGACAATCAAACAACCATATATAGAGAGACGAATGAACACAGAGCTAGAAAGATGAGACCACCATGTATAACCATCGGTAAGGAAAATAAAGTATATGAATCTAAGAGAATATACAAATAGCTGTTAGAAGCTCGTTTGGGGATAGCTTCCAGCAGCTGTCAGCTTCTCAATTTCTAAAATCAGTAGGCTTCCACCAAACACCCAAAACCAGTAGCTGACAGCTTCTACAAAACCATCAACAGACAGCTTCTCAATTTTCAGCAGCAGAATCTAACAATTGTCTCTACTTTTAAAACCATCAGCAAATGTTCCACCAAACACCAAAACCAGCAGCTGACAGCTTCTGCAAAACCATCAGCAGACAGCTTCTCAATTTCCAGCAGCAAGACACAACAGCAGCTCCTAGCAGTTGTCCCCAAACGAACCCATTAATTTTACTTTAAAATTAGTTTAATATATATATTATTAAATATATATATTGTAATATATCAAACACAAAAGGATATAATATCATTTTGTAATTAAAGATTTAAAAAAACATAAATACTTAGCTACATCCTTCTCTAGTTATGTATGGTTACATTTAGGAAAATTTTTGTAATTTAGAAAAAGTGGAAGAGAGACGCGCACGGGAGAGGAGCACGCGCCTGAGGAGAAAGAGAGGAGCGGGCGAGTAGTTACTTTTCTTTTTTTCCTTTTTTTTCTTTCCACGTCTGATTCGTTTTTTTTTCTTTTTCTTTTTCTTTGTCTTTTTTTCTTTTTTAATATTTTATTATTCTTTTTTATTTATCATAAAAACTTTAAATTGTTATAACTTTTAATATATAAGTCCAAAATAAAAAATAATTATATCATTGTTCACCTAAATTCAAGCTCTTCAAAACAAGACTAGTCATTGATATGTTTTGACAACTTTTTAAAAAAATTATTACACTAAAATGATAATATGATTCATTAATTTTGTATTATGATTCATTAAAATTGATATTACGATTCATTAAGTAATAAGTGGTGAATTCGACGTTTTTAGCTTTTCTATGTGGGTTTTGGGGGGTAGGGTAATCTATTTGGAATTTGTTCTGTACTTTATATTGTAGCAACTAACTCGACAGGTTTTTAGGGTTTGTGGTAGCGGGTCGGGTCGTCAGACCCTAAACCCACCACTGCAAACCCTAAAAACGCCTTCAACGTTTTTAGCCATCATAGGGTGGGTTTTGGGGTGTTCTGGGGGTAAGATAATCTATTTGGAAACCGTTCTATACTTTAATGTGAGAATGTACATGTTCAATTATGAGAATGTATATGTTTTAATGTACATCTGTACATGTTTGTATGACCGTCTGTACAAGTGTTCTTCATTATATGTACAGGTTTTAATTTAAGGATGTACATATTTAATTATTCGTACAGGTTTATATGACTATCTATATGTTTTTAATGCGAGGATGTACATGTTTTTACGTGAGGATGTACATGTTTTAGTGAACATTTGTACAGGTTTGTATGACAATCTGTACAAGTGTTCTTTTACGTTCTGTGCTCCATACATGTAAAAATAATTGTTTAAAAAATTGTCAAAATATATCCATGACTGATCTTGTTTTGAAGAGTTTGAATTTAGATGAACAATGATATAATTTATTTTTATTTTGGAATTATATATTAAAAGTTATATATATGAAGTTACAAAGTTTTTATGATGAAAAAGAAAAAAAAAAGACGTTGGGGTGCTAAAAAAAATGACGCGACCAGCGCGGGGCGCTAAGCGCACGCTAGGATACACCTGCTGTAGTCAAGACAGACTGTAAATTAATTATAAGATACAAAAGTTAGTTAAATAATAAGATAATTTAATAATAAAAATTACTTGTAAAAACTATTAAGATTTAAGTAAAAAATTACTTGTAAACTATTAATATTTAAGTAAAAATTACACTACACATATCATCTATTTTTAGAGAAGACCCGACCTGTCACCCGCAACTTCATCACCCGTCACTCGTTTATATTTTTTTCAACTATTTTTTTTATTTTTAACAATTTATATAAACTTAATTAAAAAAAACTATTTTTTAGAGAAGAATTTACTACCAATAATTTGTTAAGGTCAACTTTTTTTTTTTTTTTGGTTAGTGATTCTCATTGAGAGTTAGAGACAGTTGAAAGTAACTTCCGGGAGAATTGACACAAGAAATGTCTCGCACCCAGCCCAACCCGACTCTTGTCGTTCAATAGATCCGCTGCTGTTGGCTGAGAACCGAACAAAAGAAGCGGTCGCACCTGAAGCTCAGTGGAACGGAGAGAAATAGAGAGTATGGACGAAAAACCCCCCCGAATCCGAAGTAACGAAAGAAAATGTCGATTTTACCTTGTACCCTGTAGGTGCCTTAAGTTTGCATTTGGCTTCTGGCTTAGGTTTGGCGTCTGCTGTGTGGATCTCTCATAATCTCTATTCCCTTGATCTCATCTCAAATCCTGCTAAAACTCTTCAATTGACCTGGGTATCTTCTCTCCGTCAAATGCATACCTTTTGATCTTTAATTTTCCCCTGTTTATATTTCATTGGTTCTTGGCTGAATTTCTGCATATTTAGCTTGTAGAATGCCCTATAGTGATTTTACTTTACAGCCTTCTCCGCCAAAACCCATCTCAATGCTCGGTATGGTTCTTTTCGCTGTCCATTGCTGCATTTGTTCTTCTATTATTTGTGAATTTTGCCCAGTTGCTTTTTTATTAGGCCTACTTATTTTTGGTTTTCTGCAGTACATGAAAGCCGTTGGACGTGGCATGTTAGGGCTCCCTGTTGGTGGGTTTTCAAATTTCTGCTTCATGCATTTTGTCATGCGCATGGTACTCGTACTGGTAAAGTGATTGATTGTCTGGCATTAGTAATTGCATGGTTCTATAGGGGTGACAATTCAGTTTGATGGTCCAGCTCGAAGCTAACCCATACCCAACCCATTTAAGAATCTATTGATCCAAAACCAAACAATTGGTTTACAAATTTTCAATCCTAACCTGACCCATATAAAATCATTCAATCCAAACCCTACCCGTTTAACCTAAAAATTTGTAGGTACTTCTTTTTTATAGTTTTTCATTTTTAATCCAAAAAAGTTATCAACTTTTATCAGATGTTTGCTAGATTCCTTGATAGCTACGTGTGATTGCATGGTCTTTATTCACCCTAGCCCGATCCATTTAAGAAAAAAATGTTTATTGGTCTTGAAAAAACTATTTATCAAATTGTTGGATGAACAAAGATAAGTGTTGATAGTGTTTTCTTATACTTCCTCCTGTTCTCGGTACTTGATTTTCTAGCTCTGGGCACAAGAATTAAGAAGAAAAGAAATAGACAATTTTACCTCTTACTTTTTACATTGGAAATTGGAGTAAATTGAAAAGGAGAATTATAAGAGAAATGATGAAGGGTAGGGTTGGAAAGTAAAAGATAAAAAGCCAAAACATCTTATATCTTTAAAATAAGATTAAGAGCAAAAAAATCATCTATTAAGAACATGAGGAAGTATTTATTAACTAATAGTTATAGAATTATAAAAGAGCGGAAGTGACATGCTAGTATATGTGTACTATTTATTATAATTTTTTCTTCATTAAAATATTATGATAATGGGTCGGGTTGAGTTGGGGTTAGAATTTGTAACCTAGACCCAACCCAAGAAAATAATGGGTAACCTAAACCCGACCCAATAATTAAACGGGTCAAAATTGCCACCCCTAGGACTTCTATATTCTCACCTCTGTCGTCCTGTTTAGATAGAGGCTAGCCTTACGATTTCCTATGTTTGAGAAAATGTCAAACTTTAAATCACTATCCAGTTCTTCTGGTTAGCTTCCCAAGGTGGATTAAAAGTTTCCTAATCACTTTATCTGGATACCAAAAAATGGGCTGAACTTAGTAGTTGGAAACAAAGCATGATCTTTAGACTTTATATCTGTTATGATCAGTTGATTCATGACATATATAACCGAAGTGTAGGATCTTTGGAGGCTGATTCAGAGTACTCATACCTCATGCAGGTAGTCTTGAATACCTCGACTTAAGAAAGAAAGGCAGAAGCTAGCACACAGAGTGCTATCGAAAAGTCCTCCTTTATTTATCTCAAACAAAGGGTTATAAAGAACTGCACGTCAGTGACTCACTGACCTCCTTAGTCTACACAAGACTCTGCTTACTTTTACACCAACTTACTCAAACTCTCTCAGTAGGAACCAAACTCAGAAAACACAGAATAATGTTGTGAATGGTCTTCTTTCTAAAGATCTCTCTTTGAACTCTCCTTTAGCTCAAAGGCAATTTGCTCTTCTCTCAAGAATGCACTAAATTTGGTTATAGAAATTTCTGTCTCAACTCTTTTTTATATAGCCTTCTCAGGAAGGCTTGGTATCCTAAAACCATTAACAAACTGGGATGCTGAACACAGCTGATGGCTTCACCTTGGCCCAAAACTCAGAACTGAAACTTCTTAATGTTGGGCGTACATGGACTGAGGGTTAGTTCAGCTTGGGCTGCAATCTTGGCTCACACATGTGCTTGAGAACATGTTGGCTTCAAAAGATCCGTTACTTCAGCTCGTCTGTGAAAGTCAACAAAACCTCCTTTTTTTTTCTTCCACATCTCCTTTGCTTGGCATCCTCTTGTGTAAAGATGGTCTTCTTGTCGAGTGGTTGATTGAGCTAGGGTACTTGCATTATGACTCTACTGCACATAGACCATTATCTGCAAAACTCCAATGGTTCAACGCGTAGTCCCTAAATCGTAATGGTATATAACAAGTAGTCAGGAAACATGCCAAATTTGGCAGTCACAGTTATCATTGCAAGATCTATGATTCGACAACATATATATATAATCCTAACTTTACAGTTTACAAGGGGTGATGGTGAATAATATTATTGATCACTGGTATGTTAAGAAATATGCATTCACATGTCTGTATGTTTCTATGGGGACTGTAATCTCTCATGTATGACATTGGATTGGGGTCCTCAGCTCCGCACCTTTGTTTGTTTGCATCATCTTTGCTTTTCTTCTTATATACTCCTTCCTTGGTATTGGTAAAATATAATATTTATTTTGTTCATTTTAGGGGCCCTGATCCTTGCACTTGGAGCTATTGCGTTGGGCTCTCCTGTTCGCACCAAGTATGTTGGATTTGACTCCCATTAAATACTTGCTTGCAGTGTAGTCTGAGCAGCTGAATGTTGGAGCTGCACTTATCTTAGTTAATTTTTCAGAACCTTATGCGACTCTTTCTTCTTCCCATGGTCCATCATATGGAAGAAGCAAATGTCTGGACTAGTAGTATTCTGATGCTCTGATTTTCAGAACTCTACTGTGTATCCTGCTTAAACAATATTAAACAAACTATACCATTACATGTTAGTATTTTTTTTAACCTAATTAGATCCAAATCTGTTAAATCCTTTCTGTACGATTTGTTTTTTAATCCCCAAACAAAGCCGTTGGAGGAGCTGCCACTGACATTGACTGTGTTTTTTTGTTGCAGGTACCTTCTAAGTACAACTAATTGGTCACTTCTCATGTCATTATTCACAGTAAGCATTGTTTATAATATTTTGTACTATGTTGCTTTTCTACATTCATGGAATTTTCTGTACACTGACACAGACTCAATAAGATTCCTGTATACAACCTGCCAGTTTGTGTTTTCATTATTGATTTGCCTTCATTTGTCTTAGATTTTTTAGAGCAAAATTCTGCACTAAAACAACCATCAAAGCAAATTGATATTTTGTTTTGTTTGTCTTACTTCAATATTGCCTACGCGTGATGGCTGTAATTTTTATCGGCCGATGTGATAGCACATGGAAATGTTCCAATTCTGATATTTCCATTTGAGTATAATTTCAGATAGACTCGTCTTTATCCATTCTTGTTTTCTGGCAGGTAACACCTGCTGCTTGCGTGTTTGGCTCTTCCTGGGAAGACTGGCAGCGTTTATTTGCTCATATTAGGCAAGTTTTCTTGAAGTACTGAAATGAAAGATAATACAAATTTCGCATGACCCATGAACCATTAAGAGACTAGCAGGTCTGGGTTATGAGCTTTGACACAATTTTTAAACAGGCTGGGTTTGGATGGACACTTTGTGTGCGTTTGAGTTGAGGCTCTTTGATATGGGAAGCTGTTTGACTGAAAAACTGACCTGACTTGCTTATTGAACAGTTAATGCTAACCTGACATATAACTAGTGGGATAGAGTTCAATCATGTACATGATTATTAAGTGGCTTCCTGAACTGTGAACTCTGATCTGTTGATCCAAATTGTCATGTCTAGTAAGTGACAGACAGTTTTTAGTTTGCTCAAGGTGTTCGCCAGTTCAATTTACCGAATTTTCTTAGGTTTCAGATAACAATTGTAGATTTGAATACACTTTTACCACAGTCAGATCAGAGCTAGGTTCATTTTGCTAACGTGATGGTTGCTGAGCACGCACATGAACTCTTACACGTCATGAACCATAGTTTTAACGCATTCTTTTCAGGCCCAAGGGATCCGTTGATTATTCCCTCTGCTTTCCAGCTCTTGGGGCTGTCATTGGGGCATGGTTTGGTGCTTGGCCAATGCCACTAGATTGGGAAAGACCATGGCAGGTACAACACAAGTTTAGTTTAATTCCCTCCATCTGTTCCCCAGTCACCTTTGGGTTATTAATTGCCACTTGGCCGGTTGGCCCTGTTCATATATGCCATGATTGCAATGGTAGGAAAGACTGAAGCTCTTTAATTACTTTGTATGGTTTTGCTTTGCTAATTTTGCTTCTGGCGCTCTTGCTGGCCTCAGGAATGGCCTATCTGTGTGACCTATGGAGCGATGGCTGGATACGTGTTTGGAATGGTTACCTCTTGTGGGTTTGTACTCTTTAGTAAAGACCAGCATGTCAAAACTGAATAACAAGCTTTAACCTTTCGAGCATCTGAGGTTTTGCGTCTGTGGACGCTGATTCATCCTGTTTTGCTAGTTTTAAACCTGGAGGGGTGTTGCAGATATATAAAGAATTGGGCGTATTTTTCGGTAGAATTTGGTAGAAATGTAGTTGATGTTGTTCCCCTGCTTTTGGCTATTTGTTGTGAACGATTTGCTTCTGCGCTGTGAGAATCTAGAATGGAATTTTGTTCGTAGGATCAGTCTCAGAGATCAAATGCTACGGCGTGTTAAGTGGCATTGAAGCATTGATCTGCTTGGGGATGGACGGTATTTCCGGACGGTCCTTAATTCCAATGTATGATAAATATGCTCCCAAACGACAGGGAGCTCGGTTCCGGAATGTTGTCCAGTGCAGATTCCACTGCGTAAAAATGATGGAAACTTGGGTGGAGTAATGCTGAATGTGCCAGACCATTTTTTAATGTTGTTACGAACTGTTTGGATAGATCATGAGTGGAAGATTAATGTCATTCTCTTTGGGTAATACGTTTTTGAAGAGCTTTGTTTGGCTGATAAGGGAGTGAAGAGTTTTTATTCAACAAATTTATCATCATCTTGTTCTAAAAGGGCATGTACAATAACAAAACCTGTTCGCGAAACTAAAAAAAGGGTATAAGAAAGCAAAGGGTTTCGTTCCATTTCCAGTACAATAAAATCAAGCACGTTCGATAGCATTATTCCCGTTTTGCAGGGGTCCCTCATGGCTTGTGCTCGAAACAAGTGTCGTTTTCCATGGTACACAGATCGGAACACTAAAGACCCCACGATTTTCGTTAAATTTAGTTTTCATGGGTAAACCTGGACCCCACCATTTTACTGGAGAAAACTGTCACCAAGAAGCGAATCCACAAATAGCTAACAAGCACAACGAGGACAACTCGCTAATCAATTAGATAGTAAGGCAATCCCACCTTATCCACACTCCAACCACAACTTCCTATTACACATCATCTCCTTTCTCCACATCATCCTTTCCACCTGAAAAATCAAATATCCAAAAAAGAAACCATCAACACCCAAGGAATCCACCAGCAAAAAACGAGCATTTTGAAACACCCATTTCATTTCGTTTGCTAATTGGAAGAGAGATCAAAGTGCTCCAATGGCTGCCATGAACTCCAACGTCCTTGCTTGCAGCTACGCTCTCTCTGGCTCTGCCGGGGCAGCCCACGTCGGTTCAAAAACTGCTTCCTTCCCATCTTCAGGATCTAACACCCACCAGAGACTGCCTGTGATCAAGGCCCAGCTTCAATCTCACCAGGAAGAAGCTAGTAAAGGCAGGAGGGCGGCTGTGGCTGCAGGCCTTGCGGCTGTGCTTTTTGCCACCACTGCCCTCTCTTCCTCATTCTCCCCTGCCCATGCCGGGGTGATCGAGGACTACCTCGAGAAGAGCAAAGTCAACAAGGTAGTTAAAATGCCTTCAACTAACGTTTCCCACTTTGGTACTATACAGTTTGTTTATTTATTCCTGCTGGACTATTCAATAGATGATCACTTGACATGTTTCTATCTCTGTGCAAAATAGGAATTGAATGACAAGAAGCGGCTGGCAACAAGTGGAGCCAACTTTGCAAGAGCATACACAGTTCAATTTGGCACTTGCAAGTTCCCTGAGAACTTCACTGGTTGCCAAGATCTTGCCAAGCAAAAGGTATTAGATTAGATCTCATTCACTTTTGGTACTAAAGAAATTTCAATTATGGAAACTTTACTGATGGAAAATATTGATGGGTTTGCAGAAAGTACCATTCATTTCTGAAGATCTGCAGTTGGAATGTGAAGGCAAGGACAAATACAAGTGCGGTTCTAATGTCTTCTGGAAATGGTGAAAAGTGTATGCCCCAACAGAATGGCTTGTTTCCATTCCAGTTCGTTTATCTAGCAAAACCTGTATGATGTACCTAGTATCCCGAATGAATGGACACGAAAAAAGAACAAAATTTGAATTCTTTTGTGATCTATATAATTTGTGATACTTCTTTGTGGTAATTCAGACTAACCAAGATGAATATCTCCCAAATCCGATCTAGAACATACTAGATAGACATTCAGCGCTAAGAAAGGGAGAAAGAAATTAATAAGTTTTGCCCATGAATTTGTTATGTTAGTAGTATAGAAACAACAAATGCTTGCTATCAATCTGCTTTTACCCGACTAAATTTGACAAGTGATCTGCATCTTTCTGTATCGTCTATGAAATCGGTTCCCCAGATCTCTACACATACATAAATGCATCTCTAAAGTGATCTGCTGCGAGTTTCAAAAATTGTACTATTAAACAATCTAGCCCTTTTAATTAAATATTCCTGCGCACAAAAGTTATAAGGAACCGTATCTGTTTTGACCGATTATGTTTGGTGATGTTAATTTTAGGAAAGATGAATCATCTGAAATTTCAATTCGAGAAAATAGTATAAGGGTAACGGGAAGTTGCAACTTGGGTTTCAATTGTGAGCAAACTGATTAAAACAAGGTAGACAATAACAGACAGGGACAATACCACTAGCATGCCAAGCTACCAGTACCTACCACTAGAGTATATAAAGCGAATAATTTTAAAGGTTCTTGGACATACCTGGTCCAACTAATAAACCCAACAAGGGAAATAGGTCAAGAGACTTCAAGAAAGCAAGCAACCGAAGAACACAACAATCCATGAGGGTGGGCTCTCATCCACGGAGCTTCACCGAGCAGGCTCGTCAAGTCTCTCACTAAAACGAATTATGTGGACTTTAACTAAAACACTTTAGACTTGAGTTTTATAAGGAGCTGATTAAAGAAATTCAAGTTGTAGGCTTAGGTTGCATTCTAACCAAGGCAATAAAAACCAAAATCTGTTGGGATACATTAATAAGAGTAATAAGAAGGCTTAACTTGAAAATTTTGATCCACCTAGATACCCATTAATAATATTTATATTGCTTACTTTTTTGATTCATAATTCACTGTTTGAATTATGTCTCTCTGCTTGCTTTCTGACCCCCGACTCACAATGATTGTTCATGTTGTCACCACATAAAACTGAATCTACGAAATCCCCTTACTTTTGAGGTCACTGCAGTGACAACCGAAAGAGAGTTACCCCCTAACTGTATTAATTTACAAGTTTGGAAAGACAAACCCATGCCAGCCAAGTGAGAATTTCTAACCATTTTGCACAATATGAAACACTCATCCTATGTCAGATGAAATCTTATAAAAAAAAAACCATGCAAAATGATGATTCGTTGTTCAGTTCGGATCAATTGGACCAAGTTGGTGTTGGATTATTTTATACTACCTCCGTCCCGTCATAAGTGTCCTGTTTGTTTTTTGGCACGTTTTTCCATCTCAATATTAAACATATAGGGTAAAATAATTTTATAAAACTAAATTTTGTATTATATAGTTTATCATGTAAGGAATCATATGTAAAACTTAAATTTTCAAAATTAATTTATCTTATATGTTAAAAATTGAAGTCAAACGACATGTCTAAATAATAAATAGGACGGTCAAGGTGGGACGGAGTGAGTAGTTTATAAGTCGGGATGGATACTTGCCGATCAACTCAAGTTCGAGTCCTTTTAGTTTTTATTATATGTCCGGGCTGGTTTTATTGGAGTCGCATTTGAACTATTAATTTAAGGTGTTTTTTTTTTTTTTATCAAATTTAGTCGAATCAGTTTAATTTATTTTAGGAAAAAATCATAAAATACCATCGAAATTTTAGTTAATTCACGATTTATCATAGTATTTTTAGTATTATATAGGATAACACTCTATTTTAGCCATACCATCTTCGTTAATTTCATCATTACCCTAATATTAGGTAACCACTTCATTTAGAAAACAAACGCTCACACACTGAAATTTCTTATTCCCCGTATGAGGGTATTTTAGATTCACTGGTATTGTAAGGACGAAATCAATGGAATATAGGATGAAGTGATATCATTAGTTCAAATTAAGTGTTATCATGTATAATTTAACAATAAAATGGTAAAATGTGCTATATTTCATAAAATATCCCTTTATTTTAAGCTTAATCAATGTCAAATCTCACAACTATAAGATAATGGAAATTGAATCATCCTAAAACTAGTATTAATAAAAATCATATTAGTATATCTTACAATTATTGTATACGATAGTCATTGCATAGATATATCTTATTATTATGCATATATTACTCTGACTCATTTTTTGAAAATTCTCATTATATCTTTATAACATTTAGCATAAAATATGACATAAATCAAGCTAATATGCATTAATTCCGTTATGCAAGATACTTTAATGTTAACATACCAATAAAATTACTTTATAACTTAACATGACAGGATGACGTGGATACCTTGGGTTATCTTGATAAGACAAAACCCTTACATCAATATGGGTGGAGGTGGAAAAAGGGCATAAAAGGTAGTCCCCTCCACTGACGGAGAATACTTCTCCTTGCCCTTTGAAGAGTTTTTTTTTCTTTTTTTTATTTTAAAAAAACTGCCCTTTGAAGAGTTAAAATAAGCGTTTTCCATCAAGGTTATATATTAATCCATAAGACTTGAAAATTAGTATTTTTTTTTCTTCTCGAAAGCCCTGAAATCTCCTTGTCCACTCCCTTGACTTGTTTATTTAGAGTAAATTACTCGGAACCCCTTGAGGATTGGGCATATTACAGTTAACCCTCTTGTGTTTCTCATAATTATTGGTAACCACCCTGAAGTTACAATATCTCTGATTATGAGCCCCCGAACTATAACTTCATTATCAAAACATTAACTACGTACTGACTCATCAGCTTAATCACTTTATTAATGACATGTTGAACAACAAAACTACTTAATCAACATCGTCTAACTCTTCCTCATCCCAATTCAAATACATTTTGAGGTAAGGTTGACGTTTTTCAGACAATAAGAATGTTGATTAAGCAGTGTTTTTTGCCCAACATGTCATTAATAAAGTGATTAAGCTGATGGGTCAGCACGTAGTTAACGTTTTGATAATGAAGTCATAGTTCGGGGCTCATAGTCAGAGATACCGTAACTTCAGGGTGGTTGCCAATCATTATGAGAAACACAAGGGGTTAACTGTAATATACCCAATCCTCAAGGGGGTTCTGAGTAATTTACTCTTTATTTTAAGATTCCAGCCCTTTTGCATAAAATCCATAACCTCCACTCATATACCTTGGTAGTATAATTTCCAAAATATATGAAGACCAACTTATAATCATGCCGAGTTTTATCAGGCCGGGTTCTATCGGATTGTGAATTTCAGGTCGAATTAGGTGTCAGATTATTTGTTTGTTACATTAGATTTGGATCGGATTGCGTAACCATATAATCAAATATCATAATGAGTGTTGGACTGATATCATACCCTATTTTGAAATTCATTTTTTAGGTTTAATTATAGGATCGGATTCAGCTAGTTTTTGGTTGGGTTAACGGGTCAATTCAGATACTAACAACTCTAATTAAGAATATTGGTTACAAGATGACCTAGAAGATTGCTCCAAATATGCCATTTGTTCCTCCTTCTCACTTACCATTGATAGAAGCCAATGGGCTTTTAATTCAAGCAACTTTTGAAATTTTAACATTTGTATTAAGGGCAAGCTATTGTAGGCAACAATTTGTAGTTGGTGATGTCAAGGTAGCATGGACTAAGCACACAAGCATTAACCTAAACAAGCAACCTAGGAGGAATGATCCAAAATAGCAGATAGTTAAGGACGCAGAACAACCAACATACATCAAATAGGGCCAAGCTCTTGTGGCTGGTCGGTGGAGGGGTGGTATCCTAGAACCAAAGGTCATGGGTTCGAAACTTGTAAACTACTATAACTATAAAAAAAATCAAATAGGGCTAAGATAGAACAAAGCTAGGCAAGGTGGTGCCCTCTAGAAGGGCACCTTATTATCAATAGGGATTAATTATTATAACGGTCTATTGCCTTGATCGAGGCATCTGAAGTGGAATTCGGAACCGTTTGATGGACAAGCTCGATAGTGAGAAGCGAGGTTTGGTTGGGAGAGACTGATTTGCATTTTTTGTTCCCAGTTGGATGACTCCTTCAAGGATATTTGTCATCTGGAATGGTTTCTTTGACTTGACGATCCAGACTTCGTTTTTTATTAACTCCCATGGGTCTTGGCTCTCGGGTAGAATCGTTCCTCACCACGAACACTTGATCACCGACCAATGAAGCAATAAGTGCGGTTGAGGATTGTCCTGCATCATTAACGAGCATCGAAGCTATTGTCACAACATTAGGTCCCTGGCTTAAAGTCGAATCCTCCGCCTTTCTTTCAAATAGTCCACTGACGGTGTTCCAAATGTCGTCCATTCCATCAGAGTCAACATGCTAGCCAGAACGGGGGTTAAAAGCTCTCAACCAATACCCATAAGGAAGGAGGCCATTTTTGTACTAAGATTTTTCTGAATCCTTGATTGGTGAGTGAGGATGCCACATCTGAAGCAGATAGTCGGCATCCTTTCAGGTAATCCGCAGGACAGACTCCACTCCTTCGACCAAGATACTAACACATCTCAAGAGAGGCTTTAGAAGATCCATAAGGACTTTGATGCGTAGGTAGTCACTGACAGATCGTTTATCTCCCCTAACTGTCTAGTCATATCGATATTCTATCCAACTTCTTCCTCTAATTCTACCAACGTGATCTTCTTTGACTTACCTGGTTCGCTTGGACTAGAAAGAGTTTTGCTGGGAACAAAGAGTTTACACAGAGAGAACTCTAGCTCTAGATTTGTCAAGTACTGATAACGTGTCTTTGCTTTGGGGTGAACCCCTATTTATAGTTTTTCTTTACAATCCTCTAGTATTGCCATCCTGTCAATTCGTTATTGCTAGGCTGTCATTCTGTTACTGTAAAACTACCTAAGTACTTTCACTGGTGGAACAGAGGCCTTAAATTACTATTCAAAACCCTGTTTACTTACGGTTCTGGACCGTAGTTAACGTAGACGTCACCTAAGACAGAGATGTCATTAATTACGGTTTAAAACCATAATTAAAGGCCTTTTTCCGGTCCCGCGTGTCAGGGACTTTACATTACGCTCCAAAGGAAAACCGTAATCTAAAGTGCTTTGGCACGCGTGCCGTTGGACTTTAGATTACGGTTTTCCTTCGAACCGTTATATAAAGTGTTTTTTTACGTTTTTTACTACAAAGCTACACAATTGCAACAGAGGGCAGTATTACAGAACTACAGAATTGCAACAAATATGCAGAAACTGCACAATTGCAACACACCTGAATCAAATAGCAACAAATCACATTCCCTACGCACAATTGCAACAGATAACAACATCTTTAATTACACCAGAACCGTACAGCAGCTTTCATTACTAACAGATACCATTATATGTTAAAACTCAAACAAAATAGCAACAAAGACATTCTCTGCAATACATACAAATCCATTACAGCAGCTAGCAATTCATTAAATGTCATTTCAGTTTCATGCCACTACACTATATACAAAAAGCTAGCTAGTCTACCAATCTATTCTAAAAAATAAGGTTGCCATGCTCTCTCTGACATGATACAAGTCTTTTGCACTGTAAGTCGAGGATTTGGCAAAATGATCTTTAACCTGGAACAAGAAAAGGAATGAAACACATAATGAGATTAAATCTTAAGATAAGACACAAAAAATCTGCCCAAAGAATTAAATACAAGACAACGTTTATATTACCTTATCTTCAGAGTTCTCAAATGCTGGGAAGTACCCGCAAAACTCGTACAAGTACTGTATCACGTAGTACCCGCAACTCTTGGAATCCTTTTGGGTAGGACACTAAATCACCAAAATTCACAAGTGTAAAAACAATTGTAAAACGATAAGCAGCACGAATGAAATAAATGAATTACCCAAACCTTGATGTATGTGACTTTCATGTCACCAAACTCTCCCTAAGGGGTTTCTTTGTAACAACGGTCACATATTAACACAAGCGTTAAACACAATGAACGAGTAAATTAATTTTGATTCAAAAAACCTACAAATAATTAAGTAGTAATACAAACTTACGTTTTGATTAAGTCTTCAGTGTTGAATTCTGTCTACTGCCCTAGTGGATCTAGAACGAGCAGAGAAGCAGTGGCGGTGCAGAAGATAAACAAAGCCCAGTGGTGGCTACCATTTCAAATACAAAATGAAATGAGGAATGAAGGTAAAAAAGGTAGCTAATTAGTATGTAAATTTACATCAGAACTCACGTTTGGTGATACGACATTAGCAAAAATAATTTATTCGTTTGATCAGCAACATTGAAGCAATGCTTCATGAATTCACAAAAGCTCCCTGGATTCCTAGTGACTGAGTCGTAAGATAAACGCTCCGGGCACACCGCAGAAATGGAGGTGATGTTCTTCTCATGACATCTCTAAAGTGGACCTCTATTATATCACATGTACTATAAAAAGTTAGTCAATGCAACTTCATAGGTACTTATTCTATATGTTTTTACAGCATAAGGAAAGAACACTTACATTAGATAAGCTTGAATTATGTTAATGCTGAAGTAATCTCCACACATCATCTCTCTGATGTCCCCAAAGTTGATGGTCGTGGTCATATCTTCTTCATAGTGAAACAGTGACTTTGGAAGAGTCATCATGAAGTTGATGCATTGAGGTGACCTCGCAATGATCTTGTCATAGAGATTGATCTGACGAGGCCCTAAGACTTTAATAAGTTTTTCTGGCAGCGCGAACCTACTAGTCAGCACCCCAGAAGTCTTGGTGTGAGCCCGGGTCACTGGATTCTTACCTTTTGCACCCCTGGTCACTGGATTCTTACCCTTCACATAAAAATAATAATTCATATTGAAATACCCCAAACCTTAATGCGTTAAGTAATCATATAATTATAATTTTCTAAGGCTAATTAAGTCCTTAAGATCATTGGTGAAGAAATGAAAACCAAAAAGAAAAATAAAATGCGTAAAAGTCACAAAACGTGAAAACGCGTTTTAATTATTTTAGGAGGTATATAACCTTCACTAGGGTTATAAATATATTTTTATACCCTAATTACATACTAAGAATATGTGGGAAAAATTCCGGAAGAAAACGGATCCAAATAATGCGTTAAAGCGCTAACGGAGTCTAAAGCGTGTTTTTCGAGAAAACCCAAAACGTGACTTTAAACAGTCAAACGACCCCGTAAAAATTATAGTTTATCATATAACTATAAATAAGAATTAATGGGAGTATAATAACCATTAAAATTAAATAAACGCGAAAATTCCGGAAAACGGGCCCGGTTAGTGAATAGTGCTAAACCGGGTAAACTAACGAGCGTTTCGGTAAAAGACGAAAAACGCCCCAGCTGGTACTAATATAGTGGGCCGGTTTTAATTAGTAAATAGCCCCACTCACACACACACAAGATTAGAAAAGAAGAAAGAAAAGAAAAGAAAGAAAGAAAGAAAATAAAAAGGTGCCCCACCCTCTCTCTCCTCCCTCACTTTCTCTTTTCCTCTTCTCTTTCCTCCCTTTCTTTCTTCTCCACGATTCCCTTCTTCTCCCCTCTGGTTCCAGCGATTTTGAAGCCCTTCTATGGCTTCTCCTTCTTCTCAAGCTTGCCCAAGGTGCTACACCACTCCAAATGAGAAAATAATTACATATTCTTCATCTCCTCATCATTCTCTATCATTCCCTCTTTTCAAAATTCGAAAATGAAGAACTTCATCTCCATGGGTTTTGCCCATTTGAGGAGTAAAGCACACCATCATGAAGCTTGAAGTCTCCACTTTCAAACAAGGTAAAAGTCTCCAAGAAAAACCTCATTTCTCTCCACCCATGGTGTTGGCCGATTTTTACCCTCTTTGATACCTTGTTTTCTTCTTGTTTTTGAGCTTCATTTCAACCCTCCAATGGTGGTGGAATGGCCCTTTTGATTCAAGGCTGAAAGTCTCTCTTAAAGGGTTCCAAGAGGTAAACCCTAACCTTGTGTCTTAAGCCCTTATATTGAATTTGTGTTATCTTAAGGGTTAGAATTTTAATTGTGTGCTTTTTGTGTAATTTGGGTGTTGGGATGGAGTTTGGTAACTCCACCTATTTGATCGAAATTGGGAAGAGGAGGAGCAAGAGGAGAAACTTGTGGATTAAGGTAAGAAATCTACCTTAAAGTCTATATTAATTGTTTTAGGATTGGGTTTGGGAAAAAAAAAGATGAAATAAAATCTGGAGCAATAAGATGCTTGATGTTGGTTAGTTGGATTTTGTGAAATGTTGGTTTGAATTGAGGGCCTTGGAGCCAAGTGATTTGGGAATTATGTTTGTAGTGTTGTTTGGTGAATTTTGAATGGATATTATGTGCTGGTAGGACCCTTATGGGTGTGGCTAGATTAGGAATGTAAATTGATGCGAATTGATGGTTTGGGAGATGTTAAGTTTATGGGGAGGTTATGGCGAAATCTCGATAGAAAATAAGTGTTTTAAGGTGACGTGGTAAACTGGAGGAGCTAGGTGTGTATGTGGTTGAGTTGAGATATTTGATAGCCTTGAAATGGCATTTGGGAACTAGAAGAAGTGGGATAAAAATCCGTAGCACAAGTGTGCATAAGTGTAACAGAAAATGGGAAGATTGAGAATGGGAGCAAGGAATTTGAGTAAGGAATGGACCTATGTTTTGAAGTGGCTTAGTGCATGTTTTAGGGTGTTTAAACATGTAGGAAACATGTGGAAACATTAGGAGAAGGTTAGGCTTGGTTTGGAGGTTGAAAAGTGGATGAAAAATAATGTTCTGGACTAATACTGGAGTGTTCCGGGTTTGCAAACAAGAACCCAAACCCGGAACACCCCAAAAACACCCCAGAGAGTAAAATCTGTAGGTGGTCCGGGTTTGTAAACCCGGATACAAACCCGGACCAGGTGTAAAATTGGGCAGAAAGTGTTACGACGGTGTGTTCCGGGTTTGTAAACTCGGACACAAACCCGGACCACCCTAAAAATGCACCAGAGAGTGTTATTAAGTGTGTTTGAGAGGGGGAAGTGAATGATAATGGTTTTAGATGTTGATTAGGCCTTGTTTGGTGAGTTTTAAAGGCCATTGGAAGTATAAACTAGTGTTGGAAATGATTGAGAAAGTTGTGAGTTTAAGTACACAAAGTTAAACCGAAATAACGGGATAACGGGGTAAGTACGGGAGTAGCAATTATGTACATATCGTAACACCTTAATATTAATTAAACCATTTGACATGTAAATAGTGGTTCAAGAGTATGACATGAGGAACAAGTGTGAATCGAGGAACGTGAGAACACCGGTAAAGTAATTCCCCACGGTGACAGGTATGGTTTTCTTGCAACCTGTGTCCTACCGGATTACACCGGCTTGTATGCCAATGTGTTTTTCTGTGTGTTTGCCACCTTGCAAGATAAAGCATGAAATGAGTTTACAGTAATTCATTATTGTGGCGTAATTAATTCCGATACCGCTTAACCTTAGTTATGTGTTAAATAATAGTTAACCGACCTTAGGTTCACATAAGAAATCGGTATTCGGAATAAACGTCCCAACCCATGGGTACGTTCTAACTACGGCTATCCGTGCGTTAGTATATGTTGTGATTGTGTGTGATGTATGTGATTTGTTTGGTATGTTGTTGTTGTTGTCGGATACAGTTATCCATGTTTGTTAAAAAGGGATATTACTCCCCTTATGTGTCTAACCGAGTTAGTAACACTATGTGATGTATGTATGTGATAAGTTCCATAAGGGAACCTCTAACTAATAAATATATGTTATGTATGGAGAGGAATCCGGGTGTTCCGGTCGCGCGTATTGTTTGGGAGTTAATATATATATGTGAATTAACTCCCATCCTGGATGTTAAGGGTTGTTTTCCTTCATTGGATTTCGACCTCCCATTAGCTTAGCCAAAGCTTACCTACCCGACCTCCACATCGGGCTAGGAGGGAAATTATGTATAATGTTGGTAGGGTGTTGAAGCCTAAGTTCGCTTCGACTCCCTCTTTGTTATGTTACGGTTGTTCTTCCTCCTTGGATCACAACCACCCACAAGCTTAACCAAGGCTTACCTAACTCATCACTATTGGAGCTAGGGGGGAAATTATGTATGTTGTGGTCGGTCCTATATGAGGCCGCCACTCAAGTAAAGGAAATGTATGTATGTTGTGCTCAGGCTTATATCACCCCGGCACTCCCTAAGAAAAGTTTATATTCTCTAAGAAGAACGGAAGTAAGTTTGTGCGTGTTAATAAGTGAGGTGTGTTGTTATGTTATGTGTGCCAACCTTGTGTTTGTGTTCCTTTAATGGATGTGTGCTTTTAAGCATAATGTGTGTGTGTAGGTTGTGTATGTTTATAATAAAATCAATCGCATGCTAAGACGACAATTAGTTGTGCGTGGCCCGGTAGCATGCGGGCTGCGGGATTACCATACCAGCAAAGGTGCTGACCCCCTTTGGGGGCCCCCATTACTTTTCAGGTACGATGAAACTGGTAGCCGTTCGAGAGTAGGACGGGGTAGTTATGTGTATGTGGTAGTCATGAGATTTGTGTATGAATGGTAGGCGTAGTAAGACCGAAAATGTATCGGCATTAGTTAGTAAATACTCGGTACAGTTGTAATGTAAGTGCATGATGAATGTTGGACATGGAACGGGATTTATGTTTAGATGCTCGGGAGATTAGTCCATCAGACCGGTACGATGTAAGTATGTTAGCCTTGTTAGCCACGTGGGTGGCTAACGGCGTGTAACACCAAGGAGTTAAGTTTTGTTGTGAGTTATGATTTCCGCTGCAATGTGTTATTAAGGGTGTTGTTAATAGTTGGGGTGTTACACATAAGAAGGTAAAGATATTACAAATTGATTATTATAGTAACATTAAACATCTATCTAGAACATATCCTTATACTGTGAACAGGCCCAGCTGGCGCGCTGATCTCTTCTCTGTGCCGGGATACGCGACGAGGAAGCTCAGGGATCTATAATGGATTATATTAGACACTAAATGGTTGTCAAATAGTCTTATCTCATCGGTGACAACAATATAATATGCTGGCCAGGGCAATATATCTCCCTTCACTTCAACCAGTGTGCTTTGTTGTCAAACGCCATCGGAAGGTATGTATTATCAAATCCTTCGATTATCAAGTCCAAGGTCACACGCGCATAGAATGCGGGTAGACGTACGAAATTGATGAGCAGTAGTGGACCTGATGGCAACACTGTCCCATAGGCCACATCTACAGGGTGCCTGTCCAATGGTACTTAGAGACGGCATTTTTTTGTTCCTTTAATAAACATAGATATTGCGTGAAATAAATAAGTGCGTCCAATCTAATACTATTTAAAGGACTTTATTTAAGGAGAAAAATAGTGAAACAAAGCTAACCTAGATGTTGGCAAACGGGTACGGGTTAGCGGCCGGAGCATAACTGGACAAGGAAGACGGTCGAGAAGGATCATGTTGCTGCTGATTAGTTGCATGTGTGATCGCATCAAACGCTTGTTGCAGCCTCTCCTCGTAAGCTTAGCGCTCAGCAGCCAATCTCTCCTCGTTAGCTTGGTGCTCAACAGCCAATTTCTCCTTATTAGCTTGGCCTTCAGCAGCGAACTTACGCTTTATCATCACCTCGATGTCAGCAACATTCATGTGACCCTTCTTAGAAGTTGGTAGGAAAACGTGCTTCTGACACACTTCTCCCCCAAATGCTCTAACACGCCCCGGGTGATCCTTTATCCCAAGCGCTTGATTGAGAGGGTCGTCTTGAGAAAGAGGAGAGTGTAAGTCTATTTCTCCTCTCTGTGCCGCTTTATACTGTCCAATTGTCAAAGAAGTTAGCACTAAATTTAATATCAACAAACACTGAGTATATAATTGAATTATTTAATAGCTACTTCCAACACTTACAATTTGGTTAGCCAGTTGTGCCGTCGGCAATGTTTTTAGGATCGCGATCCTACTGTAGAATCGTAAGTGACCCCTAGGATCGGATCGTGGGATCGTTCGATCCTACAAAACTTGAGTTAATATTATTTAAAAATAGCATATGTTATAAACAACTTCGATTTAAAGCATACAATTTAAATTAAGTAAGAGTATATAACATTATTAAATTAAAAAATAAAAATTAAGACCACAACTGATATACACTTACAAAATTGAAATATAGATAAGCAAACCATATGAATTCTCATATTACTCTCCATAAGAAAGATAAATTTTAATAAGATAATTAAACATAACAAATCCATATAATTCATAATTTTTATGTGCGTCTTTATTTCTTTCATCACCCCCAACAAACACTATGAGCTACAAGTTATTTATTTACAAAATCATGGGTTTTCACATCCATGCTCAATCAAAAGAGTAAGTAAGCAATGAAACACAAAGTCAAAATGAGTTCTAACAGCTTATTGTTACAATATAAACCAAGAAGAAAAAAATGATAAGAGTAATCAATAGTATTTTATAAATTTGTATATGTACTTTTAAGTTTTTTTTTTCATTTTCTACGTGAAAGCTTTATAACATTGGATTTTTCAATCATTATAATATTAAATAACACTTTAAATGTTATACATTTTTTGAAAACCTAGGTACATATTGTAATCTTTCAAGATGTAGAGTAACAAGAAGTGATATTCTAATCTTAATGCTATCCACTCAATGACCTCAAATAAATCTACATATAAAAGTTGTATTAATAACATCCATTTGCAATGTTCAAAGTCATGATACTTTATGGATTATGAAACTTTTTATAAAATTTTGAGAACTTTTTGTTTCTTTATATTTTATTAAAATATAATTCACATTGATATGAAAAACATAAACTATAAATAAGTTAGGATCGATGGGATCGTAGGATCATACTATGCATCTAAAGTGTAAGATCGTAAGATAGTGTGATGGAATCGTAATCCTTTGACGATCCTACATGGCTTCGATCCTACCTGCGATCCGGATCGTAACTACGAATTTGGATCGTAAAAGCGTAAGATCGTGGGATCGAATCGCGATTCTGTGAACATTGGTCGTCGGAGCATGAGGAAATATCCTCTGACCTTCTCTGGTCATTCTCTGGCGTCCCAGTAGGTACATCTACACCCTACTCGCCTCAGCGGCATCCTCAATCAGGCATTCACTGCCAACCTCATTCCTCTGTGTCAGCAAACCAGCTTCTTTCCACTGATCGAGGCTGCCCACATATCCCCTTCGTCCCATGGTGTGGGGGTAGAGATTTGCTTCACCGTTTTGCCGTGCTTGTTCTTGTCTTTGCTGTTAAGATAGTACAATAGAAGATTAATTAGAAAATCAGGGATAAAACATTATGAGCATTAATTCAGAAAAAAGTACACACAAATATACCCTGAACTCGGGGGTGGAGTGGTGCTCAATGAATTCCTTCCACTCCTCTTCGGTGATCATGCTGTTGTACACGACATACGGCGGAGGCTCATGTGGGGGCACCCTAGTGATCCAGTTCTCCATCAAAAAGTGGCAGAATGATTTAGCTTTGCCGCCCACCGCAGAAAGAACGATCTTCTTCACTTCTTCTGGGATCATGTACCGTTCTTGCAACTTCTTCCAGATGGTCTCCTTAACTTCTATCGGGACTTGTGGCCATGTGTGGTTGATTGAGCAATGTGATCTCGACAGAGTCCCTAGCATACTAGCAAACTCTGACCTGTTGCCCCCATAATACCTCCCACACCGGTCCCAGACAAGATTGATCTCATTCGGTTTCTGCAGCTTCAGTCCACGGGTCGGGCTTCTACCTTTGGGTCTCTGAGTAGCACTCGTAGAAGGTGCACTCATGGAAGGGGTAGCAGTAGCGCCGGCTGTAGAAGGGCCAACAATAAGAGGGCCAGCGATAGAAGGGCCCGCGGTAGAAGGCCCACGGTAGAAGGGCCCATGGTAGAAGGGCCCGCGGTAGAAGGGCCCGCGGTAGAAGGGCACGCGGTAGAAGAAGCACTGGTAGAAGGAACCGGTACCATTTGCTGATCATTTTCTAACTCGTCGCAAAATAACTTAAACTCTTCAGCCATGCCTGCAAGAATTGAAATAAAATTAAGCATTTGATAATGACACAAAAAACACGAAATTTAATGGTAATAACTTACAAATGACAAACAACAAATAAACTATTGTTAATTACTTATAAATTTTAATGGTAATAACTTACATACACCATTATCTTCTAATCCACATTCTCTCGTTATGGTCTGATCGTATATACTCACGATGACCAGTGACCTCAGCCTCTTCCAATGAAATAGGAACAGTTGGAGGTTCATCTTCTACGTCATACTCATCCTCATCTACCACACCATCCACACCAACTATTCCTCTTCCCCCTTTAAGCACCATAGACCATCTAGGATTGCAGGGATTAGTTACATAAAATATTTGCTTAACTTTCGTCCCAATAACAAATTGATCGACCGTGGGAGTAGCTCTAGACAGTTCAACCAGTTTCATACCATGCTCCTGCTCACGGTAGCCATGATTGTTGTCAACCCAGTTACACCGGAAAACACACATTTCGTAGTTGTTGTAGTCCAATATTCAGATGTCTTGTATAACACCGAAATATGATTGTGTTTACTGAGACTGGACTGCGACCTACACCATTGATGTCATATAAGTCTTGATAACCTTCAAGCTCTACGCCACTATTTTGATTCGTTGACTTGTGATCCTGACGTTCTGTGAAAAGGTGAATCCATTGACATTGTACCCCTCATAAGAAATTACATCCAGATTTGGTCCAAATGCAATTACTTTAATCAGTTCAGGCACATTCGTGGACTGATCGGACAACAATCTATCTCTGAACCATCTGATAAATGTCCTATTCTACAACAGGCCAAGACCGGGCATGCGGAAGAGACAACTTCCCTTAGGTAGGAGAATGATACCTTGAATGATAAGGTATGAGACTTGGAAGTTGCTTTGTATGCTCTACAATCTGAGAAAGCGGCCCTTGAAGGTCATTTGGTAGAAAAAGAAACTGCTCTTCAATGCTTTAGTGGCGATGCCTCAACCAAAGGTGGATTTATTTCTTTAATTTTTATATGTATTTTGTTTCTCTTTTTTTTAACTTCATCATCCTTTGTTTTAGAACCAATATCTGAAGGTCTTTTGAAGCATGTCCATTCCTTGAGCAACCAAATCAACCAACTATCTGACGAGCTAATCACTGTGAATTCTAGTTGTGATCGCTACTGTGGGTTGGTTCAAACTTTGGAAGCTCAAGTTTCCAGCTATACATATTTTTCTTGAAAAAAACCAAGAAGAGCTACAAAGACAAAGTACTACTATGTTGATTTTAAAGGAGTTACTTACCTATCAATGCGGCAAATTCACAACCGTGTGTCGCCAAGCTGTGGCATACTACTTCCTTAAGAAAGGAGAGTTTCCAGATGAAGACTTATTTTCTCAGATGGACTTTAAGGAGGTGGCAAAGAAAACACGATTTTACGAAGAGAGTGAAAAATTAGGTCGTCTTCCTGGTCAAACATGTTTTGCGCCAGGGCATGCCCTTTTTAGGGACTGGTGGTGGGGTACCTCGACCGGGAAGCGCTCTTCCTCATGTTGATGAAAAGGCTGAGGGCTTTGCTGAAAGTGTTTCCAATCCTGGGTCAGAGTCAGTCATAAAAGAAGCCTCTAAGTAGAGCCTGTTAGGTTGCAACAGTTGTATGTATTTTAGAAAATCTTACAAAATTCTATAGTTCTTTGTATCTGAATTTTTGTAAATGGTGTGAGGCTTTTGCAGTACTTGGGCCTCTTTTGTGTTTGGGTGCTTTTATGTAATGCTCAAAAGTTTTAATGAATGAAAAACTCCTTTTGGATTCTTTTTTTAACCATTTAGGCTATTGGATCTACGCGGAGCGACTGACGTTCCAATATCTTTAACTTAGCTAATAATGCATTTTTATTGGCCCCCTTTTTTATTACAATTTTTTATTTTTCCAAGGTATGAAAATCGGGCGTTATAGACTCATGTAGGCATGTTAGCCAAGTAGGATAGTCATTAGATATTGTTGTTTCAAGGCATGATAGCCTGTATTGGCACGATGGCCAGGCATGATAGCCCTAAGATGTTGCGATTTCAAGGCATGATAGCCTGTATTGGCACGATGGCCAGGCGTGATAGCCCTGAGATGTTATGATTCAAGGCATGATAGCCTGTATTGGTACGATGTCTGGGCTTGATAGCCCCAAGATGTTGTGATTTCAAGGCATGATAGCCTGTATTGGCACAATGGCCAGGCGTGATAGCCCTGAGATATTACGATTTCAAGGCATGATAGCCTGTATTGGCACGATCGTCGGGCGTGATAGCCCCAATTTGTTGCTTTTCTCTTTTCTATTAAAGAATGATTCTTGCTTTTCTTATTGATTCTCTAAATGAAACTTTACACATAACACTTTTTCAGGTATTCCGCGTGCCATAAATGTGGTAGTTCACAGCCTTCGATGTTTTTAGCCTGTATGAATATCGTCCATTCTTTTAATGGATAATATATGGTCCTTCCCATTGGGGGTCGAGCTTCCTTGGTTGCTTGACTTCTTGAAGAACTAGGTATTTTGGGGTAAAGGCTCACTCTCTTATTTTCAGGTTGAAGTATCTTTCAGCTCTAGACTTGTCCCTTGCCATTCTTATTTCTGCCGTAGCTCTTTCTTCAAGGAGATCCAGATGATCCTGAATTCCCTCACTGTTGAGTTCTTCATTATCGGATTCCATTCAAATTGAAGGCACAATTATTTTGGCTGGAATGACTGCCTATAACCCATATGTTAACCTATAGGGTGATTCTCCTATAGGTCATTTTTCCGTTGTTTGACAGTCCCATAGGACCTGGGGCAATAACACTTCCCATCTTCCCTTTTTATCATCTAACTTCTTTTTCAAAGCTTTCATAATTTGCCTATTTAAGTTCTCAACTTGGCCTTTCTCTTAAGGATGTGCTACAGATGTAAACCTTAAGTCAATCTTCCCTTCCTTGCAAAATCCATGGAAACTAGTATAGTTGAATTGGGCTTCATTGTCTGGGATTATCACCCTTGGAAGCCCAAATATGCACACCACATACTTCCAAATAAACTCCTCTGATTTCCGGGCTGTTATGGATACCGTTGGCATGCTTCTAACCATTTTTGTGAAGTAGTCAATGACCACATATATGAATTTGAATTTCCTAGGGGATGCTTCTGGGAAAGGGCCAATGATGTCTAGCCCCACATAGCAAATGGGATTGGGCTAAGGATGGTTTTTTGCTTGGTCGGGGGAATGTGGATTTTATTGCCATGTTCTTGGCATTTGATGCACCTTTGAATGTATTCTTTGCAATGCTCTTGAATTTTTGACCTGAAATATCCCAACCTCATGATTTTGTGAGCCACAGTTCTTTCTCCTTAGTGGTTTTCACAGACCCCACTGTGTATTTCCTCTATGAGCTTATTTCCTTCCTCCTTTGTAATGCACTTGAATGCGGGCCTTGCAAATGATCTTGTATATAATTGGCCATTCTTAGTGAAAAAAATGTGGCCTTTCTTTTTACTGTTTTTTTAGGGAAAATTACATCCCGCACCCATGTGGTTTGGCGTATTTTCAAAAAACACCCACGTGGTTTAGATAATTACTTTGCGCACCCACGAACTCTTCTCCGTTTTATGTCCGTCACCAACAAACCCATTTCCGTCCATGCTCTCCACGTGTGTGTTTGTGAGTGGCTATGAACATGACCCGGTTTTATGAGATGAAAACCGGTTCTTCCCCTAATTCATCCTGCTAATTCACTTACCCATCTCGTCACTCTGCTCTTCTTCATTCCCCTGACTTTCGACTTTCTTCCCGATTTTCCACCCATTTCTCTTGCTCGATTGTGGAGGGAATCACCATCTTCTTCTTCGCGCCTGATCCTTGCTCTACTGTCATCTCATACCCTAGGTGGGTGGTACACTCTGTTCCCGACATTTTAGGGTTTCGATTTTCGCTGCTCTCCTGTCGATGCTCTCCTGTCGCTTGGTTTACAATTTCAGGGTTTTGTTGATATTCATTCTCTTGTCTGGGTTGCATGTCGATTTTTGCTGATGACTCATTCTCCTATATAGTATGGGTGGCATTTCGATTTTTTGCTGGTGTACACTGGCTTCCTGTACATTGTTCTGTAATCCACTCCTTTGTTCATTTCCCTGGGTTGCTGAAGCGAATATAGGTTGCTCAATGTTGCTCCTGACCAAATGTAACGTAGAATGTTCACAGTTTCTTTGTTATCAGTTGAAGAGGCATTGATTTTTCCCTTTGTTGCTCCTTCCCAGTCGTGAGATGATATGTGGAGTTTTTTTGGTTATATGATGACTACTGAACTGTGGCATTGGTGAAGCCCTTTGATGTCGAGCATAGTGGGGCTGTTATTAGTGAACTGATTTGTGAATTGATCTAGTTATGAAGATGTTGCTTTCATAATTCCTTTCTTTCCAGTTGAAGCGGTATTTGGGTATAACCCTTTGTTGCTTCTGATTTCTGAAAAGGAAATCAGAAGATAGGCATGCTTCAATTTACAGTTCATTCATTACGTTGGTACGCTAATATTAGTTTGCATTAGCTGTGATGATGGCCAATGTGGCATGGATGAAGCCCTTTAATGCTTATATTAGTGAACTGCTTTGTGAATTGAACTAGTTATGAGCATGCTGCTTTCGTAATTCCTTTTTGTTCAGTTGAAGCGGCATTGGGTATAACCCACTGTTGCTCCTGATTTCTGAAAAGGAGATTAGAAGCTAGGCATGCTTCCATTTACAGTTCATTCATTATGTTAGTATGCTAATATTAGTTTGCATTAGCTGTGATGATGGGCATTGTGCCAAATCTGAGCTCACCATTTGCAAGAGCAATGATGACAACTCTTTGGTCTGAGCTCAATGAGCTTGTGGTTCTTTTTCTCATCCTTTCCACTTGTTTTTACTAGTATGTCTTCATCAAGCAACAGGAATAGTGAGAGTCGCTTCACGTTCGCGAATGTGAAGTGCAAATGCAAAAAGAATGCAAAGCTTTACGTTGCAGATACTAGTGACAACCTGTTGAAGTTGTTCTATCGGTGTGACTGTCCTCATGGGCTATTCAAGTGGTGGAACGAAAAGGAATTGAACAGGCATCTGTTGAGCGACAAGTGGTACGAAGAAGAGGTAGACAACCCCAGTGTGGATCTGTTGAAGGTTTTAGAAGAAATTAGAGATATGAAACAAGAGTTGAATGATTTGAAGGTTTTTGTACTGAGGCAAAGGGAGGGTTGTAAGGCTAACGCTTGTAGCACTTTTATGGGTGTGTATGTCATTGTATTTGTGATTACTTTGCTGATTATTAGAGTTGTTTAGTTAATGGTCTTGGGTGGAAAATTGCAAATGTAGCAGACTTGTGTACTACATCTTTTGTGTGTCTGAAGATCAATGTTTGTGTTTTGATGTTAATGCAATTCAAAAACAGTGTGTAAAGTTCCTTATTAATGCAATTTCATTTCATATTCGTTGCCTTGACCATTCAATCAAAATTGGTGTTGTAAAATAACACTTTTGCAGATTACAACATGCAAACGAAATAAAATGACATTCAACTTTCACAAATCAACTCCTATCATTTGACAAAACAGAACAATAGGTCTTTCACAGACAGAATGAATATGCTCTTTGGCAAAATAATACACAGGCATAATAACAAACGGGCAAAGTAATACACAGGCAATATAATACTTGCAATTTGTCAGACAGAAACTGCTCTTTGACAAACAGAAGAAGTGTACTTTGGCAGACAGAAATTGCTAAGCTTTTTCATAGACAGAAACTGCTCATTGGCAGCATAACATTCGTTAACATCACAAAATATTCAGGGTACATCATTGTATCTTAATGAGAAGGAAATAACATACTAAAGTGCTTCTGTAGAGTACAACCATGTTTGCTTCACATTGCAGATAAGTGTCCCCATCAAAAACTAGTAACTACTACAACAAAATTCTAGAAACACAACTTTGCGCAGCAACTGCAAGTACAAATCAGCTTCCTTCAGCTTCCTTTCCAACATCCTGCATCACACTAAACAAACAGAAAATTTTCATATTAGTACACATGCAACATAATTAAATGAGTCAACATAAAATAGTACACAATTACAGATTATTAAACTTTTTCAAGAAAGGCTTACATTGTTGTACAAACTACTAGTTCTTCTTTCTTGAAGATGATCTAACTGGTGCAGTCACCACTCTCTTTTTCCTTGGATTTATACCCCATACAACCCCTTCTGTAGTCTCTTGCGTTGCATGTGCTTCAGATTGAGTAGCACCACTCCCATCTCCATTTTCTGTGACAGGCGGCAATTGGAAATATTCCATTGTTAGCATCTAGAGACACAACACTCAATAGCACTCCACCATAAGGTCCCTTTAGATGGCAACCATCCACGCCAATAAAAGGCCTACAACCTCTAAGGAAACCTTCCTTTAGTGCATTAAAGCAGATAAACAACTTGGAGAATGTTGGTGGCCCATTGGCATACTCTTGATATTTCAAGTCTATGATAGACCCAGGATTCCTCTCAAGAGCAATTTTTGTATACTGATGGAGTTTGGCATATGACTCTCCATGATTACCTTGCAACTGTCTCATAGCATCTTTCCTTGCCCTGAAGCACTTCATGTAGTTGACAGTTACCCCATGTTTGGTTTGAATGAATTACTGGATTTGAGCAGGGGACATAGAGCTGTTTGCTCTCAACTCAGGAAGAATTTTTCTCATAATCCACTTAGAAGTGGCTGCTGGGTTTTCAGATAATCTAGTACAAGTGTGTTCCCCTCTTAATGTTTTGATCATGAAGGTTACATTGTCAGGTAAAAAGGATGCATGCAATCGCCACTCACAAGTACTAAGGTTGTTGCACAAAACAGTGTACTTCCAGGGGTCATTAGCCACCCTATGAAGATCTATACCCTCCTGAACAACATAATCCTCCATCATCTCTCTCAAAGCATCCTTATTCAGGAACATTTGCTTGGGTTCTAGCTTTATTGTGCCATTGGGCTGGTGTTTAAACTGTTTACCATCTTTCAGCCAACTATCATCTCCAGTAACCCCCTCCTCCTTATCTCCAGAATAGTAACCCCCTTCCCTTATTTTCTCGGTTGCATCAACATCCACATCATCCTCCTCAACATCAACATTACCACCACCATCTGTTTCACTCTCATCTGACAAACTGATATTATTGTCATTCTCAGAGTTGTTGTCCCATGAATCATCAGAGAATGTGGGGTTTAACTCCACATTTTCATCTACATCATATCTCTCATTAGACAATGTAGGGGCTTTCTCAACAGTTGGTACAGAAGGGTTAATGATAGGAACTAAAGCATTGTTTTGTTAGTAGCACTGTGTGGTTTGAGCTACTGTGGGATGCACAAAGAGGGGGTGGATGACCCAATTGGCCCTGTTGAGTCAGCAGATTGTCTTGCATTTTGCACATTTGAAGACCTTAGAGAATGGAGTTGTGTTGTAGGAGGCAATGGTAAAGTTTGGTTTCTTTCAGTAGGTATGACAGATGATGTAGCTGCATTTGTTTGAATTGAAACACTTGGGGGCGTGAAGAAGAGACAAGATTAAGCCCCCTTGGCCTTTTTTTTCCTTTTTCTGGTTTCCCCACTGCTTTGGCTACCAATGGCTAGTGGAGTAGGAGGTATTTGTGGAGATTCTTGAGCATGTTGTTGTGGTGATTGTGGAGGTATAGATAGTGGAGGCTCTTAGGAAGGTTGAGTTATGGGTGGTTGTGTATGATGTTGTGGATCCTGAGAGGGTTGTGTCTGAGATGGTGAGTTTGGGTATATGACATCAAGATCCACTTCCATTAGTTCATCTTCATCAACATCAATTCTATCCTCTGGTACATCCTCATTTTCAATATGGTTTTTCTCACCCCTTTGGCTCGCATCAGCCAACCAGCGATTGTAAAGGATCATTAACTGACTCTCCTTTGATCCATCCTCAACAATAATCACAATCAATCCTTTCCTTCATACAAACTTAACATGTTCAACAACTGCCTATCACACCCTATTTCTATCTTCTTTTTGCTTTTGGGGTGCTGATACTTAAAAACTGGGTACTTGGGTAAGCTAGCCTTGCTTTGGTGTATGATAACATTAAGACAGTCATCAACCAGTTCGATGACTGAATATCAATCAGGATCAAATGGCATTAGATGTCTATATCTGCTACCCTTATACTCTACCTCTAGGTTTATCTCCATTTCTGAATTCATAAACACATAACAACACTTGTTCATTCAACCAAACATAAGTAATGTAAACAACAAAGAGATCAACATAATGAATGAAATTGAAAGTGTATTACAGAACAGTTTACATGAAACCAGTGTAGACCAAGCAAAAATCGACATGCAACCCAGACGAGAGCATGATATCAGCAAAACCAACAAAGGAGTGGATTACAGAACAATGTACAGGAAGCCAGTGTACACCACATATAACCAAAAAAACTCCACATATCATCTCACGATTGGGAAGGAGCAACAAAGGGCAAAATCAATGCCGCTTCAACTGATAACAAAAAAATGTGAACATTCTACGTTACATTTGGTCAGGAGCAACATTGAGCAACCCATATTCGCTTCAGCAACCCAGGGAAATGAACAAAGGAGTGGATTACAGAACAATGTACAGGAAGCCAGTGTACACCAGCAAAAAAATCGAAATGCCACCCATACTATATAGGAGAATGTGTCATCAGCAAAAATCGACATGCAACCTAGACAAGAGAATGACTCAGCAAAAATCGACATGCAACCCAGACAAGAGAATGAATATCAACAAAACCCTGAAATTGTAAACCAAGTGACAGAAGAGCATTGACAGGAGAGCAGCGACAAACGAAACCCTAAAATGTCAGGAACAGAGTGTACCACTCACCTAGGGTATGAGATGCCAGTAGAGCAGGGATCAGGCGCGAAGAAGAAGATGGTGATTCCCTCCACTGTCGAGCAAGAGAATGGGTGAAAAATCAGGAAGAAAGTCGAAAGTCAGGAGAATGAAGAAGAGCAGAGTGACGAGAGTAGGTGAGTAAGTGAATTAGCAGGATGAATTAGGGGAAGAACCGGTTTTCATCTCATAAAACCGGGTCATGTTCATAGCCACTCACAAACACACACGTGGAGAGCATGGACGGAAATGGGTTTGTTGGTGACGGACATAAAACGGAGAAGAGTTCGTGGGTGCGCAAAGTAATTATCTAAACCACGTGGGTGTTTTTTGAAAATACGCCAAACCACATGGGCGCGGGATGTAATTTTCCCTTCCTCTTTTTTGTCCGAGTGGAGATTTCCTTCAGTGATGTATTCCATAATAGGAGTCATCCAAGATTATTATGGTCTGCCCAACTTAATGGATAACATTAGTTTCTTCATCAATGCTTGAATTGGTTTTAACGTCCAACCATACTTTGTCTGGGATCCTCTCGGCCATGCTTGCTAGTTTGGCCAAGGTATCTGCCTCGATGTTTTTAGCACGGGGAAGATGTTTCAATTCGCATCTTGTGAAGTTTGCTCTCAGTGCTTGTAATTTCGATAAGTTCTTAAGTTTCTCTTCTTTTATCTGATAGATGTTATCGTTTTGTCTTGCTACCAACATGGAATCCGAATATACTTCCAAATCTGTCACCTCCAGGGCAGTGGCTACTTCCAATCCTTGGATGAAGGCCTCATATTCTGCCTCGTTGTTGGTTACTTCGAATTCCAATCTTAAAGCATAATTGAGGTAGCGCCAGTTTAATTTTTGAACCACAATGCTTGTGCTTGCCCCTGACTTGCATTGGGCCCCGTCGACCACTATCACCAAGGGTGATAGATACTGTTTATCTTCTTGGGTGAAGCCGATTTCTGTTATAAAATCTGCTAGAGCTTGGTCCTTTATTACCGTTCGAGGCAAAAAGTGGTTCTCATACTGTGTTAACTCAACCGTCCAGCTAACCATACGCCCAGACGCATTGGGGTTGTTGGCTATTTGCCTCAACAGCCAATTCATCCTGATAAAGATTCCGTGAGACTGGAAGTAGGGACATAGCTTTCGTGACACTATTACTAGTGCAAACAATATTTTTTCGATGTTGGTGTAGCATCCTTCCATTGTTGTTAGGATTTTTCCAGTGTAGTAAACTGTAATCTCCTTCTTTTATTCCTCCATTATTAGTACTGCCGCCACCGCCCAGTCAGAGGCTGAGCGGTAAAGATAAAGATCTTGACTGGGCGCAGGAACACCCAGCTTGGGCAGTTCCCTAAGCATCTCTTTGATTTTCTCGAAGGCATCCACACATTCCTACCCTAATTTAAATTTATTTTTTTCGCAAGATGCTAAAGAATGGAATCGAATTTTCTTTGAGCTTTGAGCAGAATCTTCTTAGAGTTGCGAGTCTTCTATTCAAGGCCTGTACATCTTTGATATTTTTTGGCAGGGAGAGATTGAGGACAGCTTGAGTTTTTTCCGGATCCACCTCAATCCCGTGTTGTCCCACGATAAATACAAGAAACCTCCCCTTCGTTACCCCGAAGACACACTTATCAGGGTTTAGCTTGATTCGATATCTATCCAAATTGTTAAACGTTTCCTCCAGGTCTTCCATGTGTTGTTCTTTTGAATCGCTTATTACAACAATGTCGTCAACATAGGCCTCTATGTTGTCAGAAAGTTGTTCTTTGAAAACTTTGTGATCGCTACCGTGGGTTGGTTCAAACTTTGGAAGCTCGGGTTTCCAAATATACATATTTTTCTTGAAAAAATGATGAAGAGCTGCAAAGGCAAAGTACTGCTACGTCGATTTAAAAGGAGTTACTTACCTAACAATGCGGCAAATACGTAACCGTATGCCACCAAGCTGTGACAGACTACTACCTTAAGAAAGGAGAGTTTCTAAATGAAGACTTATTTTCTTAGATGGACTTTAAGGAGGTAGCAAAGAAAACACGATTTTACAAAGAGAGTGAAAATTTTGGTTGTCTTCCTGGTCAAACATGTTTTGCGCCCGGGCAAGCCTCCTTTCTAGGGTCTGGTGGTGGGGTACCTCGACCGGGAAGCGCTCTTCTTTGTGTTGATGAAAAGGCTGAGGGCTCTGCTGAAAGCGTTTCCAATCCTGGGCCAGAGTCAGTCATAAAAGAAGTCTCTAAGTAGAGCCTCTTAGTAAAGCATCCCAAAACAAAGTCAGGATAAAAAGACAATATTGGTGAACCCAACAACCCTTGACTGAACAATATCTAATTGTAATGATGTATTTTAAACTGACTAGAGAAGACAAGACCTTTTTCATGCTCTTCAAGACAATCACCTCCTGAAGCCAAGATAAAGTAGGGCATATCTCATAAACCCACAACATTCCTAGATCTATTACTAGATCCGGAAACAACATTCATAGATTTATTGATAGAATTACAAGACTAACATGCAAAAGTTTCAAAAGCTCAAACTTGGTGTCGTTGTGAAGGAAAGATTTCGGATGAGAAGAGCTAGATGACGGATTTGGAAGCCCAAAACCGGCATGCAAAAACTCCAAAGCCTTCGAATCGATGTCTCTAATGAGGATACATCTCGAACGAGAAGAACAGGAGCACGAATTCGGAAGCCGGTCGCCGTCTCTTTCCATGCAGCAACCACCTTTATTAAAATCTACGTGCAAAAGCTCCGGGGCCTTCAACACGGTGTCGTCATGGAGGATAGATCTCGAAACGAGAGGAGCTAGAACACAAAATTTGAAACCCAAATGAACATGCGCAAGAGCTCCAAAGCTACCAACACGGTGTCGATGAGGAGGATAGATCTGGATCGGATGTGGAAATCGAAGGAAGAAAGGTGACATAGAAAGAGATTTTGATTGATAGAGAAAGCTTATAAGCTATGACTAAGTGAAAGGATATGACTAGAAAAAAGAAAGAAAGAAGCCCGGCCCCCTGTCCCCTCAAGTTCGGGTCTTAAACTAAATTAGTAAATGGAAAATACATGACATGCCTAGCTAGAAAGCATAAGTAACAATTTGATCGCCTGATATGGAGTTAGAGGTCGCAATCTATTTGTAAGCAATAAATATATTCGTATGTCCATACTTTAGAATTTCAATTTAGATTAGTGACGTGCCAACTGCCAATATCTAAATTCAGCTCCTTTCCCCGTTCCTCTCGGTTCATCATGTCATCACGTCGTGGATTTAAACTAAATTATATTATACACATTGTTTCATCCTAGAAATATTAACGTGCAAGTGGACAATGAATGCAACTGCCTGAATTAATAATCTGAGACTATACGCGTCCCTTTTGAATTAGGAAATCGAGTCTTTCATTTCACATTTTCTTCTCTTGAAAGTCATCCTCTTCCGTCTCACCTTAAAGAAAGAAACTAGTCTTCTGAAACCTTCTACCTCCTTCTTTCCTTCCTTCCTCCCTCTTCATCAATCCAACAACAGGAAAAGGAAAATTCAACTTAAATGCTGCCAATCCGATCAGAATACGTCAAAATTCTACCCCATTCCACCCTCCTTTAATATGTTCAAAAGTAACCAGCATTAGCTACGTTCTATCTTCCTCTTGATCTATCCATTCCTTGATCATCTATAATCATCATCGTCACGCCACAACTTTACAAATCATTTCTCTGAAAAAAACAATACAAAGAAAACATTTCAAACCAGACGAATTTCATCGCCATCATCCACCATGGACAGGGAGCAGGAAGAGCTACAATTCCTGGGTTTCTTCGGAATATTCAAGGAATCAACAAACATAATTCAAACATGGAAACGTCTCTTCCTCAATATCACCTTAACCCTAATCCTCCCTCTAACGGCAATCTTCATAGCACACTCCGCCCTAACAGACCTCCTGGGCGCAACCATCGAGCGAAACGAAGACATCCTTGATGAGACACGTGTCGGGTCCACTTTATATGACAGGATGTCAAGCAACCTATCATGGGAGTGGACCGAATACTGGCTAATACAAGCCGCGTACTTCACTTTCCTTCTCATCCTATCTCTTCTATCCACTTCCGCCGTTGTTTACACCGTCGCCTGCGCTTACTCCGGTAAATACGGGATCACTTTCCGTAAGGTTATGACCGTCGTCCCTAAGGTATGGAAACGACTCATGGTGACTTTTCTATGGAACTTTGCGGTGTTGCTCGCCTATAATATCGCAATCGTCTTCTTCCTCATGGTTGCTCTTGTGATCTTCTATGATCGTGGTGAGGATGCTTTCAGGACGATATTTATGGTGTTTGGTGTGGTTTACTTTGTTGGGTTTGTTTATATTAGCGTGGTATGGCAGATGGCGAGTGTTGTGTCGGTGTTGGAGGATAGGTATGGGATGGAAGCGATGAGGAAGAGTAGGGATTTGTTGAGGGGAAGATGGTGGTGGCGGTGATGGTTTTCTTGGTTGTTAATTTCTGTTTGGCGGCGATTCAAGCTTGGTTTGAGGGTGTTGTGGTGGTTGACCGGTCGACTACGGTGGTGGCTGTGGTGAAGAAAGTGGGGTGTGGGGCGGTGAGTTTCTTGTTACTCTCGATTCTATTTTTGTTTGGATTGGTGGTTCAGACGGTGGTGTATTTTGTGTGCAAGTCGTATCACCATGAGAGTATTGATAGGTCAGCTTTGTCTGACCATCTTGAAGCTTATTTGGGCGAGTACGTCCTCTCACGGCGAAGGAATTACAGATGGAACCGATTTGAGAGAAGAGCTAGGGGCTTGTGTTTGTACACATGCTAGCTTCTGATTAATGTCTTCTGTTGTATTATTAGCGGGTTCGTCGTATATGGGAAAGCATTTTAATTATCTTGTTTTTTTTGGAAGATTTTCCCTCATTACATGTGTAACTACAAATTTTTATTGACTTTTTGATCTGGGGTTTGGTAAAACTGAGGTTATCAATACAAATATTTTTCTCTATTATTGTCGTCTTGTGTAACAATAGATAACAACACCAACGTACTTTAGTTTCTTTTTAATATTCCCTCAATTTACAAATATTACAAACAACCTCCCTTGCTAAAATTGCTAGATATAGTAAGGGGGATCACAGTGGAGATTGGAAGGGTGGCTTTACCCATTTCATGGGCAAGACTGGAATCTTGGAGGCGGAAGCATGGGCAATTTAAGATGGTTTAAAAACAATAAAAGGAGCTCAATCACAAGAAAATAATTATGGAATCTGATTCTCAATTAGCGATTGATAAGGTCCTACAGAGAGGTGTTGGGACTTCCCCTTTTGAAGGGATAATTAGAGGTTGTAGAAGCTTGTTGGCCTGGTTTGATATGTGCAGCATTAGGAAAGTTAATAGGTTATGTAACAAGGCTGCTGATGGCATAGCTAAGTTTGGTTTAAATTGTAACAGGGGCTATATACGGTATAGGTTGCCCCCTGAGTGTTGTACTGTTTGGCTAGTTCAGGATTCTTCCTATCCTGGTGATTAATAAATAAAATGTCATTTTTAGATCAAAAAAAAAGATGTGAGGTAATGATGATATTGTTGTAGTGGAGTAGTTACAAAGAGTTCATATGCTGGTTGCAAAGGAGAGTGTTATGTCATTTTCTATAGTATATTAGTGAGTGTATGTCATTGTGGTTGGTTATTTTTATTCAAGAGATAAGAAGGGGTAAAAGGGTAATCTGTCAAGTGGGATTTAGTAAGGTTAGAAAGGAAGTTCCTAATTCATCGTTCATTCCATCATTCCTCATTCTCAACTCCCGTTCTGCTTCTCCCCTCCCTCTGCTCATCTTCTCTCTTCTTCTCCCGTTGCTCTTCTTCTCCCTTTGCTCTGTTGCTTTCAGTGTTCGTTAGGGATAGTATGCTTGTGAGAGTCCCGGTCTGTCGTCTTCCAGGTTTGAGTTTGTGGGGTTAGTTTCATTGTGTTCTTTGTTTCGTTTCCCTTCGTTTCTTATTTTGGTTCCGGTTCCTGGTTTCATTCAGTTGTTCGTGGAGGTTAGTGTGGGGATTCGAGGAGAGTTTGTTGTAGGGATCTGTAGAGTCTTGTGTGTTCTTCAATTCGAGGTAGGTGGTAGATGGATTCGGTATAGGTGTGTTCACCCATGAGGATTATAGGATTTTGTTTTGTTTCTGAATGTGTTTGATTCGTTCTCTGATTTGGATGTGAATCTGAGTTGGTTTGAGTTGTGTTTTCGCTCCGCTAAAACCCCATGGAAATGTGCTTTGATTGCTGATAAGCCGCAGACTTATCATATTTTATATACTAGATTTAGTATATTATTTATCTAAATAAAGGTATATATGTGTTATTTGTGCTATATTATGTATTAAAGTATATTATTAGTTCAGTCTTATGTGTTTATGTGTTTTGAATACAAGGAACAAATTTCTAGCCAAAAGTCCACTGATGCCGGACTCCATGCCGGGTTGTTTCTGCACGGCATAAACACAGAACAAAAATGAAGCTTTGCCAGGCGTAATGCCGGGTACATCCTAACCGGCACAAGTAAAAAGTCGCCTAAGTTCAGCAGAAGGTAGCAGTACATGAAGAGGCGCCTTTTGATGAAGAAGTGTCTTTTGATGAAGAGGTGTCTTTTGATGAAGAGGTGTCTCTTGGCAAGAAGGTGTCTTTTGGCGAAAAGGTGTCTCTTGGCAAAAAGGTGCCTTTTGGTGAAAAGGTGTCTTTTGGCGAAAAGGTGTCTCATGGTGAAAAGGTGTCTCATGGTGAAGAGGTGTCTTTTAGTTGGAAAGGTGTCTTTTGGATGGGAAGACACTATGGAAAGACATCATTTGGTGATGTGTCTTTCCATACCAATACAACTAGGGTAAAAGGTATCTTTTTGCTAAAGACATGTCTTGGAGGTGTGTCTTTATGGAAAGACATCATTTAAGATGTGTCTTCCCATAGAACTACTTCCAACACCTATAAATACCCTACCATGTGATCATTTGAGAACACACTTCAACATACAAAAATCCACGCCATTCACTTCTGTATTTCCGCCTCACTCCATTGTTGGTGTCCAAAGAAGACTACGGATCCATCCACGCAAGAGAAGAAGAAGACCTTGTCGGGTTAAGGCTATTAACATTTCCTGCTCCCTCTTTGTATTCTCTTCTTGTAGTTGTGTGGATGGTGATGTAGAATTCTTTGTCTTCTCTGGTTAGAAATGGTCTCTTTGTAAACACACTATGTTTATTCAATAAACGATATAAGTCAACTTGGAATTTTGTGGTTATTGCAATTAGGAACGAAGTTGCTCCTTCTTCCAAGTACTTCAATTCTGACCTTGGTAAGGCAGAAAGGTTGAGGAATTCCAAGTGGTCTTTTTATTTGTCTTTTATAATTTAAAGGATGAAATTCAAGATTTAGAATTAACCATGTTATTCTCCCCATTTCGGTTCATTGATTACCTAGATATTGTTAGTTTTCGATAATGATTTGGGAGTACTTAGTTCGGCTTCGAACTGGAAGAGTAAATTGACATTTTGAGCATGCCGGATGGCATGCCGGGTGCAAAACGTCTGGCACATTCAAGGTTCTTGTCTTTGTCGTGCGCATCTTGTCCGGCATAATATCCGGCAGTCTCAGAAGTTGGCTAAATTCTTGATTTATTCTTTTCTTTGATGATCATTAGTGTTTTTATGACGTTGTCATTTTGAATCTTGGGCATATCATTATAAATACCATTGTAGATTAGGTTTTAGGTAGTTTTTCTTAATTTGTACTTACACATTTATTTTTCCCCCTTGTTATAGAATAGCTTTTGTCCGGATTAGGACTAGTTTTCTAGAAGTCCCTTACGATTACCCCCGGCGTATATTTACACTATACTCCGACCGGGTTTTTATTTGCTACCCGTAGTAGAGTTGTAGGTTTAGTTTATTATTTTATTCTTTTTATATATAGTTTTATCCTACAATTTTTCTTTTAGCAATTGCCTACTTTGATATGCATAATACATGTGTTGAAATGATGAATTTGTGGCTTTTCGTCACTTTTTTCTTTTTTTGGTAAAAAACGGAGTCATGCGCCTCAACTATATCATATAATCATGGTCTATCATCTTTACAAAGTTGGGGTGGAACCCAAGGAGGAGGGTCCTCCAAAATGGAGCATTCAAACTCAGACAACAGTCTAGCTTTTGCAATCTTATCTGCAACTATATTACATTGACGAGTTGTAAACCGAAGAGTGGAATTCCTCTCTAAGCTAACGAGCACCCTGCATTCACCGATCAGAGGTTTGAATCGATGATGGGCAGGACAATCCCTCACCAGTTGGACCAACTGTAAAGAATCAGAACAAAATATGACGTTGGAAAGACCACGAGAATTCGCACATTGAAGCGCTAGAAGCAGTGCCATGGCTTCCGCATGAAGGGCCCCCTGGTTCTTGAAAGCAGCAACACCACCCACAACCCAGTGCTCAAATGGTTTATGCACACTCCTCTTACGGTGGCCATTACAACCTGAGGATTTGCCACCCCATCAATATTAAAACATAGAGAGTTCTCTGGGGGAGTTCGCCATCTTCTCTCCCTGGGCTGCACTGAAACATCCGCTGTCCAAATCTCCGGCTCTGATTCTGTGACCGCTGCCATTTGCCAAGCCTTATGATTTTGGTAGCAAGCTAGGGTGATCCTTCTTAACGACATGAAGATTCTTTGCTCAGTACCCCAAACCTTACTGTTTCTCCAACCCCACAGCAGATGACAAACAATAGAAAAAACTACTGGCCATTTGTACCTGATGAGAACCTTTCCAAACCGTGTAACATTAGTTGCAATCCACTTTTAGAAAGTTAGCGCATAGAACTGTGCCCTCGAGCTAGAGGAAATCAGCCTATCCCAAACTAAATGAGCAACAGGGTAGCTGCGGACAATGTGTTCCAATGTTTCTACTGCCCCACAAAAATGACACAAAGCATCACCAGTAAAACCCAACTGATATCTTCTATGATTTGTCATCAAATTATCTAGAAACATCCTCCAAAGGAAAACCGGAGTCCTTTCTTGAACTGGGAGACGCCAAAATTTACTATAAATAGGACAATTCAGCCCAACACTCCTTCTGCTTATGATGCTATGGTTTTTGCCTTGTCCGAACAACAAGTGCGGACGCCTCTCATGTTGATGGTTTATGTTGTGTTTGAACTTTTGTTTGGACATGCAAGTTTGGACAGTAAGCGAGGACGAGTTCTGGGTTTGTAGTTCAACTTGTGTCCAAACATGTAAGCTCGGACACAAGTTTGAACACTTCTTAAGGTTTTCTTTGGACTTTGTCCGAACATGTAAGTTCGGACATATGTCCGAATAACTCGGTTTTGAGTCACAACATGCGCCCAAACTTGTAAGTTTGGACACATGTCCAGAAACCTCTGATTTAAGTCACGGCATGCGTCCGGACTTGTAGGTTCAAACACATGTCCGGACACCTCTCATAATTTGTCTAAAATGTTCGTTTGACTTCCGTTTTGCATCTGTATGTGGGGTTATGTTCCCCTAAGTGTGTAAAGCTATTTTGACGTGTTTTAGTACGTATTTACATGACTTTTTGTTCTGAAAGTATCCGTTTTATTTATGATCACTAACTGCTTTGAAAGTGCGATTTTGGTTTCCGTTCAGCTTTCGTGCTTTGATAGTCTTGGCATAAGACCTCTGATTCGCAATGAATTTGGTTTCATTTGGTAAAGATAAACTGTGTTGTGGTGTTTGTTTTTTACAACACATTATGTTTTGTAAGTGAATCTTATGTTTTGGAGCCTAGTTATTTTGCCTTTCTGATTCGTGGATGGCTGGGTCGGGCTATCCGGTAGCATGCAACGTAGACGTCATTCTGTTTGTATTCTAGGACTGTCGGTCCAGTGGTCTTCGGACCATTTCTGCGTTGTTGAGGATCTTTCGATCCATGGGTCTTTGGCCCTTTCTGTGTTGTCGAGGATCTTATGATCCATTGGTCTCTGGCCATTTTTGTGTGTGCTTTGAGCTAGTGTCCCATTATGATTTGTGAACTCTCTGATTTGTGAACTCTGTTAGGTTCTACTAAAAGTATGACTTTTGCTTCGAGCATTGAGCTTTGACAACTTTTGACATGAGACTTTGCTGTGTGCTTTGTCTCATTCTGAAAGTATGACTTTTGCTTCGTTTTGATTGTCCGTTTTTGATAGAGCTAGTTGATGGACTTCCATTTTGGCAAGAATTGTGTTCTGTTGGCCAATGAGCCTTATTATGAAATTACGCTTCTATTATGTTTTACCCTTCTGATAGTTGATAAAGGTCTTCCGTTGTTTAGTTACCCTTGTGACTTCCGCTTTGCTCTGCTCTATATTTGACGTTGGATTGTTTTGAAGAGTTTTCGTTTGATTCTGATTTTCAAAACATATACCTATATGTGGTTATACTCTGTAAAAAGGGTTTTGAGCATGCTAATGCCGATGAAGATTATCACCTGTTGAGCCGTGGTTTGCTTACCCCTATTAGTCCTCTAATTTACAGGTTGTTTAGCATTTTGGTTGGAGATTTATGCTATATTTTTTTAGCTTTGTATTCGGATTTTGTATTCAAATTATTTGTGGTCCTTTCGTAGTTTGAAGCCTTGGAGCTTTGTAGGTTTTGTTAGCTTCCTCTTTGTAAGGTGTACGAATAGCTTTGTAAACTCTGATTGTATAATATATAAGTTATTCACTTCGGTTTTGAGTTTCGTTTTAGTAGCCTTGCGTATCTTAGGTAATAAATGTGCAGTGTGTATCAGCCTTAGAACTAGGGTGATTTTAGGGTCGTTACATCATATCTTCTAAACCACCTCCTTTTTGACCAAGCCACATAGGGTCCTCGTGCCTAAATCAACTATTTCGTTTGATTTCCAAGAAAAGAGCAACCATGTGCCATTTTAAGACATTTGAATGGATACTAAGTTGAGTTACTATGTTGATTCTATCATGAGTAGATTGATTTTAAGGCTTGGCCCCAAACGATCGGGCCAACCTGAAAATTAGCCAGAATTAGTAGAGCATAACCCAATGACCGCGCTTAAATGCAAATGTTTGTTACCTTTAACTTTTTTTTTACCATTTCTAGTGCTTAATGTGCACAAACTCCCAATCTTTTTGGTGATGAGGCAAGCTAAAAAAAAATAATCATTTGTATTTAAGCACAATGATTAAGTTATGCTCTGTTCATTTCAGCCTATCCATTTTTAGAAATTCAATAAACTGTGTTGTAGACAGTTGCATTCATTTTTATGTAACAAAAGGTCAGAGAATCTTCTACTCTGAAATGTCGAAGATCTCTCTATTTTAGTCAAATGGTCTTCATATGCCGATTTGTTCCTAATCATACATGTGACGACTACCATTCTGACAGAATAAACATTCTCTTGTCATTGTCATCTCCTTCTACACCTTACTTGGGATTATTGGGACTAGATATTATATACAAACAACCAACTTTCCATTATAGCGCTCATAAAAAAAGGTAACTTACCTTTAGCTCCTTAGGTGCTACTTCACTCAAATATTCTACTTGTCCTTGTGAGAAACCTATACAACTCAAAAATAGATTTCTCTTTCCTGTTCACATCATGCTCTTATTGGCAACCTCCTTAGTTTGTCTCACCTTACTAAAATGGTTTTTAATCGTCTTGACAATCAATGTCCCGGATTAAAGGACCATAGGTGCTAACGTAGTGTGTATGGGTTGCTAGAATCAGACAAACTATTTCTTGAAAATTTTGAATAGTAGAAGCAACACAATAAAGTTTACAAGAATAAGAAAACTTTATTGATAAACTTTTGAAATTTAGAACAAGTCTCATCAATAGTGAAATACCCCTAAATTAATTTAAATTAATTTAGGGGATTTCTTTTATTAAATATTAAATTATTATATGGAATTATGAAATTTAATTAGGGGTTTTCTCCTATTTAACCCTAATTATTATATATATTAATAGTATTATGAATTTTATAATAAGATTTATAGTCAATAAATCTTGGGAAATTTCTAAGATCCCTACTATATTATAAAGATTTTAGGAAGTGTCGGAACATTGTTTTGAAACATAAAAGTCATATAAAATTCTAGAAACCTTAAAGCTAATTAAGCCTTGCTAGGGTTGACTTTTGAGAATGGTCAAACCAGGCCATGAAACCCATACCAATAATAGGTTATGGAAAACCATGAAGATCGATAAAAGAACGTCAAAAACGGATCATCCTAGCCAAAGTTATGATCAAATGAAGTTTAGAGCCAAAATTTTGATAAAGGCTGACGTGGCATGGACTGCTGACTCATCGCCGCCTCGGGAATCGCGCCCAGAACACTTAGTTATTTTTATCTGCTGGATTTTCGAAACAGAAAAAACCGATTTTGACCTATCTTGTGACCTTCATAACTTTCTCATCTTAAGGATTTTGAGTGCCGTCTTCTTTGTTGTCTTCTCCTACATTCCCTCTAAACAACCAAACGCATACAAACCCTAACTCATTCTGAATCAACCGGAAAATTGAGTCAAAGTAGCCACTCTGGCAAAAACCGAAAACTGCAATTCCAGTTTTCTCTTCGAATCAGGTAACTTCTTCGTTTCTCATCCAAATTCCATGTTCTTTAGCTCGTTTTGAAGAGCTCTAATTCCTCTAAAAACCTTCATGTTTATGGCCTAAGCCAATTCTCAACGAATTGGAAGGAAAAGGTGTCTAAAGTCTCGGTTTCACCATCACATAAAATCACAGTTTTCTTCCCAGAAAACGCAAGGTAAACTCGCAACTTCTAGCTTCGATTTCTCTCTGTGTGTTGCGAGTTAGGATTAGTTCTTGTTATCAATACGTAGATCTAAGTTTGCTCTTTCGATTGAGCCCTTATACATAGTCTAACCCGATTTTTACTGCAAGTTATAGATCCTCAAAGTTGGCACCACGAACCGCTCAAAGTTCGAACTTTTCCAGTTTTCCCGATTTCGATTTCACTCAATTCACACAACTCCAGTAACTTTCCGATCAATTGCTCCGTTTTTGTCAAACCTTGTCATGTTTCCGACCTAATCCACGTTTTAATTTAATCAATTACGTGCCATATTAGGAGTATTCGTCGGATTTGTTTTCGAATTGAGTTCAGTAACTAATAAGAACCCTAACGTCGAACAGAGATCGAAACCCGTCGAATCTTGCATTATAATTGGGGAAATTAGCATCATTAGAACCGGAATTTGATTTCGAAACTATAGAAACAAGAATCACTCGATTTCGTTCTGTGGATTAGGAGAAAATCAAGATTTAGTACTCGACTGGGTTTCTGAAATCGGTGAAGAACTGGGAGTTCAGGGGCCGTCCGATCTCGTTTTAAAAGATTGGACGGCCGAGATTAGATCGTGCTATTAAATAATTATTATAAGTTTATAAAATTCCAGTAAATAGTCCTAACTTGTTGGGTTAATTTAAATATCTTCCCGAAGGTATTTTGACTTGAAATTTTAGCCATAGATTCCTTATTTAACCTAGTTTATTTTGATATAAATTATTATGGTTTTGGAGTTTTTAAACATAAGTTATAATTTTTGCAAGTTACGGGTTTTCTGGAATTATTTGGCTGGCTAAATTAAAAAGATATTTTTATGAAATAAAAATTTTATAGTATGTCTAAAATTTATAGTTACTGTATATTAAATTTGGGAATTTTTGGGCCAATGGTAAAAGGTTTTAAAAATTGTGTTTATGAGTTTTTCATAAGAATAACCTATAATATAAGGTTTTTAATGTAACCAAAAATTAAGGTAAGGTTCGTTAATTAACTTTTAAGCTGGGGAAAATAAAGGAAACTAAATTAGCATTTTATAACAGTAAGTGTATAAATGTTTTGGTATTGGATTTTAAGAGAAGTGAAATTATTTACATATATGTATATATATACTTACTTAAGTAGAAACTTATATAAATTAAGGAATTTAATTATCCTACATTTTATTTACTATATTATATGGGAGTTAATATTTTTAATTAAACTAAGGAATAAATATATATTTTTACGCATTTATAAAAAGGGAATTAAGTAGTAACTTAGAGTAAAACAAGGAACTAATTAAATTAACACTTATAATAACTAGGTATTATGAGAGCTAGAATCCTAAGATATAGTAAAAGAAATACTTTATGAAATATACTTGGAATACAGTTTAAGGTTGTATTAATAAGATAGTTTAAATGTGTTAAGTTACATAGGGAATGTCTTAGTTAATTTCTAATACGGCTATACTTATATATATTAAATAAATAAAGGAAACACTTTATTTAATAAACCATAGGTCGGTTGTGTTAAGCCTAGAAGTTATGAACATTAATAAATACAGTAAGATTTCCTAAAAATGTTATGGATAAATTTTAATACATAAAGATATATAAATATACATGTATATGAATACATTAAATAGTTGGGGGAATTAAATCCTTGTGATAGTTATAATAAGTAGAATATATATATATGATAAACCTTAAGTTTTAATTGGTGTGTAATTAAATAGTCACTATTAACTTAAGGGTTTTAATTACGCAACATAAACGTAACATGGTCTTGGGCTAACCTACTAAGCCCAAGTCTATGAACTCCAAAAGCCCACTTTAACAATCCAAAGAGAGTTTGGGCCACTCTCAGGAATAAATTCTAAATCATTCTAAACTAAACGAGATGGGCCTACCAAAGGATTTAGTTAACAAGTCAAGTCCAAACCTTTGTAAGAGAATAATGGTAACCTGAAACTATTAATCAGTAAGTGAAGAAGGCTGTTAGGTTAATAAGTCTCTTAACTAATCGACACTTGGAACACCTTAATTATAGGTTACTATTGGGGAATCACTTATTCGAGTTATTTATTGTTCTTCACATACCAGGTACGATTTCTCGTACTCCGATATTTTTGCTGATTGGCTTGTGGAATGTTTTAGAAAACGCTAACTGACTTTAAGAGGAATTTATAAAAAGGAAATGGTTGTGTGACTAACCGAGCTTGTGTGACTAACCGAGCCTTGGATGTGAAACTCACTTGGGTAATGGTTCCTTCTATTTGGTTGTTCCATTAGACATTGACTGCTTAGGGTTTACGCTTCTGCACTCTGTAGGACTGAGTGTTTTGGTATTGCTCTGGGTAGTTGGTGATCTAGTGGGAATTTGGATAAAGGTCAATCTTGGAAATCTTTCTTTTGACTCTGGATATCGTTTCATCCATGAGCTGGTTCTTGAGGTTTCGACGTGCGCGTGTCTTCAATGGTAACAGTGAGGGGCTGTATATCCCCTGTCCCAAAAAGGGACATGATAGACAGTGAGGGGCTGTATATCCCCTGTCCCCAAAAGGGGACGTGATAAACAGTGAGGGGCTGTATATCCCCTGTCCTAAAGGACGTGTTTGGCGGTGGGGGCCATCTCTCCCAATTGAATTATTCCATTCTTGAGTTATTGGTTCTTGGATCTATTTTATCATTCCTAGTCCTTTGCGACTATCTGAGTCTTTCTACTCCTAACGGGAATTGGGTTTAACTAAGGAAAAGGACGTTCACTAACACATGATGTGATTTCGTTTCACTAACTTTATCTTTCTGTTATTAACCTTCATTCTTATCTTGATTTCTTGAATTGGTGATTCGTGAAATGCTTTGTTCCTCTGGGTGTTTTAAGTGTTTGTTTTCAAGCTGTTATTTATTTAAGAGTTGTATTATGAGTTTGTTTTTGGAGGATCGTACCAGTTCCATTCCAGGGAACTGACCCACCCCACTCGGGGTGGGCTGCTTGGTTTTATCTTGCAGGTACGAGTTATTTTACAGGTGACCACGAAGAGAACGAGTGATTGGGATGGGATTAGGCTTTGAGAGTTTATGTGTTTTTATTGGTTTTACTTTTGTTAAGTTTTCTCGAGGTTCAGGCCGTGACAATTGTAATCATTAAGTTGTATTTTGGTGAGGTTTGGTACCGGGTGTTTGGAACCCGATGGTCTGTACGCCTTTAGTATTTTATTTCCGCTATAAATATGTTCAATAGGGGCGTTACAAATAGGGTTAAGCAGATAGACTCTGCGCAACACCTACACTGACTCTTCAATGAATAGATTAAATACAACTTATGAAGAAACAAGTGCAATGCTTTAACTAGCTAGATTTATATACTTATATGAGATCAATCAATAATTTGGGAAACAATATCTCTAGGGAAATTCTCAAAGCTCTCAAAGAATATAAAGTGAAAGTGTGAGACAAAACATAATGACTAAGGTTGTTTATACAGTGTAAGTAATGTGCCTACTAATTCCATTTTCTACGATATAACATTCACATTAGTTGGGCCAATGTTGCCTAGACTTGGGCCATACTTTTTGAAGCTAATTCTTCAAGCGGAGTAAAGGGTATCATTCAACACAGTCCAGTTGTCGTGTTCTGAATTTTTGTAATAAGTTGCACTCAGACAGAGTCGGTTTGCAACTACATCCAAATTCTTCATGCCCGCTTCCTTTAGTTTCACACGCTTCTTCGTCATCAGTGTTTGTCAAGCTGACTCCTTATAGTAGTCTCACTCAGTCTAATTCTTTGGTTCTTTGTTGTACAATCAGGTTGACTCTACGTAGCAGGTGCACTCATTCGGCTTCCAAACTTTCTTTTTAAAGGTAAACTACTTATGCATCCATTATTAACAAAACTTTTAAGTTTTAATAGGGGTTAACCCTGCCAAGCAGCTCCTCATTTGGATTGGTCAACCCACTTTTTTCTCCCTTTCATCAGATGTGAGGGGCTCATCCCTAGGTCACTCTCCCACTACGGACTCATATCCGCATTAGGTCTTCAATATTTCATGATAATCTTGCGTTGTGATTGACCTAAGCTGCTAATTTTGCTTTGGGGTCGACCTCAAGATGTCAATTTCGCATTAGGCTCGACCTTGAATTGGCCCGACCCTTTCCAAACTAGCCCCAGTCGGGTGCTACAATGACAATTGAAAGGCCAACCTGTACTATGGGTCATACTCGAATGGTCAACGACAATACCAAAACATCAATTCCGATAATGCATGACACCAAAAGTTTTGATTTGCCGACAATCTTAAATGACAACATTGGTTCAAGTGCTAACTTTGGACCTCTTAAAGATCATTATCAGCTTCACCACTTCATATCTTTTCCCCCTATAAATATCAAAAGAGGATAATTGTCCTATCCTTATAACTCAAATTCAAGACGTTAGTAGAGGTATCGGGCGTTATCCAATAGAGTTGATTCTATCTTTCTTCTAGCAGCTTTGTGATCAGCTGGAACTTTTAAGGCTTATTAGTCTGAAAGGGCATGATAGACTCGGGGATGGGCTCCCAAGCTTTATGGGAGGTCATGTTTTTAATAATATATTGTCCATTATTTCCTATGCTTCTCATTGTATATGATTTTGTTTCTCATTATGGTGTATTATTTTAGTGTGGGAGTCATTCATTCTTTTAAAAGGATAATGCCGATTGTGTTAAGCTAGGAAAATGGATTCAAGTTATACTCAAAGTATTGCTACCTCATTTCCTTGTTAGCTCCTATTATTATCATGTGAAATGATCATGTGTGTGGTGTTCGAGGATAGAAAACCATCTACCTTTAAAGTTAGGTGCATTTCTAAGGTTTACAACTTGTTTGGCTTCTCGATCCAATGCTGGTCCACTATAGTGTCTTTTGGCCGCCTGATGAAGTTGCTCACAATATTAGGTGGTTGGTAAGTTTCACCTAATCTGTCTCCAAATCAATGTAAAATTAGTGAGGATAGGTTGTTGTTAGTTTAGTAATAAAGTACAAAGAAGAGTGTAGATAGATTTCAAATTTGATTGAAGAACTAAAGTTTTCAATTTGATAAAGCAAAATATAAGTGTGCACCATATAATGAACTCCTCCCCCCTATTTGGTAGTAGTGAAGTCAGCTAGTTATGGCAGATTGACTATTAATGAGAAGATTCACCATAAATCACATGTTTGGTGTCAGCAATTTCAGCTGATGCAAAAAAAATAAAAATCAAACATAGGCCTTCAACTACTTTCTGGAGCATATTGGTGGCTTATATAAAATAAAGCAAAGATATATTTGATTAGGTATTTCTACTTATTCACCAAACATTATGAAATGTCATTAACGGTGCACTACTTTTCATCGGCTATCATCCGTCAATTATTCACTATCCGTTATCAGCCGTCAGCTACCAGCTATCAGCTAACATCCAAACTAGGTTTTCACCTTCAGTCATACCCTTACTAATGATGAAATCTGTGATTCTTAAGTTGATCGGCGTATTTCTATCAATTCTAGTTCTTAGTCAAATAATCAACTAATATTAATCAATTAAGAAAACTTCCATCTAGTAGAGGTGAATTTGAATTAACCAAAAGCATTAATAAAATGAACCAAATAAAGTAGCAAGTAACTCTGTTAACTCATCAGTATTAAGAATTAACCGGTTCAACCTTTAAACCATAATTATCTATCTCAAATTTTCATGTTGGTAGAAGATAGTAACAAGTTCAAAACAACATATCAGATAGTTAAGAGCACATCAAGAAAATAGGAACAATTTATCTATTATTTGTTTATATTTATTGCAATTATATTTGAGATTGTGTGTGTTAGTGTAGACACGATCACTCATCTAGAGGTACTGAGAAATTAATAAAGTACAAAACTTATCTTCAAGCTTTACCATATTATGATCGTTTAGAGAGTGATTGCGGAGTCACTTAATGGTTTTTGGTTTCTTTTGAAGTACGTTAGTATTTGGCATTTTGTTATTTAGTTAGGTATTTTTATTACGATCTGTCTTTAATTACTATATATGTGTCACTAGTACTGATTAATAGAGGATATAAGATAAATCCCAAGTTATTAACTAGTATTTTTCTTCTTTATCTTTCTTGCTCTTATTATCCTCTCAATTATTTATCTTACCTTCTATTTATTCTTCTGGGTATATAATCTATCAAATCTGATTTCACGTGCAACTAGTTTTTCTCGCCAACCTTGACCATCAATATTCTTCATAAGCTTAAGTACTAGCAGAGCACAAATTTAAGGAGAATCTACATTGTCTTTCTTACTAGAGTACTTTTTCTTATTCATGCTACTTCCCATGATATGCCACAATAAACAATATGCAAAGCTATTTGCAATCACTGTTTTACTTAATGCAATAACCTTTTTCATGCAGAGGAGGCAGCCAAATCTAGGCTGGGACTAGGATAGCCGCCAGGTGGCCAGACCCTCCGTAGCCGCCCAGCAGCTACAACCCTTCTAGCCGACCAGCAGCTATAGGTGGTCTAGCCGCTTGGTGGCTATATGCCTCCTGTAGCTTGAATTCGGCTACCCGTGAAATACATTTGTGATGTTTTAACTGTCATAGAGTGAGTTTTAGGGTGTGTCTTTGATGTTTTAACTTTCCAAGGCTGGTTTTTAGGATGTGCGGTGTAGAGTAATCTTTAAGTCGTTCTGTACTTTATAATGTCGTCACTGACTCGATAGTTTTTTAGGGTTACAAACCCTAAAAATGCCTTTGGCGTTTTTTTAGCTTTTCTAGGGTGGTTTTTAAAGTATGTGGTCTAAGGTAATCTATTTTGAAGTGTTCTATACTTTATAACGTCACCACTAACTCGACAGGTTGTAGGGTTTGTGGTTTAGAGTTAGACCCTAAACCTGCCACTACAACCCCTAAAAATGCCTTTGACATTTTTTAGCTTTCTTATGGTGGTTTTTAGGGTGTGTGGTGTAGGTTAATCTTTTTTGGATTTGTTCTATACTTTATAATGTCACCACTAGCTTGACAGATTTTTAGGGTTTGTGACCCTAAACCCGCCACTACATGCCCAAAAAATACTTTCGGCTTTTTTTAGCCTTCCTAGATTGTGTGGTGTAAGGTAATCTTTTTTGAAATCGTTCTATACTTTATAATGTCGCCACTAACTTGACCCTAAACCCTAAAAATGCCTATGACATTTTTTAGTTTTCATAGGGTGGTTTTTAGGGTGTGTGTAGGGCAATTTCAAAAAAAAAACCCATAATCACTACTAGAAAAAACGGTTTTTGCGACGGAACAAATCCGTCGCTAGTCCGTCGCTATCCGTCGCTAATTAGCGACGGATTGGCGAAGGATAATTCCGTCGCTAATTTAGCGACGGAAATTAGGGTTTATGCTTTCACGGTTTTACGACGGATATTCCGTCGCTAATCCGTCGCTAACTTATTTTTTCCAAACAGAATATTCTTTTTAATTTGTTCTCACCTACAATAATTTCACCTGCAACAATAATCAACTGCAACATTTTTATTCACCTACATATTAAGCAATAAATTTCACCTGTTCAAAATAATTTAAAATAAACTATTTTTTGTACTAACCAAATTCAAAATAATTGTTAAATTCGTACAATTAGCATTTCAAACAACTGAAAATAAAACTTAATGTTGCAATGTCACTCAAACCATAACAATCTATCTAACGTCCGTACTCCCACCCATGACCATCCCCAGCACGATACCCCAACTGATCACCGGAGCCACCACCTGAGCCACCACCTGAGCCACCACCACCAAAACCACCAGAGCCAGCCACCACCTGCACCTCCCCACGGACCCCATCCTGGCAGACTAGGAGTCTGAGAGGGAAACATCTGAGAGATCTGCTCTCGTATCATAGCCTGCATCTCCTCCTGACGTAGCTCCTGCCGGATGCTCTCCCTCTCAGTCTCGCGGATCTTGTCAAGCACATTTCGCTCAATGTTTGACTGCATCGACTCAATCATACTCTGATCGTAGCCGGTACCACTTGAGCTGTTGCCAGAGGTGTGAAATGAGTCAGAGAAATAGACAGGTGCTAACTCGCCCCCACCGTAGACCCTCTGCTTTCGTGATTTCCCTTTGACAGCCTTGTAGAATAATTGGTTGGGGTCAGTGGGTGTCCCTTGTGGTACTCGTAGTGAGATTAACTTGTATAGGTGTGTTATCTTTCCCATGAAATATCCAATCAAAGTAACCATACATAAAACCTTTCTTAACTAAATGGAGCTTAACGACAGCAGGCTCGAGGTACTGTCTGTTTCTGCACCTTTTCATATCGCAAGGACACTTAATTTTACCGTTTTCCATACATTCAGGGTGTTGTAGTGCGAATGAGACAAACTCTTCCATCTTCCTCAGCCATTGGGTAGAGATTCTACCCCTCTCAAAGGTTCTCTCAACATACATCCACACCCTATCGGGTCTCATACCTATACTAATCCAGAAGCACCACCAGTTACCAAAGCTGAGAAGTCGGGAGGTGATGACGAGGTCTCATACCTATCGGGTTGATGACGATTCACATTATCAATCGAAGAACGAACTGGACTGGAGAAAGACAAAAAGAAGAAGAAGAAAAAGAAGAGGAAAAGAATAAGAAGAAGAAGAAGAAGATGGATGGTGGTGGTGTCCTGTGTGCGGTGGTGGTGGTGGGTGTCGTGCCATGCGACTACGCCTGAGGGAGGAGACCAACCGAAATATAAAATACGGTGATTATCAACACTACTTTAGTTCAAACTAATAAAATTTTAAAAAAAATCGACATAGTGTCCCCTATTTTTTTACTCTTCCGCTTATTTCTAAGCATCCACAAGGACGATTCACAAATACCAACAGTTATCAACAAAACCCAACAGATTGTCCACACAATATATACACAGATCCAACCACTTGATTCATCGACGCAAATTAAGTAACTAACAAAACACACACACAAAAGTAAAACAAGCAATGGATATTTAAGTTCAAACAAATATCATATTATACTTTATTTTTACCTAGTACGTACTATATATATTAAATAAGAAATAATATATCCTAATATAAAATCAAGTTTAAATATATATTAACTTAATTGATTTTATCAACTTAATTATACAATTAAATTATCAACTGAATTATTCAATAAGAAACAATATATATTAAAAAATATACAGTTAAATTATGTATATATTCTAATATAAAATCAAGTTAAAATCACGAACTGTCACTTAACTTATAAATTTCAGTTCGAAACATTCTCAATATGTTATTTCCCCAAATCAATTTTCGGTTTCACAATATTATAACCCTAGGTCTACTACAATAAAAAAATCTACAACTAACATTCATAATTACCAAACAATATCAACAAATTTGTATACTAACAATTTTTGATATACCCATGCCATTTGGAACTAAAATTTGTAAAACTATCCATAAAAGTAAGAATTGACAACTGAAATTAACTAATACAAACTATAATCATTAATTAGTTCTAACAACACAATTTTGCAAGCACACAACATGAATTTTGATATACCCATGCCATTTTCGGTTATATATATATGTAACACTAAAATTAGTGAAAAATTAAACAAAAATGCAAAATTAGCAACTATAATACTCACAAACCAACAACACACCAATAACCACCAGTTCATAGCACCAATTAACAAACAATAACCCACAAATTTACAAATTTTTAACACAATTTTCGTAACCCTAGAATTGGCTGAAACTAACCAAATTTGCCGCAGTGAAGTTGCAGGAGTATGCAGAGGTTGTCTGGGACGTTTCGGTGGCCGGAAAACTAGCTAATGGAGGCGACGGAGCCTGAATCTGGCCGGAATGGAAGTCTGGTGCGCGCAGGAGAGGGAGGAGAGGAGGAGAGAGGAGAAAGATGCGGCGCGCAGGGAAGAAGAAGAGAAAGATCGCGTCTGATTATCTAAGCGAATTAGCGACGGACTCAGTCCGTCGCAAATCCGTCGCTAAATATAAGTGAAACGGCGTCGTTTAAATTAGTGGGAGCGTGTGTTTTCGGAAGTAATTAGCGACGGACTTTTCCGTCGCGAATTCCGTCGCTAATTTGGGGAAATTTGCGCGCCACTCGCCCCGCCATTGTTCCGTCACTAATTCGTCGCCATTCCGTCGCTAAAACCGTCTGTCGCTACGCCGTCGCTATTCCGTCGCTATTTAGCGACGGATTTTGGTCCGTCGCTAATTCCGTAGCAAATAGGCTGTTTTCTAGTAGTGAATTGGGCCGCCCAACGGCTGCCCTCAAGGAGCCGCCAAACGGTTGTGAGCTCTCTGGCAGCTGGGCGGCTGCAGTGCCTCCAACCGTCGGCTATGGGGCCTATAGACTCCTACCAGCTGCCTGTGACTACATTGATGAATTTGTGACTACAAATAACAATTTTCTAAACAAATACAATACTATTTGAGAAAAATTGTATATTAGTTAAATTTGTCGTCTGAGATTTTGAAAAGCATTTGCTGTTAAGGAAAGACTTATGAATTTGTGAGAGGAAGGAAAAGCTACAATCTTGGTTGTAGTCTTGCTAGTTAATGTCACTGTTTTTCTTCATGATATAGGTTTTGTTCACCTTGAAACACTTTTTTTTTTCTTTGAGATGATTTGGGAGTACTTGTGGGATTGCAATCAAGAATATAGTTTTAGGATTTGTTTGTTGAACGCAGCATTTGCTCATTTAGTTTAATGTCCCTCTAGTTAGATAGTAGTTAACCAATGACAGACCACTATTTTACTTTTAATGGGACCAAAAGAAAATAATAAGTAAGTAAACAAGTGACATCTGTCACATTAATGTAAAAAAATTGAGGCGCTCAATGAACTACCCCTTAGATTATTTAGAGGTTCTGAAAATAAAAAACAGATACTTATACAATTTGTGTTAATTACTACATGTATATTGTATAACTTATTACTATTGAATTTACAGTTTCATTATTTACGGGCACAAGAATTAATTACTTCAACTTAAACATTGACTCAAACTATTAATGGAATTTGAACTCACATATAAAAACAATTGACCTGATTTAACTTTAAATTGATATGTTTATAAAAAGCGTATGAACATAGAAAATGTAATTAACAGACTTGATAATTTTAAATATTTAGATTTTAGTTATATATATAAACATCTTTAATTATGAACCGATTTCGTAATAATTTTTAAAATGTTCTAATCCATTATTCTTCTGTTCAATCCATTCTCAGTTATCTTTTCCATGTTCAAGTTTCCATCTAATTCTTTATTTCCAATATAGTAACATGTAAAGACAACATAATCTACTTATTTTAATTTTGCTAAATATTTGTGGCAGGATCTAAAAATATGAATTTTCGACCCGAGCCCAGCATAATCATCGCTTTTGAGAAGGATTAAATTTAAAGGTAGTAACCATAAACACCGCACTTAAGTTCGAAGGTGGAGGTGGTGCCACCAATTTTGTTTTTTTTTTTTACTTATTATTTTGTAAAATTTTAAAATGTTGTATTTTATTATATATAAGTCCAAATAACATAAATTTTATATCATTTTTTATCATAATTCGAGCTCTTCAAAATAAGACCAAACATGAATATATTTTGATAATTTTTTATTTTTTGTATGTACATATTTTTTAAAATTCATTGTGAATCTTAAGTTTAGGAAAAGTGAATCAAAGGTTGTTAACAAGTGAATCAAAGGTTGTTAAAAAGTGAATCAGAGAGTTGAGTAAAAGTGAATAAGAGGTTTTTAAAAAAGTGAATCTCATAAACATAGATTGTTTAACTAAAGTGATTCTGATTGTTTGACTAGTGTGAATCAAAGGTTTTTAGAAAAGTGAATCGAAGATTGTTAAAAAGTGAATCACAAGTTGTTACAAAGTGAATCAGAGTAATAAGAAAAGTGAATCTCGTAAGCGTAGATTGTTTAACTAAAGTGATTAAGAGTTATAAGCATATGAATCAAAGATTTTTATAAAGTGAATCATGAGTTTATGAAAAGTGAATAAGAAGATTAAGAAAAGTGATTCTCGCAAATAGAGATTGTTTAACTAAAGTGAATAAGAGGTTTAAGAAAAGTGTAACACCCCTACTACACACTTACTATTAACTGGAGTCGCAGCGGAGAATAAACATCTAAACAATAACTAAACGATTGGTGCTACAACGCCGTCAACCACCCACGTGGTTAACAAGGCAGAATAAATACAAGTGTACCGGTCTGATGATCAGACTCCCGAGCATAGAACTAATAACCATATATACATAAACACAATACCGAGTATTTACTTACATCCTTCACTGTAAACCATCACTGTAAACTGTCCACAACCAAAATACATAACACCACGGGAGCACAGGCGCATCCCGGGCCCAACATCCAAAAATAAACAAAGTACATCTGCAGCCTAGAATCTAGAGCCACTCTGCTTCCTCGATCCTCATCCTGCAGTAAAAATATGGAGCCCCCGAGGGGGTCAGCAACCCTTGGCTGGTATGGTTAACGCGCAGCCCATCGGCTACCGGGATACGCGCAACTAATTGTCATGATAACATGGCATTCATTTTAAACATAACATAACATAGCATAACATGTGGCATAGCATTATTATTGCATAGCACAACATCACATACACAGTGGATCCTCTTTCCACAATAACAAGCCAAGAAGGTTAAACAACATAAGAAGCCTAGAGAATGGTTCACTCTCATGTTAAGCTCGTTACACACACTCATTACCGTTCTGTTATTCGAACGAGTAACTTAAGTCACAGATGGTTCGGATATAGTGACCCGAGCACACCACACAAACACATGTTCCCACTAAACCGATCATAAGTCAGAATAGGTAAGCTTTGGAGGAAGCTAGCGGGAGATCGAACGCCAAATTAAGGAGAACAATCTTAACAACATAAGAGTCGAATCTGATTCAGATATCTACTCTTAACTTACATGCATGACCGGGCAACCGGATTCCTCACTTCCCAGTTAGCACTTGTTAGAAGTTCATCAGTAGAACTTAACAAACAATTTACAAGAAATGGTATGTCTTGTTAGGCACACACAAGGGAAATGAGTCACATCACAACATCACACAATAATGAACAACTGTAAACTCATTACATGATTTAGTCTTATAATGTCATAAACACACAGAAAAACAAACAACACAAGCCGGTGTAAACCGGTAGGCAACAGACTGCAAGAAAACCATACCTTGGTCCTTGCCTCGATTTTTTTCCACCGTAGGCCACTCCTATACATAATTAATAACATCGGTTAATTAATTTACTTAACTTCAAATTTACTAAGTGTTTAACATGATTATTTGACATGTTTTAAATGTCTAATTTACCCTAGGTTACCTTCATTATACCCCCTAGGGTTAACTACATAAGTCACATTCTTTTCTGTTTTTTTTTTAAATTTTGGTCCGACCGAACCTACCGACCGACCTTACACAAGGTCGGTCCATTCCAGAACACATTACCGTTTGAAAATTCTACCCCGACCGGACTTGCAAGTTCGGTCCACAGGGTCGGTCCATTCCCGAGAGTTTCCCCCGTGGGAATTTTTAAGCCCGACCGAACTTATAGGTCCGGTCCCAAGTTCGGTCGATTCCAGAGACCAACTCCGTACTAAAAATACAAGCCCGACCGAACTTGTAGGTCCGGTCCCCAAGTTCGGTCAATTCCAGAGACTCTTCCCGGTAGTGTAAACTGAGCTCGACCGACCTTGCAGGTCCGGTCCCTAAGGTCGGTCGGCTCCAGACCTTTGTTTCTAAATTCCCATTTGACTCCAAACTTCACCTCATGTATCCTAGTATGTTCTAATCTCATTTGGGCACTTCAAACACACCTTAAGACATCCAATAAACTCCTTAAATCACACACTAAAATCCACCTCAACATTACACAAGTTCTTGTAAAAAGGTTAACACTTGTAGCATTTTTCACTAGGTTTCTAAGTGGTGTTTCATACCTATAACTCCCACTATTCCCAAATGTTTTCTCACCTCTACAACATCATCCCCCGAGCATCTTTCCTTCCTAAACAACTCCTTGAACACCTTTACAAGTTAATAGCTCCCCATGCAACAAATCACTTCATCCTTATTCACCAACATTGCACAAGTCCTAAACACAATCTCACCATGATTCTTGAAATGTCCCAAAGCGTTCTTTTGCAATCTAAATCCTTTAGAACATTGCCTAAGCCCTTTTCACATCTTTAAACACCTTAATGCATGTTTCTTCCACTAGTTGAACACTTAACCATTCTAAACATTTCCTAACTTATCAAACTCACTTTAAACCCTTAGAACTTCTTGTTTATTACCTAAATTTTGACATGATCTCTCCTATAACATTACTAAACCAAAACACAATGTTTTCACCATTAAACAACCAAGAACACTAAAATCCATCAAACACATTCTTATACACAAAACTTCACTCATTTAGCACTACATCACAATATAGTGCATAATTTAAATTGCATGGCACTTAGGCCCTTAAAATGCATAAATCATAAACACTGAATTTCCCACATTATATTTGCCTTTGACCTGTAAATACACTCAACAATACATATGCCTTTTACTAAGCCCTTGAGAACATTTTACTAAGTCATTCACTATTGGCTCCTTAGGTCATTTTAATAAGCAACATAAGCTCATTTCTCCTAAGACTTTAAACCACATTAGGTTAGCACATTTACCTCTTTTCCTCACAAACTTCTTTCTTGTTTCCTTGTCTAAACCGGCAAGGCTTTTGATTGTTTGTCAACTTCTAAACATTATACAAACAATATAATGAGTAGTCAAGCTTTAAGCTTCATCTCATTGTAAACCCTAGATTGTACATTGTTTTAAAAACATTAAGATAGTTGTTTTACCTTAGAACTTGAAGAGAGTTTGAATATATATCAAGAGAGGACTCCACCTAGTCCATGAAAGGTTGGAATGAAGCTAGAACAAAGCAATATAATGAGCACCATTAATGGTGATTCTCGTCAAGATAAAAACATGGAAGAAACATCATTTTTCTTTGAGATTCCTTACCTAGAAGCAAAGGAGATCAATAATATGTAGAAATATAAGTTCAAGCTCCTTCAATGGTGGAACTCCATGGCACTGAAATGGTGGTCTTGAAGTTTTGAGAAGATAGGAATGAAGAGCTTGATGAGAGGAAGAGAATGGTGGTGTTTGTTTTTGATTTGGTTAAGTGAGCTAAGAGATACAAGTGGTCAAAGATGGAGCTTTGGTGTGTACTATTGCAAACCGTAAATGGAGAATGAAGAAGAGGTAGAAGAGAGCTTGGAACCGTGTGAAATGAAGAAGGAAATGAGAGAATGAGATAAGTTTTGCTTTTAGAAGATATTTATACCTTAAAGTAAATAGTAACCATTAGTCATCACTTATTACTTAATAAACTTACATGTGTGGTGACTCATTACTACAAAAACCGGCCCCCTTTATGTTACTAAGGGTATTTTAGTCTTTGTTTATCATTTAATTTCTTATACAAACATATGTTACAAACTAGCTTATTAAAGTCACTATTCATAAAAACAAGACACATAGAAGTGAAATTTTTGATTTCCCATTGATATAGACTTCCAAATGTGATACTATATAGTACACATGTTAATTAAAGAGTAATGATGGACATTTAGCCATTCAAACTCATTTACAAGACAATTTTTCAAAAATGTGCTTTAAGACTCCTTAAAGCACATTTTGTGTTTTAACTTGTTTTCAAGCTTGGTTTTCTTTGGTAATTGGTTTAATATGTTCATTAGTATATAAATAAGGTCTTGGTAAGCTCATTAGGTCTTACCCAAGCTTATCCCAAGCTTAGAGCACATTTTAGCCCTAATTGACTTTAAGGCATTTATATGGTTTAAATTGTTTACTAATGTTTCTAAGACTCTTTTTAGTCTTAATATACCATATTTAAATGTTTAAACAATATACTAAGGTTTGAGGTATTTCAAAAAGTGAATCAGGGATTTAACAAAATGAATCAAAGGTTTTTTAAAGGTGAATCAAATGTTTAAAAGTGAATATTTAGTTTAAGACTAGTAAAAGGTAATTCTACCACAAACTTATGCGAGAACAGTATGAACCTTTTATTTATTGAAAGTGAACCCTAAACCCTGTACTACAAATCATACAAATGTCTTTGACGTTTTTAACTTTCATAGGGAAGTTTTTAGAGTGTTTAGGATAAGATTCATTTAATTAATGAATAAGGTTCATTTTATTGTTAAAGAAGATTCATTTTGTTAATGAATAAGATTCATTTTTAAAATATGTAATATATACTCCTTAAAAAACATAAAATTTTAAGTTTACCAAAACATATCCATGATGCATCTTGTTTTGAAGAGCATGAAAATGATGAACAATGATATAATTTTTTTTATTTTTTGCACTTATATTTTATAAGTTATGACATTTTGAAAAAAAAAATTCTCTCTCCTAATAAACAATCATATTCAACCCCCAATTCTTTCCTCCGTCGTCGCTTACATTATTTTATTTTTTATTTTTTTTAGCTTTCCTTCTCATAATTTTTTTTTCTAATCACTTGTTGATAAGTGGATAGTCTCCACCTCGTAATATAACACCATCTACAAGTTCTCCGTACTGAACTTAAATAGAAAAAGGAATTATTTTCTGGGCGTCGCGTTCCTTCACCAGAAAGTAACTGGCGCATGTCGGGGGAAGAACTTTGAACTGTTTGACACTTTTTATCTCCGCGTTATCACGCTTACGAAAGGGAAATTGATCTGCTTGTTCGATCCATCCCTCTCTGTTAATTTCTGCCCGTTCTTCGATTCGTCGATTGTTCCAGGGGTACTCCGATATCTTTCCTTATTTGATTTCTTCTGTCTGTATTTATCTTTTGTTATTTGTAAATAAATATCCTGTTTCCTTTCCTCTATTTTTATTTTTTGTATTTTTTATAAACAAGCTAGTTTCCTTCCTTTTCGTTTGTGTTGGATCTTTCGATTTCACTGTTATATATTTCTGAACTTCTCGTTTCTTCTACTACATTTTGCGATCCCTGCATTGGTAGATTCTATATTACGTCTCAGCTTATCGTCGGCGCTAATTTCCCCCCTTTTTCGTCGGTGTAGCTAGATTGCGATGCAACAGATGGAATCTCCCGATTTTGATTATTTGTTCAAGCTGTTAATGATTGGAGATTCGGGTGTTGGCAAGAGTAGTCTTCTTTTGAGTTTTACTTCTGATACTTTTGAAGACCTGTCTCCAACAATCGGTATGCGTTTCGCTTTTCGTTTTATCGTCCTGATATCTGCGCACCTGTGATGTTGTAAATTTGAAGAATGAACTTGTTTAACGATTTTGTGTCAACCTCGTACACGTTTTCTGAAACTGGTTGATTATCTTTGCTTCTTGTTGAACTATGGGACTGCTTCCTCTTCCCAATTCGTATGATTTTCTCCTATACTTTTTGTTTTGGTGGAAGGTTGGCTATACAGAGGTGCCTATTCCTGTTCAAATTCTTATTTGCATGGCTTAAATCTTGTTTCCATCAATCGTTTTTGGGGTTATTTGTATACATTTCTGCTAGGAAGTCTTAGGAAGATAATTTTAGTTGTGTTTCATAGACATTGAAAACATTGCCAGTGACAATCACCAGTTAGCTATAACAGAGAATGCAAGTGTGGAGGTACATGGTTAGTTGCATTTATTCCGTGGCAAAGGAGAACCTTACAATTTCATTGAGGTTATTGGTTCGTTTTTATGATGATTGTAGCACTAGGAGTGGAGTCTTTGTTATGATTTAGGATTGCAAAGGTCAAAATTTGCTTAGCCTATTATTTAATGCCTAGGTTCTTGTACATGTTGGTTGGTGATGGAAAAGAGCTTGATGTGATAATTTTAAATTTGAAAGAGCACATACTGCAATCATCTCTCAGGGATGAAATGTCTCCTAGATGAAATTTGGGCCTTCATTCTGAGCTTAATCAGCCTATATGGCTTGTGCTGACATCCGTTATTATCTTATTAATGTCCTTTTTTTCTGTGGAATTCAGGTGTTGATTTCAAAGTCAAGTATGTAGATGTTGGTGGGAAAAAGTTGAAACTTGCAATCTGGGATACAGGTAATAATAGCATATCCCTTCTTGCGTGTCCTTGTTTTTTTATAGTGATGCCTCTGAGGATTCTTAGTGTCTTGAGAAATGCCAGAGTTTCATTTGTTGAGTCCATTAATTCTGGCATATTAATGATAAGTGGTGACAAATCTGCTGTCATATTTTTAGGTCAACAGAGTAGAGTGTTATTCCTTTTTTGTTGTGATGATTCTTGTCCATTTATATCTTGAGCATTTGCCTCTATCTTTAAAACGTGATAGGAGCGATGTTGATCATGAACACAACCTGTCTCACTCAACGTTTTCTTTTTATATATGTTTTCTTGTTATTCAACGTGTTATATCTTTTTGCAGCTGGCCAGGAGAGATTCAGGACATTGACTAGCTCCTACTACAGAGGAGCACAAGGGGTCATCATGGGTAATACTTTTCATCTCTTGGATATGTTTTCCCATTGTATAGTCCCTGGACTACAGAATCAGGAACTTGGCTTTAGTAAACTAGTTTAAATGCCAATTATTACGAATTTTCAAGTTGACAATGAGAATTCTGTGAAGAATGGGGTCTGATCAATTTATACTTCAGTTTGTCCATCCAATTTGTTACATGCATCATGGCTTCTCTATGTCTCAACTTGTATGTATAGCTTTTTAAGGGATTGACAGAATAGTATGAGCTAGTTCATAACCTAGCCACAATATATAGGAAACAAAACCCTAATTCCAGTGGAGAAACCCTACAATAATTAGGCCTAATAACAAACGTGAGCCATAACTAACGGTCCGTACAATATCTAAACATAATTCTAAAGAATACAATCTGTTAAGTCCACACTTCCCCATAATCTGAACTGGAGTAGAGCGGACGGTCAGATTGTAATTGAAATCTTAAACAAAACAGTGAGCGCTTCAACAACTCTTCTGTAACTTGATGTTTTAACATAAAAGTGTGAAGGCTTGATTGGCGGGCTGATGGAGCACCCGTGGCAGTGAGAGGCTTCCAAGAGAGAGTGTGGTGGCAGATACACCTTATCTGAGTGGGAGGGATAAACTTCAAAAAAGCCATCCGGTGGAGTAGACACAAACCAGGAATAAATGGAGAAGCCCAGAGAAAAAAAAAGGATTAACCGAAGATCCTGGTGATGGAGACATCTTCCAGAAAGAGAGATTAATCCAAGAGTTTGACGGGGAGACACCAACCAGAACAGAGTTGTGGCGGAGGCGTCAACTTGGAAAGAGTGGGTTTAATTCGAAGAAAGTCTGCTGGCACTCGCAAGACTGAAGCTGAAGCTGAGAAGGTGGAAGATCTATTGTTGCCTCTATTGAAGGCAGCTATTGTTCTCTATCAGCACACAAGTGAAGAAGATGCAGATCTGTTAAGCAACTTGGGGTAAAGGGCTAGTCGTCTGCACCGGCAGCAGCAGCAGCTTCTGGGCAGATCTTGTGATAGAGGAGAGTGAGGGCGGAGATAAGCAGCAGCAGTAGCTTCTCAGCACTGTTTCCAGAGCAGCAACAACTTCTCAAGTGGCTAGGGTTAGTGTTTAGTGTGGGTGGCTAGGGTTTATTTGTTCAATAGAATGAAGAAAGTATCTATCTGCCATGGCTAACTGGGAGAGAACAGAGCCATAGATGTTGATGTGAAGAGAAGGATGACGCCTGCAGCAGCAGTGGAGAGAAGAATTTAGGGTTCTTTTGTAAATGAGGCTCCGATACCATGTAGTTTTGTAAGAGTGAGGAACGACTGACTTGTATTAAATGACTGAATATAATAGTATGAGATAGTGCATAACCTAGCCTCAATATACTGGAATGTAAACCCTAATTCTGAAGGAGAAACCTTACAAGAAATAGGCCTAATAACAATGGTGGGCCTTAGCAATATCTGAAAACACACTAAACAATACAATCTAATATATCTACAGTATGCTACAGGAAAGCCTTAGCATTCTCTGATCCTTCCAATAAGATTTACCTTCAGGCATGTCATACACCAGCTCCGCTCTTGATAATTCATTACAAAACATTAGCACACTGGTGGCACTGATGCAGCAAATAGTTGAGTATTGTAATTAGAGGTTAGTAGCCGACTACCAAAATGAAGGTTGATATAGATCCACCTATTTTCTCTCTTCCTTTTTCTATTAAGCACGACCGTACTAGTACTATGTGCAGCTATGAAGCAAACAAACATTCGCCTTTTATTCTTCTTTTTTTTTTTTTTTGGTTTTTGATAGATATGCCATAAGTAGGAACAGTACATCTCTCTAATTTCATGCGAGCTCCAATTATTCTGCTCATACATTTTTGGTAAGTCTCACTTGTTTGCTATCTGCAACAGTATATGATGTGACAAGGCGAGAAACCTTTACAAACCTTCGTGAGATATGGACCAAGGAAATTGACCTCTACTCGACCAACCAAGACTGCATCAAGATGCTTGTTGGGAATAAAGTTGACAAGGTATTTGATTATTCTTGGATTCCTTTAAGGTTTAGTTGAAGATAGCTGACAAATTATTTACCCCTTTTGTCGTTTTTACGTTCTCAATTGCTTGGATGAGAAATTATAATTGTTATGATATTTATATACTGTTTATTTCTTCCTGCAAAATGTATAATTAATGTTTCCTTCCATATGTTTCCGTTTAGCTATAGAAAAGATTGTGATAACAAATATGCTACCCATTCAGGGTAAAGATCTCATCGTCCTTCAATGGATGAAGTTTAGGACCATAGATACTAGTGATGTATAAAGTGTGTCCATAGTTTCCTTTGAAGTATCATGAACATGGACTCACTTTATACATCACTAATATCTATGGTCCTACAATTCATCCCTTTTCTGGTTTTAATTTTTTTTTATTTGATTCTTGTTACCTTTTTGTTGGATTTGATAGTTGTAGTTAACACTTGAATCTGATGCATTGACATATAGGACAGTGAGAGGGTTGTCACAAAGAAAGAGGGGATTGAATTTGCTAGGGAGTACGGTTGTCTATTCATTGAATGCAGTGCAAAAACTCGAGTTAACGTTCAGCAGTGCTTTGAAGAACTTGTGTTAAAGGTATGTGGGACACCTTCAGCTTTCAGTTTTTCCTTGTTCAATATTTGGATGTATTGTGATGAAGTAAAGAACTTGTGTTAAGTCTCTGTATACTCCTGAAGTTATTAGAAGTGTAGATGCTATTGGCATTGGCATCCTACGTTCAATCTTTGCTACATAGCCGTATCTGTTTTTCCCAGGATGCCTGTCTTTCTATAAGTCCATCTAACGCTATAGCCACCATCTGATGCTCCCTGCTTCTTTTTAGTCAAAACCTATGTCTCGTCTGCTGTAGAAGTTCATGAGCTTATTAATAATTCAAGGCGGCCAAGTATACAACATCTTTAATGGGTCTAACTGCTGCTAATCAACTTCCATCAAGTGCTAGAATTCTGTACTAGATAAAATGAAGTTGTGAACTGTAAACTTGGCGAGACACTAGCAGTATGTTTGATCCAGTTAGAGAACGATCATATTCATAGCTTGTTTGGGCATTTTTCACCATTTCATGCTTGTTTTCTTATGGATTTTGTACATCGTATAAATCATACTTATCCTTCATCATTTAAGTAAATCATATAGTAGCCTGCTAACACTTTGTATATTGCTGGGTATGTGAAGATATTGGATACACCGAGCCTCTTAGCTGAGGGCTCATCGGGTATGAAGAAGAACATCTTCAAGCAGAAACCCCCTGAACAGGATGCGTCAACCAGTGGTTGTTGTTGATTACAATTAGGTCACACTATCCCTTTTCTTACCCTGGAGTTCTTTCGTATTGGTCTCTTTGACCGATTTGTATATTTTCCGCTAACAATCAGATTTTTAGCTGTGCATTGTGTTCATTTGTTTTCATGTTTGTTAATTATCTTATACACTCTCGGTCCGTTACCTATAATGTCAAGGGCCCTTCCTCCCCAACCCTGTTCGAAATGTTAGCATGGGGGAGTACACTATGGAGACTTTGTATGATACTTAGACGACCTTTAAAACAGCTGTTTTTTAACTTCTATTAACATTATTGGCACTGTTTATGATGATATCTTATATTGCTATAATCTACTTATCACGGTGTTGGATATTTAAGGTACATATTCGGTCGAGTATCTGATCTTTTGGGGTTTGGACTAGATTAGTCCACTTGATCTTGCGAAATTCTGCCTTGACTTGGGTGATATGAATTCAAAAATGTTGACCTCTTGTACTATTAAACACGTATTACATTGGCGCGGTTATAACCAAAAACTTTTAAAATTTCGGTCCCTTTTTCGGCTAATTGAAATATTTTTTAAATTGAATTTAAATATAAATTTTAATAAAAATTGTAATTTTTATTTTATAAATTTCGATTAACTGAATTTATTATGGATATTATTTAATGGCCACCTCTAGGCTCGCTTTCTATGTTTTCTTTTGTTTGGTAATGCTTTCTTTGAGTTGTTCTCTGAAAAAGAAATGTCTAGTTTTGTTAATACTATAAAGATGTACTGTTCTTGCATCATTATGGTTCAGAGGAAAGATAACGCATTGACCCTAATGAAATTATGGACGAATCCATAGAGTCGACTGCACTCCACTCATGGATTATAGGTATTGCGATCGCACATGCGTGCTGCTGCTAGTAAATGCCGAACTTGTCTTTCGGCTTGTCGGTTAAAGCATTCCCGTCTGTATAAATCAACTACGGCAGAGCCTGGAAACTTTTACATCAGTTTATTTTATTAAACCATAAACAACATAACATTCAAACTATAGAATTTGACAATCCATACTACAAGCATAGAGGATATACTAAGTACGAGTCGCAAAGCTACTACCCGGTCTTACTTTGTTTTGCTTCCGATGTGCGGTAAAGTTATCCTTAATAGTGTCACAAGTAAACTTTGATAGAAAAGAAGCACGAATACCACCAAAAATGACTATACTATCAGGAGTAACTTCAGATCAATTTTAGTTAACCATTAGAAACTTGACATGTATAGATTAGTTAGTTTAGGTGAGTTCTAGAGTTTACATTATTTGGGAAAATTCACAATATATCTCTAAAATCTTTTGTAATTCACAATATATCCCTTTTTTGAAACCTTGTCACAACATACCTCTAAAATCTTTTGAAATTCTCAAAATGCCCCTTTTTCATAACGTCCGTCAACTCCGCCGTTTATCCCACCTGGAAAATGACATTTTTACCTCTTCGTTTCTTTTAAAATTCATGATATATCCCTAAAAACTCTCACAATCAACAATATACCCCTTTCAAAAATACATTCACAAAATACCCCAAAAAATTTTAAAATTCACAAAATACCCTAATCTGTGAAATGACCTTGAACAATTACTATTGTACCCCTTACATTACAGATAATGTTTCAAGTTCACAACATGCCTTTTTTTATTTAGGGCATTTTGTGAAATGTAACAAAACAAATACTTAAAATACTACAAAAATATTAATAATTACAAAAAATAATTTTAAAAATTAATAATTTCTAAATATTAAACATACGCAAAACTTAAATATATTATTCTTCTCATTTTCACCTTCCTTGACTACTTATCCATCTTCTTTTGCATTAAAATATTATAGTTATAGTTAAATAATGATTAAATATTATATGATAAGTTTAATATGTTATTTTATAAACAAAACTAATCCAATATAAACGAGGTAACTAAAATTATATACAATTATCTCATATTATATTGGATTTAATTTGTTTATAAGTTGACATATTTTAATGAAGAAGAAAGACCGAAAAATAGTCAAGAAAGGTTAAAAACAATGAGAAGAAAAAGAATAAGTTGTTTAAAGTTTTGTGTATGTTTAATGTTTAAGAATTATAAATCTTACTTCCCCTTTTTTATATTTTTTTATAATATTATAATTTTCAAAAGTATTTTTTGTAATTATTTATATTTTGTAGTATTTTAAACATTTTTTTGTAAAATTTCATAAAATACCTTAAATAAAAAGGACATATTGTGAACTTGAAATATGACCTGCAATGTAAGGGACACAATACTCATTATTCAAGGTCATTTCACGGATTAAAGGTATTTTGTGAATTTTTGAACTTTTTAGGAGCATTTTGTGAATGTATTTTTAAGAAGGGGTATATCGTGAATTGCGAAAGTTTTTAGGGGTATATCATGAATTTTAAAATAAAGGGCAGGGGCAAAAGTGTCATTTTCCATGTAGGGTTAGCGGCGGAGTTGACACATGTTACAACTTGGGCATTTTGTGAATTTTGAAAGATTTTAGGGGTATCTTGGTACAAGGGTATATTGTGAATTACAAAAGATTTTAGGTGTATATTGTGAATTTTTCCAATAATGAAATGATAAGTGATCTTCTAAATGAGTTCTAATTTTTTCTACAACAAATGAGAAAGAAAGCTGAATGGAAATTTTTTATAGGGAAAATTCACGATATACCCCTGTTTTCTTTTGTAATTCACAATATACCCCTGTTGGTTTTTGTAATTCAACTTTAAACATGTTTAAATGTTGTCCAAAATTGATGAAACTTTACAAGGACGATGCTGAAGTCTTATATTTTGGTCCAATATCAAATTTGAAGTTTTTTAAGCTCATATGTGATATGTAGGACCCAATGAACATGTCACAATTTTCATTGGGTCCCACATGTCACATATGAGCTTAAAAAACTTCAAATTTGATATTGGACCAAAATATAACACTTTAGCATCGTCCATGTAAAGTTTCATCAATTTTGGACAACAATTAAGCATGTTTAAAGTTGAATTACAAAAACCAACAGGGTATATTGTGAATTACGAAAGAAAACAGGGTATATCGTGAATTTTCCTTTTTTATAAAGCTCCCTCAAGCTTGATTTGGAATGAGACCTTGGAAGCTATGTGATTCAAAATTAATGGACTTCATTAAAGCTGATCAGGGACAATAAACATCAATCAAGAATCTATGGCCAAGGGAAGTGAATGCTCCGAGCTAAGTTTAACTTTATTCCTAACTAAGAAGAAGGACCACATGAGATTGACCACTCTGATGAGGAAGTTGTCCTTCCACGAATAAATGAGTCAATTCTAGACACTTCCACGAGTGAAAGGAGGGAGGACGCGAGTCACGCGACCCGAGATTGATCACTGGTCTCTCCACAGCTCGTGAATGGAAAATAGCATATGATCAATTGTTTCTAGATTCCAGAAGGACTCCAATTCTTTTAGCCAAATCGGCCATAGCGGAAATGAAATTATTAACAAATCTTTGACCGAAAAACTTAACTCCTCAATTACAAAAACTAGAGTAAAGTATTTTGACAATTTTTGATTCAGCCGGCACCCTGGTGGAACTAGGACCAGAAGAAATCATCCGAGTGAGGATGTATCGTGACTTCACTATTTTTTTTTAATTGGGCATAAGGCCAACAACTCCATATAAGCGGTACATTACAGAAGCCAGCAAACTCAAAAAACGAAAGCGTTCATACCTTACTAGTCCTTCCCTTACTAAAACTATAAGGTTAACCCAATCCTTAACTTTAGATCTTACTTTACTCTTTCCTCTACTAACAACCTTACTTACATGAGAAAATTTACTAAAGCCCAATCGACATTTCTTAGTCCCCACTTCGCTTCAGCGCTAACTCTAGAGGTAGTCCGCGAGCCACTGTCCGAGTCGACCCCTACTCCCTTCTTATGCTCTCGGATTCTCTGACAGGAGCTTTCTCTATGCTTGCGAGTGATGGCTTCAAAGTTACTTAAGGCACGACCTTCATCAGGAATGTGGCAACCAATATCTTTAGCTAGCAAGAGAGTCTGTCTCGCTTTCTCCTTCACAAAATCCTCCTCAAAGCTCTTCATCGGCCCAGGAGTGCCTCCACCAAGCTTAAAACCCGGGGAAATTTAGGATCTTCAAAAAGCCTCCTAAGGTCAACACCATCCGCAACCTCCTTCACCTGCTCAACTTGGGGACAATCAATCACTGAATCAGAAGGAGTACCCCTAATAACTGCAGCTTCCCCACTCGAGCCCAGCTCGGTCCCAAAACACCTCCATATTGCTAATTATCAAACCACTTACTATCTTCTTTCGATCCTACCTGGTCCTTACTGACCATCTCGTCTGATATAGGATCATGAACTGTCTCCTTACCACCCAATGGCTCCCGAATGGAAATAGACGGTTAGATTCTATTCCCCACTGGGACAGTCCGGGTATCGCTAATAGTAACATTCGACAGATCCAAAATAGGTGCTTGCCCGGTCTGTCCCCAACCAGAAACTGGCCCATCTGAACCATGAACAACCAGGCTGTACCACTTATCGTTCCAACCATAACCTTGGCCCCATCACCCGGTCTGATAAGGAGGACCATATTTTTTTTATAATTCTATTCTATGTATAAAAATCAAAGCATTCCAAACTGGAAATATCAATGGCACAAATGGCCATGACTTCAATAAGGATCAAATAGTAGTGAAAAGATAAGGATATTGGGCCAGGACTCAACTTTTTTCTTGAGGAAAGTTATAGGCATTTCCCTAAACCCTAAACCAGATTGAATTTATTTGGGGACTTTGAGTAGAAGACAGTTTCTAAAACATTTTTATTAATTGTAGTAGATCCAACAACATCACCCTACTCTGTCCTAAACGAAGCCAATATTATGAGTTTTTTTATGACTGATTATAGTGTAAAAGGAAATTGTTCATTGATCGAGTAACTAAATGGACTTTAAAAGAAAAAAAAAACATCACTTTTTAAAACGCTTTTTCTTGGATACGGGTGATTGTAGCCACCGATGGCTACATGTCAACTTGTCTTAATCTTCTCATGCACGTTGTGATGGGATATATGATTTTTTTTTAAAACTCTTTACCTCATTTATTAACAAAATGTTAATAAAGGTGTGGTGCTAATGTTTTCTTATACCAAATTTGTTGTATTCCAGTTAAATGAAAACTAGACTCAATTAATCTTTTGGTGACATATTTAAGTATTCATATAATATATTACACAGGTAGTATAGAAAAAAAATATTTATAACTCCAAGTCAACTTTTTGGAAACATTATTAAAGAATCTATAATTTTATACATTAATAATATATGCTAATTGTTGTATATAAATCTTTAGTTACAATTTAAAAATATAAATAAGATGATTTAATGACGCTTCCTAATACTTAAATTTTCATTTTAGAGAGTATTTGAATGTACAAGGAAAAAGATTAAGTGGGGTGATGGTGTAGGGAGAGAAGGTCTCTCCTCTCTTTATACTTTCTCTTCTTTTGTATCTGCCATGGGCAGGGGACGCAAGCCTAAGATCTCAATTCCTCCTCCGCCTGAAGATCAAGGGATTCCGGTGGTTGCTTCAGGGGCCCCTAAGAAGGCGCTGAACTTTGGAAGTAAAGATAATGAGACGGTGAAGGCGGTGGTGGAGGTACGGAGCCAAGATGAAGATTCGGGGGTGTTTAGGAGTTTCAGATGTCGGATGCGAGGAAGGCTACGATTGATGTTAACAAAGCGCCTCAGCCCAAGAAATCGTGGAGTGAGGTTGTGGCTCATAATAGGGATCATGATTTATGTTTGAGTTTGGAGGGTTTTTCAAGAAGACGACTCTCCGATCCTTAAATTCTCGAAGGAGGAAGTTGAATCCGAATGTGAGTTTTGGCAGTACTCACTGGTGGGTGCGGTCCTGGGTTTTCGGTGCTCCTACTTGGTGATGGAGAAGTTTATTCAGCAGAAATGGGGTAAAGTTGCGATTCCTAAGATCTATTTGAATGACTCTGGTGTTTTCATTTTCCGATTTGAGAATCCAGAAGATATGATGAGTATAATTGAAGGGGGCCTTGGTTCTTTAGGGGTAATCTTCCGCTAGTATTAAAGATGTGGAAGCCGGGGTTTAAGCTAGATTTGGCTCACTTAACCTCAGTTCCTGTTTGGGTTAAACTCCCGAACCTGGATCTCCAGTTTTGGTCGCAGCGGATGTTGGGGAGAATTGCTAGTAAGGTTGGAAAACCGATTATGGCTGATAAGCTTACGGCGTCGAAGGAGAAGATAGGGTTTGCTCGACTCCTTATTGATATTGATGCTAGGAGTAGACCTCTGGAGGAAATAATTTGGAAGACGGGGATGGGAAGCGATTTGTTCAGCGGGTAGTGTATGAGTGGCGTCCTTGGCATTGTGACTACTGTAAGTGTTTTGGTCACTCAGCAGTGCAGTGTCAGGAAAGAAAGAGAACTGAAGCTAAAGGAAGGAGCAGGAGAGTCAGATTGCTGCGGGTGCTGGAGTGGACAGTTCGAAGGAGGTTTGTGTCCAGAAGGCGTCTGACAGTGAGGTTGTGATTTTAAGTTCGTTTCTTATACAAGATGGGGCAGGTTGTAGTAAGGATATGGAGAAGCAGGAGGGGTGGATTGTTGTGGGCTCCAAGAAGAATTCGAAGGTGGCTGGTAGTTTGAATAATGTTGATAGAGGTGGGATGAGCTTTAAGGGGGGTTTTAACAAGCTTCCGAATGGGTAAGTTTCATTTTGCTTCCTGGAATATAAGAGGGTTGAATGCCCTTAATAAAAGGATTGTTGTAGATAAGTTTGTTGCTGCAAATAGTGAGCTTTTGGCATTAGTTGAAACTCGAATAAGGTATAATAATTTTGAGAAGGTGGTGGGCTATTTTGACAGAAGTGGATTATCTTTCTAATGTTGGGCAGGATAAGAACTGCCGGATTTTGATTCTTTGGGATGGAATGTTTGGGATGTTGAGTGTTTGGGTTGTTCTAGCCAAGTTATTCATTGTAAGGTGTTTTCTAAGAACAAGGAGGTTTACTTTTTCTGGTCTGCTGTTTATGCTGCGAATCAGAGTGTGGCTAGAGAGGAGTTATGGAGGGATCTTAAGGCTATGAAGCGTGCTATATCTGAGCCTTGGATCATTATGGGGGATTTTAATAGTCTTTTGAAGAGTGGTGATAAAGTGGGCTTCAGCTCTGTTAGTACTGATGTGGATGAGCGGTTTGTGATTGTGTAGAGGAGATTGATGTGCATGATTTGAAATTCTCTGGGGCCAATTTTACTTGGTCTAATAGGCATGAGAAAAGATCCTAGAACTAGGACCTATTGTAAGCTGGATAGAGTCCTAGTTAATGACAAGTGGGTCTGCTCTTTTCTGGACTCACATGCTGAATTTTGTCCGCCTGAAATTTCAGACCATTCTCCTGCTTTGGTTATGTTGGATAGTGACTGTTGTAGGAAGCCCAGTTTGTTCAGGTTCAGAGATATTTTGGTATCTAATGGTGATTATCAGCAGTTGGTGAGAGATTGCTGGGGTAATAAAAGTTGCAGGTTGCCCCATGTTTAGAATTACACAGAAGTTGAAGGCTGTGAAACTCAGCTTAAAAGGCTGAATGGTTTGAAATTTGGTAATATTAAGAGAAGGGTGGAGGATAGTAGGGAAAAACTGCTTTCTACTCAGAAGCTTATTCAGCAGCCCGTTTGATAGGGAGCTGCTTAGAGCAGGGAGTGCTCTTTTATTGGAATATAATCAGAATATTAAATTGCTTCATACTCAGATTTCTCAACAAGCTAAGATTGACTGGTTGCAGCTAGGGGATGAATCAAGCTCCTATTTTATAGAATGATGAACTCTAGGAGGCATTCTTCTAAAATTCATCTTCTGTATGATGAATCTGGTGCGAAATTGACTAAGGAGGATGGATAGCTGAGCATATTGTTGAGTTTTTCCAGAAACTCTTGGGAAGTAAATTGGCTTGCATAGAGAAGTGTGACCAGAGAGTATTTGGGAGAGGTAAATTGTCTCTGATGAAAGTAATGACAGGCTGGTGTGCCGATTTTGGATCAAGAAGTCTGGGGTGCGCTTAGCTCCATTAAAATTCTAAAGCTCCTGGGCCTGATGGGTTTAGTTCTTTTTTTTTTAAGTCTTCGTGGAGCATTTTGGGAAGGATGTGATTAAAGCAGTTAAGGAGGTGTTTGAAAGGGGAATTTTGAAACAGGTCAATGCTACCCTTATTTCTTTGGTGCCTAAGGTTGATAATCCTACAGTTGTCAAAGACTTAAGGCCTATTGCTTGCTGTAACGTGTTATATAAAATTATTTCAAAGATCATCACAGCCAGGCTGAAGGAGGTGTTACCTGAAATTATCAGTGATTGTTAGGGGCTTTTGTATCTGGTAGGAGTCTTGCTCACAATGTGCTGGTTTGCCAGGAGATTGTTCAAGGATATAGGAGGAAGAACATTTCTCCTTGGTGTGCTTTTAAGGTGGACATCCATAAAGCTTATGATAGTGTTAGTTGGGAGTTCTTGGAGGAGGTTCTTTCTGGTCTGGGATTTTCGCAGGAATTTCATTGAACTGGGTAATGGTATGTGTTTTTCTACTCCAAGCTATTCTATCTTGGTTAATGGGCAGATGAGGGGTTTTTTTCAAGGGTGAGAGAGGGATCAGGCAGGGGGATCCTCTCTCCCCCCTTCTATTTGTTCTATGCATGGAATATTTGAGTAGGAAGTTATCACTTGTTCAGGAGATCCAGATTTTAAATTTTCATCCCAAGTGTAGTAGAATTGGGCTGAATCACCTCTGTTTGCGGATGACTTGCTAATTTTTTGTAGGGGGGATGTTGGTTCTGTTAAATCATTAAGAACTTGTTAGATGAGTTCTCTGCTGTGTCGGGTCTTATGGTAAGTAGTCAGAAGTGTAAGTTTTCTTTGGTGGAGTTTCAGATGTTGATAAGGAGAGGATTTTGAATGTTTTGGTTTTGAGGAAGCTAATTTGCCAGTCAGGTATCTGGTGTCCCCCTCTTTCTTCCCAGAGATTATCTTGTGCTGATTTTTCTGCCCTTGATAAATAAGATTACTTCTAGGATTTCTCACTGGGCTGCTAGAAGTTTAAGCTATGCGGGAAGATTGCTTCTTGTGCAAAGTACTTTGATGAGCATTCAGCGTTTCGGTCTAACATATTCTTGTTTCCCAAGTATGTTATACAGATGATTGAAAGGAGATGTAGAGTATTTCTGTGGTGTGTGTGGGAGATGGGTAGGAAAGCTCCTGTGGCATGAGTAATTTGTGTAAGCCCAAGAGCAATGGTGGTCTGGGAATCAGGGAGGTGCTTTCATGGAATAAAGCTGCTTTGATATTTTGTTCTGCTGAGGCTTAGTGAAGGTGTGGGTGTCAGGTCTGCGTTGCTGAGATGGTGCAGGGCGTACACCTTGAGGAATGAAAGTATCTGGGTGGTCAAACTCAGAGGTAGTCATGCCTTTTGGTGGAAATCTTGCCTTAAGCTTCGTGATGAAGTCTGCATGAATAATCTGAAGATCCGCTTGTGGAGATGAGTGGTTTGCAGGGTAAGTTGACTATTAATGATGTTCTGAATGTTATTTGTCCTGCTCCTCCCAGAGGTGAGTGGGATAAAATCTTATGGAATGAGTTTTGTACCCCTCATGCTTCGTTTGTCTGGTGGCTTGCGTGCCATAATAGGCTTGCCACTAAAGATAGATTGCTGAGATGGAATCTGGTTTCAGATGAGAAATGTGTGTTTTGTGGTGGTAGAGAATCGCATGATCACTTGTTTTTTGAATGCGTGTTCAGCTGTGAAGTCTTTCATTCAGTTCTGCATTGTTGGCTGAAATGTAAGTGCCTTGGTGTTTCTCTGACTACATGTTCAACCTATGGAAGGCTGATGGCAAGGGTGGTTTTTTGTACAAAATGAGAGCTGCTGCAGTAGGAGTGGTGCTATACCATATCTGGAAAACTAGGAATGAATTTTATTTTTCTAGTACTGTGCTATTGAGGAGGAAGTGTGTAATGGAGGTTCAGGCTGAGTTAAAGGTGAGATGGGGAAAGTTCAAGTTTCCCCCGTCTAGGAAAACTAACAGGGCCTTACTTTGTTTGGGTTGAGTGAGTTCATGCGATGATTTTGTGAGGAAGGTGGTCCTGCTGTTGTAGCAGGAAAAACATTGTAAATATTCCAGTTTTTTGTTCTAATCAACAGCTTACCGAATATTATTCAAAAATAATACATAACGTAATAATATAGTTATTAATAAAATAATTCACTAATTATATAAAAAAATTATTTGACTATATTCATATGTATATATGATTATTAATTATTTATATAATTTGATAATATTTGTTGATGAATATATATCCTGATTGAATAATTTTTAAAAAGTTGAATTAATGCAAAAACACCAAGTTAAATATTTATACTTTTTTAAAGAAAAACCTGAATGACATCGCTATTGTATTATAGTTTATAATCTTATAATATTTGTTGTTGATACATATATGTAAAAAATGGAGTATAGCAATTCAAAATACACCAATCAACTGATTAAAATTAAGAAAATTGTTAATACAAAAAATACCAAGCTAATATTTATATTATTTTTAAATTAAAAAAGTGATGTATAATATTTTAAAGTGATGTATAATATTTTTAAAACATATTGCACGTTATTTTTTTAACCTTCATGTTATAAGTTATCGTGTGTAGTGCATATATAAAAATCAAATGTTAATAAATACGTAAAGTCGACTCCAACAATTCAGTTTATGTATAATGTTGGTAATGTTATGTATAATCATGGCGTGGAAACGTTTATATATAATAATAATGGAATCAGAGAAACTTGGAAACGTTTATATAAAAACGTGGAAACGTTTATATAAACTCGTGGATACGTTTATGCATAACGGTGGAAACGTTATACTTGATTGTGACGTGGAAATGTCGTAGAAACGTTATATTTAATTGTGACATGGAATATATAATTGTGTAAACGTATATATGTAATCATGGCGTGTAAATGTTTATATCTAAAACATGGAAACATATTGCGGCATGGAAACATCCATATATAATTACTGAAATGTTTATATGTAATCATGCCATGGGAACGTTATATATAATCATGGAATCGTAGAAACGGGAAACGTTTAAATAAAAACGTGGAAACGTATATATAACAATGTGGAAACGTTTAAATAAAAAGGTGGAAACGTTATCTGATCTCGTGGACTCCTTTATGTATAACGGTGGAAACATTATATATAATTGTGTCATGGAAACATCATTTATAATATAAAAATGTTTATATGTAATCATGTAGTGGAAACGTTTATATGTAATCGTGGCGTGGAAACATTATAGACAATCATGGAATTGTAGAAACGTGGAAACATTTAAATTAACATGTGGAAACGTTTATCTAAATTTGTGGACACCTTTATGTAAAACGTTTGAAACGTTATTTATAATTATGGTGTGGAAATCTGTCTAGTCAGTGACGACAATACAAAGAATAGAACGACTTCAAAATAGATTACCCTACACCACACACCCTAAAAACCACCCGTGAAAGCTAAAAACATCAAAGGGATTTTCAGGGTTTATGGTGTAGGGTTTAGAGTCGTTAGACCCTAAACCCTACACTATGAACCCTGGAAAACTATCGAGTCAATGACGACAATACAAATTATAAAACGGCTTCAAAATAGATTATTCTAACCCCACACACCCTAAAACCCACCCTAGGAAAGCTAAAAACGTCGAACGCATTTTTAGGGTTTGTAGTGGCGGGTTTACCACAAACCCTAAAAACCTGTCGAGTTAGTTGTTACAATATAAAGTACAGAACAAATTTCAAAAAGATTACCTTACCCCAAAACACCCCAAAACCTACCTTAGGAAAGCTAAAAACGTCTAAGGCATTTTTAGGGTTTGTAGTGCAGGGTTTAGGGTCTAACGACCCTAAACCCAAACCCTAAAAACCTGTCAAGTCAGTAATGACAATATAAAGTGTAGAACTAATGCCAAAAATATTACTCTACCCCCAAAAACCCACCATAGGAAAGCTAAAACGCCGAAGACATTTTTAGGGTTTATAGTGCAGGGTTTAGGGTCTAACGACCCTAAACCCCAAACCCTAAAAACCTGTCGAGTCAGTAACGACAATATAAAGTGTATAACTAATGCCAAAAAATATTACCTCTACCCCCCTCCCAAACACCCAAAAACCACCCTAGGAATGCTAAAAACGTCGAAGGTATATTTAGGGTTTGTAGTGCAGGGTTAGGAACCCTAAACCACAAACCCTAAAAACCTGTCGAGTCAGTAACGACAATATAAAGTGTAGAACTAATGCCAAAAATATTACCCTACCCCGCCCCCAACACCCTAAAAACCACCCTAGAATGCTAAGACCCTAAACCCTAAACCACAAACCCTAAAATCTTGTCGAGTCAGTAATGTCAGTATAAAGTGTAGAATTAATGCCAAAAAGATTACCCTATCCCCCAAGCACCCTAAAAACCACCGTATGAATGCTAAAAACATTGAAGGGTTTGTAGTGCAGGGTTTAGGGTCTAACGACCTCTAATTCACTTTTTAACAACATTTGATTCACTTTTCGTAAACTTAAGATTCACAATGAATCTTAAAACATATGTACATACAAAAAATAAAAAATTTAAAATTCAACAAAACATACTCATGTTGGGTCTTATTTTAAAGTTCTCGAATTATGGCGAACAATGATATAAAATATATGTTATTTGGACTTATATATAATAAAGTACAACATCTTAAAATTTATGAAAAAATAAAGTAGAAATGACAAAATAGGTGCCACCATCCTAAATTGTTGTGAGAAAATATAACATTATGTAACTAGTCTAATAAAATAGTAATTAATAATTTTGTCACACACTAATATAACCATAAATGATTATATGGATGTACTTTTCTTTAAGAGAACTATACTTAAAAGTAATATATATAAATACTTATTATATATGTATGTTACATAATAAAATAAAATAATACATAATATACATAGTTATATATATTTAATTCTACTATAAATATACAATCGTATACACATTATAACAATCCCACAAATATGTATTAAACTAACTCCATAGTTATAGTAATATATTTTTTTAACGTCAATCACTCCAAAACGAATAGATACATTAAGATATCTTTCTGGATTTTTGTCAGCGTCAATACTCTCATCATCTGACGGTCTGGATTCTTTCCGTCTGGGACGGAAATCTGCGTCAAATATTATCTTGTTTCACGATAGCTCTCATAATTAAATATATATTTTTTTTTTTGAAAAGCAAGATATATATTATATTATATAAGAAGGGATACATGCAAAGTGACACTATGTAGGACATGTGTCAACTTCCCTAACCAGCAAGTTACATATGTCATTTCTAAAATAGAGTGTGCTGGATTGCCTTCTTCTCCATGCTGATAGTGTGAACGCACCATCACCATGGCTACCGCCATCGGCACCACCGTTGTGCTAGCGGCACAAACCGGCTTTTACGGTATCGTCTTCTACGCAGACTTCATTGACAGGTATCTGCTCCACGGAGCAAAGATTAGACGCTTCGGCTCTGGCAACAACGTTGAAGATGGAAGCTATTATTGCAAATCCCACCCAAAACCACAAAATACAAAGAAACTAAAACACAATCTATACACAGCAAAAAACTCTCCTAACCGGAGAGAAGACAAGAAACTGAACAGACTTATTATTAAGCAAAAGAACATCTAGAGACTAGATGTGAACTACTAAGTAAAACCATGAAGACAAAGAAAAACTAGAACAAGAAGAAGGGGAGAGAGGAGATTCTCTCTCATGGACTACATGGTGAGCGCTTTCCTCATAATTAAATATTTTCGATACTTGGCTACCATACTTATAGTTCATGGTATATTTTGTACAAGCTTATTCTTTCTCTATGTATCCCCCTACGGGACGTGTTTTGTGAGCATTGATTATATATATGTATTATTTTTTTTTTTTTGAACCAAATATATATGTATATAATTAGTTACATGTTTATGTGTACATATACATTGTTAGTTTTGGAACCATATTCATACGCTTTCTGAACACAAACCATGGATAGTCGGGTAAGTTATCCTGTAGCGCGCTATGATTAGTTAATAATCTTCTGATTGTTTAGGTTAGTCTACAGACTAACACCTGCAGGTTTTAGTATTCGACATCCTCTGTGGAGATGTCTTTAGTATTATTAGCAAATCCGTATATATATGTACTTTCTCTTTACTATGTATTAGACTGTATTGTATAAATAAGTAAATTATTGAGTTTTGATTCGCACCTTGGATTTTATAAGTGTTTTGACTACTTCTTGTTTATGAGGTTTATTACTTACTGAGCGTGTGGTTGTTCACCCCCCAACAGATTTTATTTTGCAGATTTGTGAGTTTTGAAGCTGCGGTTACTACTTGGAGTTGTAGGCTGCTATTGATGTCTTATTGTTTTAGTCAACTTTTACTTGAACCTTTATATGAAGTGTATGGCTAGTGAACCGTGATATTAAGTTTTATATTTGAGAGATTGGTTATTTCTTTTTACACAATGATAACTTATGAGAGATCGGATATTTTACGCAATAACAACATATTTTAGTCTAAGTATAATATTTTGAATTGTTTAGGAAAAATTTAGTTAGTAGCCTTGCGTGCTTCTTAGTTGCAGTGAAGTACGCGGCGTGTCAGCGACCTATTTCAACTAGAGTGGTTTTCGGGTCGTGACACACTATATGATCTTTATGGATGTTTAAACTTCTCAGGTTAATTAGCCCAATTGTTAACATGCATTTCCAATTTCATGTTGTTCTGTTTACATTTATAGTAACTGTAAAACAATAAATAAAGCAACCAGAAATCCATCCAATAACAACAGCACACACAAACAACAAGCATGTGATCAACAATGCGTAAAAGAATACGATAACGATTCGAGAGTTGTTCTCTCCTGTATGGTTTCCATCACACGGCCTTCAAGGCTCCTTGTTCGTTTTCCATGACTAAGATTATTTCTTAAGTCTCATCTTTTGTTAATTAATCTTTTACTTAATCTTGATGGGCGTCATGTTATGATAACTAGTTGTGTACTTCATCTTCTGGAGCAATAGCTCTTGTGCACCAACAATAGTGTCCTCCGACTAGAAGTCCGTAGAGTCTTGGATTTCCTCTTTGCCTTTGTGAAGGCGTCCCAAGCGGTCGTAGCCATGCACCAACAACAGTGCCATCTAACCAACGATCATATCTGGCTTGTTGGAATTTCCATGTGGAGTGGACCCAATTCGGTTGTCCTCTCTCCGGTGATCACCAATGCGCAACCATGTAGTTCGTGACTACCCTGTATTTTCCTCGTCTTCAATTATTCCCACCATATGATTAGGTTCGTAACCTTTACCTAAGATCTATTCTTAGGTTATAAAGAGCAATGTTCTCCATGTGATTGCCTTTAAGGTCTTTAAGACGTCACCTAGGTTACTTCCACATTCAAGTGTATATAATATGATTGATAACACTAATCATTTGTACATGACATTTTCCTTTCCATTATCCATAACTCAATCCGAGTTTATATATTGAAAGCACCTTAATTAGTTCGAAAGTCGTCACGCACAATTAATATTGCGGAATAACAGGTAATTAAATTCACAAGCATATATATATCACTCATATCCATCTTATCATGCATTCACACAAACATCCGAACTCGAGAAAGCCCCTAGGGACACTCAGACCATACAATAATGTACCGTTCACCGCTGAACAATGCTAGCGTGACCTATCATGTTTATCCTCTATGCTCGTACCGCTCGTAACTCCTAGTGTGTATCTCTGGAACATATCACTAGGTATTAATTTATGTATGATTGAGTCGGTATTCTAATAACTACTAACCCTCTCGGTATTAACCCCGTGGTTAATCTCTTAATTGGTTGTCGTAATTAGTCGGGTTATCAAATATTTTCGGGGTTAGTTTAAATTGTACTTTGTGTATGCCATAGATAATGTGTGGTATTAGTTTACTACTCATGATGTTTAACTTATATAACATCCCATTTAACTAAGGGTTATTATTCTCATACACATATCCTTATATCCTTGTAACAATATAGTTCATTACTATATGTTATAGTTTATTAAACTTTGAACTCCCCTTTAGATTGTGAGTTGATAATCTTGACTCTCTTTGGTCAATTAAGTTGACTTGGGTCAATTTGGGTTGACTTGGTCAATTTAGCTAAGTTAACAAGTCCATATAATTCCTACTATAAATCTTGATTTATATAATTCGTTTGCTTGTTCAACTCTTTACAACTTGACGTTAGTTCTTATATCTAATGTTGTATGATTAAATCCTCCACCTCAAATCATACTCTATCCTTTTTTATATGATTTCTACACCATATCGTATAATCTTTTACACCTCACCTATTCATATAACTTTATATGAATCATAAAACTCATTGTGTAACAATATTCCTTACCGTCTCATGTGTAACATTTATTTCCCTTACCTTGTATTATCCTTCACCTCTCAATATTAGATTAGGATCTTAATGTCATGTGGGGTTATACAAAATATTATTTCAACTCCAAAGTTTATTTAATTGCCACATTATTTTATACTTCCACTAGCCCCCACGTACTCACATTTGTTTAGTGAATTTTAAAATTCCTTACTTATATTCATCTTTACCTTTATTGTCATTTGGACTTGTATAAGTGTAACACTTATAATGCTCTCAATCACATGTTAAAATCTTATATCCCAACCTTCTGATTTTTACGCAACAGCCCTTACTTTCTTTTTAATTACAAATCTCCCACACTAATTTTCTAATGTTGCAATTTCACTCTTTATGTCTAGTGTTATAATATTCACACTCTTAACCAATTTTAAAATATGGTTTCCAACCTTATATTATAAAAACAGAACAGCCCCCTTGCTGTTATAATTTTATTTTCCTTAATCACTAGCTTTTCTTTATTTACAACTTGACCCATGTTTCATTACAAACCTTATAAAATTATCCCTAAACTATATGTTATACAACCCAATCATTTTAATTCTAAAATCAACCCCAAAAATTCCAATAAATCACCAATAGACCCTAGGCTTTTTTTATTGTCGTTTTATGCCCCAAACTTTTAGAATTTACATTTTAACCCACTAGTTATAGACCTTACATTTAACACCTAAAATTTTACAATATAACTTTTACTCTTATACCTTATAACTTCCTTAATTTAATTTCAATTCACCCAAATCTCTCCAATAATCCGAACAGCCCCTCTGTTCATCCTAATCCCAATTCGCCGCCAAATTTTTTGAAAATTACACCTTGGCCCTTATAAGTTTTCTAATCTTACAAGTTACTCCTTAACTTCATTAAATTCCTAATTTGATTATTTCTCTCGTCCAATTTGGTCAACACCTCAACTATGGTCAAGGTTGACCATTAGCCTACTGCCTTGACCATAACTTTCCCATAATTACAGATTTGCCCACAATTTTTCCTAGAATTACCATTTAGGCCCTTAACTTTACAAAAACCTATATTTTCATCTAAACTCCAAATAAGGCCTAGTTTTCGGCCATGTACCATCTTAGAACCCTAAGTTTAACTTATTTATACTTAACCACCTACAATGTACCCTTTTGTTCACTAGAACTTCATTTAAGTTTATAATTGTTTTAAAACTTAATTTTAACCTTAAACTTAATCCAATTTTCACTAAATTCGTAAGTATTTTTCCTTGACATTGTTAGGTGGTTTGAAAACTCACCAAACAGACTATTATCATCATATTTCCTCACCAAACTTTATACTAACCAAATTCATAACTTTTAATGCATAAAAAGCCTTAAATAATACATAAAAATGGCCTAAACACTTGGCCTTATTACAAACTTCAAATGTAACATTTAAATGACATAAAATACTCATAAAGAAAATACTTCAAATGTAACATTTTAAGCTTATACCCAGAAACTTTCATAATTCGCATTTTAACCCTTTTTTTATTTTTAGGGAAATTTCATAAGATACCCCTGAGGTTTAAGCGAATTTTACGAGATGCCCCTGATGTTTCATTTTCTTCATGATATATCCCTGAGGGTTCATTTTCTTTATGATATACCCCTGAGGTTTCATTTTCTTTACGATATACCCCTGAGATTTCATTTTCTTTACGATATACCCCTAAGGTTTCATTTTCATTACGATATACCCCTGAGGTTTCAATTTTATTACGAGATGCCCCTCTGTTCAGATTCCGATATATTATATTTTTCATATCCCACTTTACCCTCACACCATATGCCCCGCAATAACCTCAGGGGTTTATGGTCAAATTTTAAAAAATTAAAAATTATGAACAAAATGCAAATAAAAGTTAAAGATCAATTAAAATTTGAATTCAATTTTAAAAAACATAATTTTTTTAAAAGAAATACAAATAATTAGAATCATAAAAGTTTAAAATAAATAGAAATGACTAAACAACAAAAAATTAATTTATTTAAAAAACATATATTATTACATAATATTAAAACTATTATAGCGGTGACTTAAAATTGTAAAAACTTTATAACAATTATGTTAAATATAAGAAATTATAAAATAAGTTTATTAATTATAGTAAAAAATTATTAGCAAATATATTCTTTGATATCAATAACCACAAGAGAAATGATCATATTTTATGCTTTTATACTTTATTTTTCTAGATTAAAATAATGATTTTTTATATTTACTATTTGAAATGGTTACTTCTAATATTCTTCATATTATTGTCATAATTTTTTTTTTACAATTTTTAAGCCGTCTCTACGTAACACGCTAACAATTTATGTGTGTTTTTTTATTTTCCATTTATTTAAAACTTTTGGTTTGTTTATGTAATTATATTCATTTTTAATATTGATTTCAAATTTATATGAACTTTAATTTTTATGTGCATTTTGTTCATAATTTTAATTTTTTATATTTGACCAAAAACCCCTGAGTTTATTGCGGGGCATATGGTGCGAGGGTAAAGTGGAGATATGAAAAATATAATATATCAGAAATCTGAACAGAGGGACATCTCATATTAAAATTGAAACCTTAGGGTATATTGTAATGAAAATGAAACCTCAGGGGTATATCGTAAAGAAAATGAAACCTCAGGGGTATATCATAAAGAAAATGAAACCTAGGGGGTATCTCGTAAAATTAGCTTAAACCTCCGGGGTATCTCGTGAAATTTCCCTTATTTTTATGATAGTATAAGTCATCATTCACCTAGGTAACTTAGCCAGACATGTTACCATCATTTTAAGTACATTTTTAGGTTATAACAGCCCATATCAACCCTTATGTTCTCATCCCTAGTCACTTACACAACATAAAATGTCTTAAGACTTAAAAATGTGTTTTAAGTGAACTTACTTGTTTTAAGGCTCCAAAAATACCTTAGATCTTCTCCCATTTTTGGCACTAAATACAAGATAGGCCTAGGCTAGTTTTTGACCTTAAACACCAGCTTAAACCATGACTTAAAAGTCTTGAAGCTTAGTTAAAGTCCTTACCTCCTTAAGTTGATTTTTAAGTCTTGTTTGCCCCCTCTTGCTCACGGCTGCCTTGTGTTTTTCCAAGGATATTTCAGCCATGGTTATGACAGTAAAAGGAGCACAGTTAGACACTCTTTCATGGTTATAAGGTAAGGAAGTTTAAAGCACAAAAATATACATTAAGGAGAAAGTTTTACCTTGAACTCTCCAATGGAGATTTTACCTTAAACTTTCAGTAAAATATAGAAAAATATGTAGGTAATTATATCTTGGGTATATCTCCAAGTGATACGAAGTTAAAACCACTCAAAATCAAGATTTATGACTTACTTTTGGAGGCTTCTTTGAGGGGTTTCCTCTCCTTGTTTTTTCGGCCATGGTTGGGTGTGGATGAAGCTTTATTTGAGTGTGATAAAAGTGAAGAAAAATGTTGTAAGAGATGGTGGATTTCCGGACATAAAATATCCCATGGAAGAGATGAAGTTTTAAAGCATATTTTACCTTGTTTTTGTTATTGAACTTGGTCTAGGTCTCTCCCCCCCCCCCCCCCCCACGGTTTTGGTGTTGTTTTGAGCTCCTAAACATGTCATTTTCAGACATGGAGAGGTGGGGAAACATTAGTTTAAGTTCTAGATCTTAAAATGGAGGTAATAAGGAGTTAAAGTCATTTTCTTACCTTAACTTGCAAGATCTTGAGCTAGCTCTTCACCCTTGGGTTAGGTCGGTTTTCATGGCCCATTATCCAGCATTTTTGAACTAGGATGAGAGGATAAGAGATTGGTGGAGGTTTTGTGCAAGAAAATGGAGTTTTAAGGTAGAAATGAGTGAAATAAGCTTAAAACACCATTAATAGACTTTGAAGCTTGAAGGAGAAGATGACTATGGTGAAGAGAGGAGTGGTGGTGCCGACTGGGAAGAAGAGAGAATAGGGCTGTGTCGATTGTGTGAGCATGGGAAAGAGAGAGAATTGTGAGGAAATTGTATATTGTAAGAGAATAGGTTAAAGTAAAGGTGTGTACGTGTGTAAAGTTGGTTTGTCCACTTTCCTTATTTGTTTTGTCTCTTCTTTGACTCTCCTTGGCAGCCAGTTTTACTGATTTTTGGGGGGAAAGTTTCATATTTTTGGAACTTAATATTATGACACTTTAAAGATGTACATTATGACTAGGTTTATGTGTTAGGTTGTGGCATGTTATTTTCCTTGTTATAATGTGTATATATAAGTGGTTATTGCACTTACAATTTGGTTTGACTATATAAAATAATTTATATAATCTTATCACATTGTTTGTGATATTAATACATGTATTAATGTGTTACATGTTGTATTAATTTTAGGAGTTGTTTTCTCCTTATTAATGTAGTCTCTTTAGTTCATGATTTTTATGTGTGGTTTGATGTCCATCTTGGACTATACATATTTATTTGTATATGTATGTTTAGAGCTTGTAATATTCTTTAGTGAATATTACTCATTAGTCATATCCTTTGGTGACTAATCATTAATTAATCTCTCCTCATTAACTAATCCCTTGTTAATCAGGGTAATAAATTTGTGGGGTATTTCAACTGCAACCACGGATCCCTCCAAATATCAATGGAAGAACCATCCCCTATCCTCAACAACAACAACCCATCTTCAGCAACTCTAACCCCTTACACAACGACTGCCAGATAGGGCTCCCTCGCCTTCAACATAGAAGTAGACAAAAAGTAGAATGCCTTCAAAACCTGTCCCACAAGAGAGTGAGGTTGAGTCAAGAGACGCCAACAAAACTTACCCAGCAGAGCCAAATTCTAGGCCTCGAAATCCCGAAAACCTAGCCCTTCTACCGTCCGAATCCACTGGAACACCGACCGACCGACTAACCCAATGTAGAGACCACTGTCCTAACGACCCTTCCACCAGAGCTGAGACACTAGGGCCTCCATCTTAGCCAGTAGGACCTTCAGAAACATGTAAACCTGCATGGCATAGGAGGGAATAGCTTGGAGGACACTCTTAATAAGAATCAAACGACCCGCTTGAGCTATCTTCCCTGACCAGGAATTGATCTGTCTCCATATACGATCCAAAACAAAGCCAAAAGATCTCCTCGTAGCCCTCCCCAATCTAGTAGGCAAACCAAGATATGATTGGATTGAAGGGGCCTTCATAACCTGAAAGAGGGAGGCTAATTGAATGTGCCTCCCGTCCTCCATCTGTCTGCTAAAAACTAATTCTGACTTCGCACGATTAATCAACTGGCTCGAAGATGAAGCGAAAGAAGACATTGTATCCTGAACCCACTCTGTGTTTTCAACAACCTCGACCCAAACAATAAGCAATCGTCAGCAAAGAACATGTGACTAATGGGAGGGGCACTCTGAGCTATCTGAACCCCAGACAATAACCCAGTGTCCTCACACACTTGCAAGGTAGAGGATAAAACTTCCACGCATAGGCACGGAAGTCTCACCTGGCTGCTCATTCACAAGCACCGCCATAGACAGATATGATACACAATCATCACCGGCTGCCTCCACCGCACTAAAAAACCCATGCACTCCAAAATAACATCCTAAAAGTTCCAATGCAGTCTATCATACGCCTTAGCCATATTAATTATTTAAATCACAGTTTCAACCCCAGATTTCTTTAAAATCTCGTACAAACCCTTAACTTCACTAAATCCCATTTTTTCAACCCAAACTTTCGGTAATTACAATATAGCCCCACAAGTTTTATAAATATTACATTTTAATACTTTAACTATATATTATAATCCTTAATTAATCAAACCATTAAAACTAACCCAAAAATTCTTTAATATTCAAACACACCCCTATGGTCCTAATATTCATGCTTCAGCCCCTACATTTCTTGGTAATTACATAGTAACCCCCATATCTTTTTATAATTATTATTTTGACTTAATATTTCTTTAAACCACCAAAATACTTATTTTTATTATTTTAATTTGGTCAAACCCACATGTGGTCAAAGTTGACCACCCAAAATACTCCTTGACCCATACTTATGTGATTTACGATTTGGCCCTAACTATTTTCCTAGTTTACATTTAACCCCTTTAACTTTATAAACTCATATTTTATGTTTCTAAAATTCCCAAAGTAGCCCCTCTCGACTTTTAATAAGGTTTGACACCCTATACTTTACTTAATTATATTTTGACCCCATTAATAAGTCTTTTTTTATTTAATTACTTGTAAGGTTTATAATTTATTTAAATCACATTATAACCTTATATTTAATTTGTGTAACACCTAAATTCACTAATATTCATCCAAAATGTTCCTAAGTGATTATGTTCACTAAAATTACATTTTAGCACCAGAAGTTTATATAATTCCTTTCCCACCCCAAAAAAAACTAATAATTATATTTAAAGCTTTAAATAAGCATAAATAACATGGCCTAAACACATGGCCTTAAACATAATATAACATTAACTATGAAATGACATTAAAATGCCCCAAATAACATTGTAGTCCACGGTTTTGCTACATATTTTTCACTAATCCTCTTTAAGTCATTTTTCTTCCATTTTTAACTTATAACCTTGACTTTAGTAAGTCACTAGCACTTAGTTTCACTAATCAAACACTTAACCATTAATTACTACACATATTAGGGTTTAAACAACACACTTATATATATGTTCTCGGCCCTATGTCATGTTACCACAACATAATCCTTAAAGCATTAAAATGTGTTTTAAACATTCTTACCTTGTTTTAGTCACCAAGAACTCCACACAGCCACACACCTTCTCGGCACTATATGTATATATATCATAGGTTAGGTTTTTGTTCATGAAATTTTCCTTAAACCACAAGTATAACCCTTAAGGCATTAATGGAGTAATTACATCTCAAGACTTGGTTTTCTCCTTGAAAAATTTCTCCTACTGTTTCAGCACTTCATGGGGTAATATAGACCCATTCGGTCACCATAAGAACGAGGAAGAGATCTTAAGTTATCAACTTGCTTAGGTAGTAAGTTTAAGGAGTTTTAAAGCATGGATTTTGAACTTAAAGAGAAGTCTTTACCTTGGAAACTTGATGTTCAGTCTATACTCTTGGCCACCTTGAGGACAAGGGCTGGACTTAGTTTCAATGGGAGAACAAGCAAGAAGGAAGCTTAAAAAGTCTCCACATAGTTTCGGTTTTCCTTACCTTGTTTGGAGCTCTTAAAGGAGTGTTCTTGGAGGGATCTTTGGCTCAAAAACTGAAGCTAAATCCACCTTCATTTAGAGTTTAAGATGGTGTAAGAAGTGTGAGAGAGTGTCCATTTTTGGACTTGTATAAAGAAGGAGAAAGAAATGTTTTAAGGGTATTTCTTAACTTCACTTGTGCTAACCTTGGTTTAGCTTCTTACCCTTGTTTCTTCTGATTTTAATGACCCATGCTCCTTTGATTTTCGGACATAGTGAGAGCGGGAGGTTAATGGTAGTTTTTATGTAAGAAAATGAGGTCTTGAGGTGGAAAACACTTAAAACTCCATGGATGAACTTAAAGCTTGAGAAGTAGGATGGAGGTGGGTGGTGAAAGGAAGAAGGGAGCTGCTGAATGCGAGAGAGAGAGAGGAGGGATTATCGGCTGAGCATGGGCAAGTGAGAAAGGGATGACTAGCATGGGTAATATAGTGGAAAAGTCATGAGCTAGGTAGCTAGTTGTACTTTGAAATACCTCAAACCTTAATGTGTTAATTAATTATGTAATTATGAATTTATAAGGCATTAAGTCCTTAGGAATATTGGTGAAGAAAGTAAAACCAAAAGAAAAAGGAAAACGCGAAGTCACAAAATGTAAAAACACGTATTTAATTATCTTAGGAGGTATATAACCTTAAATAGGGTTATGAACATATGTTTATACCCTAATTACACACTAAGAACGTGTGGGAAAAATTCCCGAAGAAAACGATCCAAATAACGTATTAAAAACGCTAATAAAGCTTTAGCGCACATTTTTCGAGAAAACCCAAAACACGACTTTAAATAGTCAAACGACCCCGTAAAAATTATGGTTGATTATATAACTATAATTAAACATTAATGGGAGCTTAAGAACCATTAAAATTAAAGAAACGAGAAAAATCCGAAAAACGGGCCCGGTTAGTGAATAGTGCTAAACCGGGGTAAATTAACGGGCGTCTTTTGTAAAAAGTCGAAAACCGCCCCGGGACATTATTATAGGGGGCCTGTTTTAATAAGAGTAACACATCTCTCTCACAGCCCCTTAATTAATTAATGTCTTATAAGTCACTAAAGGACAAAAAAATAAGTAGAGAGGGGAATAGTACAAAGAGGACTTTTACTACCTCTCTCCTCTATTATACTCCTGCACTCACAGTTCCCCCCCTCCTCACCAGAGCCTCTTCTTCTTCCTTTCTCTGTAATGATGGCGATTCCCACTTCCCTTCTCAACTCCTCTCTTCTTCTTCAATTTGAAAGTCCAAATGAGATCCAAACTCCACAAAAATTATACCGTTGAATTCCTCTCGACTTAGGGAACATTTCCCTCCTTTCAAAATATGGAAAGCTCACATTTGACCTCCATGGAAAAAGCTTGGATTGAAGGTTTTAAGGTGACATCTTGATCTAGAACAACACCCTTGCTATTTAAGGTAAGAAATGAGTTCAAAAATCTCTTTTTCAAACCTTCCTTTGATTTTCATAAATTCCAACGTTGAGCCCCTCTTCTTCCATGTCCAGCCGGTTTTGTTGAGCTTCAATAAGGGCTGGGAATTCTCTAGCCTTGCTGTCCAAGACCTCCACCCAAAAGTGTAAGGTAATACCCTCTTGTAATCCTTGAACATTCCCTTAAGACCTAGGGTTTAGTTTTGGGTTGATTGCTTCCTTGGTACTCATTGTGCTTCATGGGAATGTGGTGGTAGTTTGACCGATTTTGATCAAGAAGGAGAGAAGGAGGAGATTGGAAAAGAAAAGGAGGACTTGTGAGTTTAAGGTAAGAAAACTACCTAATAGCTATTTTAATTGTTTTAGAATTTTGGGAATGGGTTAAATTAAATAATGAACTAAAATTATGGAAAATAATGTGTTTAGTTGATTTTGAGAGAATTGTGAATTGTTGTTGGATTAAGGGCTTAAGTGCCAAGCTTTTAGCTATTGTGGTTTAGTAAAATGTTTGAGCTATGTTGTGTTGGAAGAGGTTTGGTGATTTTGATTTGGTATTGTGTGCTGGTAGGACCCTATAAGGGTGTGGTTAGATTATGAAATGAAATTGGTGAGAGTTGATGGTTGGGATATGTTAGATTTATGGGAGGTTATGGCGAAAATTCGATAGGAAATAAGTGTTTTATGATGACTTAGTAAATTGGAGAACCTAGGTGTTTGTAGTGGTGTTTAGAGATGGTTGATAACCTTGTAATGGTAGAGGGAGTATGGTTATGAGAGTGTACAAAATCTGTAGCAAATAGCAAGTGAGAAACTTGGAATTTTAGGAAAAAGAGTTAGTGTTTGTAACTTGTGAACAAGGAGTGAATGTGGGTTTAGAAGTGCATTTATGTAGGAATGATTGGCAATGGTCATTGATGGATTTGGTGAGGTTGGTAGGTGTTAGCAGAAATATGTTACTATCTCTACCTAGGCAGTGTACCTATCGTTTTGCGGAATAGTGAATTGAGTGGGGTTTGTCGATCTCAGGGACCTCGTTCAATTAATTGACAATTTATTTACTAACCGAGAAAACTAAACTAAGACAACAGGAAATGTCATTTTTTCAGGTTTTACTTAATTTAATAAAAAGAATAACTAAACAAACCAAAATAAAATAATGAAACAATAAAAAGATAAAAATAAAGTAAATAAAGAAATAAAGATTGAATCTAAAGAAGTACCCCGGATTGTTCTGTAAACCTTCACTTTATTAATCTATTTATAAACTATTCCCTATTTCTGCAATAAACTCAGGAATCTTAATTAACCCGTTGACCGGTCCCTGTACAACGAATCCTAACTGGTAGAAATAGCAAGCCGCAAACCATGCCCAAGTCAATTCTAACCAATCACATTATTAACAATTCCTATTGGAGACAGATTAACCTATAGGCAAACCATGCTTCTAGTCATTAATCCGGTTTAACTTCCTATGTCTTGTAACTAATCTCAGCGCCGCATTTTGATTAGAAAACTACAAGGATTGCTTTAATAATAGCTAGAGAATTAAAGCGCATGAAAAAACTGGAATTAAACTACTGCATTAATGAATTAGAGAAAAGATTACAAAATAAACATGAAGATCCGGTTTGCTACCCCAATCGGGGAGCTAAACTAACTACTCAAACATAATTATAAAAATAACAAAAACAACAAAGGAAGAACACATTGACAGAATAAATAAAAAGTAAGAAGAAAACTCTATAAAGAAATTCTCTGCTTCACCTTCTTCTTCACATGTCTCTGCATTAATCCTCTATTAGAAGTGTGGTGTGGTAAAAATGGTGGACTTGTATGGTGGAATAGAACAGAGACAGAGCCTCTGCCTAGTTGAGAGGCGCATGCAGCGTCGGGTGATGAGTGTGATCGTGTGAGCATGGATGTGGAGGCGTAAGCCTCACGCGCGTGGGGTGCTGGCGTCCCCCCGCTCGATCAACCCTAATCCTTCTTTTATAAACATTAGCAGCCGCCAATATCAAATTAATAATTCTATCTTTTGCATGTGATAAAGTGCCGCCGTCAATCATATATTGAATGAATTATAAAGAATTGATATGAGCTAGTCCACGTGAACATTGTTGCAGCCATGGTGAGTAATTGTCATGACGGGGCAATGATTATACAATGATTTTGTGATCATTATATTTCTTGTGAGTATAATGGCCATGAATCCGTTTTGCTCCCGTGAGTGTATGATATGTATATATATGTATGTTGTTATTTCCTGCATTTGACACATAAAATGTATCAATTCATATAAAAAACATAAATCTAAGAAAAAACCTATGATAAGTGAGAAATACGACATGATTGTTGTGAAAATAGGAAGAATTAAAGCCCTAAAAATAGATGTATTTCGCACTTATCAGTAGGAGGTAAAAAACCACCAAGAGGAAGTTAGAAATATACAAGAGTGCAAACTGTAACAGTGGGGATGAAAATTTGTGGAATTTGAGCAAGAAGTTGAGTAAAGATTTAACCTATGTTTTGAAGAGCTTTAGGGCATGTTTTAGTGTGTTTTAACATGTAGAAACATGTGGAGAGATTAGGGAATGATTAGATGTGAATTAGGGGTTGAAAACTGGTCAAAAGCTGTCATTTTTAACACCTACAGACATGGTCCGGGTTTGTAAACAAGTACACAAACCCGGACCACCTCAAAAACGTCCTAGAGAAACTTATTTTTACAAGTGGTCCGGGTTTGTATCCAAGTACATAAACCCGGACCAAGGCAAAAACAAGGCAGAATGTTAAAAACCGTGATTGGTTCGGGTTTGTAACCCCGGACACAAACCCGGACCAGTTCAAAAATGCAACAGAATGTGTTTTTAAGTGTTGTTATGATGGGGAAGTGAATGGTAATGGTTTTAGATGATGATTAGGCCTTGTTTGGTGACTTTTAAAGGCCATTGGAAGTATAAGCAAGTGTGAGAGTGAATGTGTAAGTTGTGAACTTAAGATCACATATAAATAAGTTAAGGATAACGGGACAACGGGGGTCAAGTACGGGGGTAATAGAAGTTTACATCCGTAAGATTTTGTTGTTAATAAAACATTTGAATAATAATACCAGTTGTTCGGAAACTACCCGGGGAGCGTGAGGTGACGCGTTGGAGTAAATCCTCGGGAACACGGTAGAGTAACCCATGGTGTAAGGTATGGTTTTCTTGCAACCTGTGTCCTACCGGGTTACACCAGCTTGCATGTCAACTTGTTTTTCTGTGTGTTTGCCACCTTGCAAGATAAAAACATGAAATGAGTTTACAGTAATTCATTAATGTGGCGTAAATAATTCCGATACCGTTTAACCTCAATTATGTGTTAAACCGTAGCTAACCGACTCTAGGATCACATAAGAGATCGGTATTTGGATTAAACGTCCCAACCTAGGGGAACGTTCTAACTAGGCTATCTGTGCGTTAGTTGTATATTGTGGTTGTGTGTGTGGTGTGTTGCCCTTGTGGCATGTGTTATTAACAAATGTCGTTATCTATGCTGTCGAATGGGATGTTACCTCCCTTATGTGTTTAACCAAGCTGATAACACCATATGGTGTATGGATGTGATAGGTTCCATAATGGAACTCTGAACTATATATATATATTAATGGGGGGTGAGGAATCGGTCGTTCCGGTCGCGCGTGTTGTTTGGGAGTTGATGTATACAGTTTCTTTAACTCCCTCTCTGTTATGTTATGGTTGTTTTTCCTTCTTGGATTACAACCACCCACAAGCTTAACCAAGGCTTACCTACCCATTATTATTTGGGGCTAGGGGGAATTGTGTATGGTGTGATCGGGTCTATACTAATACCGACACATTAAGTAATGTTATGTGTATAGGTGTGCTCGGGTCTATATTAAGACGACACATCTAAGTAAAGTAAATATGTACGGTGTGCGGACCTATACTTAATCCGACACGCTTTAAGTAAAAGTGTGCGTTCTCTAAGAAGAACGGTGAGGTGTTGTGTACATGTGTTACGAGATGTATTGGTGATGTTGTGCACGTTGATAACTGAAATCAACCCCATATTAATATGAGAAGTAACTAATTGTTAACCCGATTAAATGGGTAGGTGTTGTCTAACATGAACTTAGTTCCACTAAGGTAGAAACCCTCAAGGGTCAAGGAACACAGTAATTGGTCTAACAAGCGTTGGTGTGTTAACCTCCTAGTTGTATTCTATTGGTGGTCGTGTGTGCTTATAAGTATGTTATGTGTTTATAGTTTTCTTGCATGCTTAAAATAAAATAACCTGCATGCTCACTCGACAAATAGTTGTGTGTGGCCGGTAACATGCGGGCTGCACGATTACCATGCCAACAAAGGTGTGCTAACCCCCTTTGGGGCCCCCATTACTTACAGGTACAATGGAGCTGGCAGCCGTTCGAGAGTGAAGGGGTAGCTGTATAAACATGAATAGTATTTAGTTGTTTATGTAGTTGTAAGAGATGTAAGACCGAAGTTTGATAATCGGTAGCTGAAGGTATAGACTCGGTACAGTTGTAATGTAAATGTATGTATTTCAGTTTAGAAACGGTTGGTAATGTAAAGTGTAATGCTCGGTAATCTTGTCCATCAGACCGGTACATTGTGTAAGTAATAGCCTTGTTAGCCACGTGGGGGGCTAACAGCGTGTAACACCGCCCCTTTGGTTAATGTTTATGATATGATTTCCGCTGCGATTAATGGTTAAGTGTACGGTTTGTAGTTGGGGGGTTACATACTTAGTTGTCTTTTTATTTCTAATGTTGCTTTGGTTTCTTCTTTTTCCAGCTATAGCCGAGAGTGTGAGGGATTTGGGATGAAATCAGCCGTATGTGTAAGGGGGGGGGGGGGGATGGGAGGGAAAATTAGTGTTAGTACAAGTAGTCTTTATTTTATGTAAATTAGGTCTACTTATTTTACTTTTGCCAATTCATCTTCCCTCTCTTTTATTCTTACTAGTGGCCGGCTGCTATAATGGTGGGAAGGGCTTTTGAATTTGTACATTAATGTTAAAAATTAATGGTGTATTATGGACTTGTTTATGGTTAGTTGGTGACATGTGTTATTTCTTGTTTAGTGTGTATATGTAAGTGTCTATTGCACTTATAATTTGTTTTGACTATATAAAATATTTAATAATTTAATGAGTGATATTTGAGATACTAAATACATGTACTAATATGTTACATGTAGTTTAATTTTAGGAGTTGATTTCTCTTAATAATGTTCTCTCTTTGATTAGAGATTTAATGTATAGTTTGGTGTCCATCTTGGACTATACAATTTATTTGTATATATGTATTTAGAGGTTGTAATATTCTTTGGTGAATATTGCTCATTAGTCATAGTTGATCTCTTCACATTAATTAATCTCTTGTTAATAGGGTAATTAATGTTTGGGGTATTTCATGTAGTGGTAAGGGTAGAAGCATTGAGTGAATTGTCCTAGGTTCAAATCTAACTATGATCAAATATGTTAATTTTTTTTTCTTCGAAAAATAGTGACCCCACGTAATTTATAGCGGACCAAGAACAATACCAACAGGAGCACCACTGCCTCACAGAAGAACCCCTCTGTATCGCCTCCTAAAACAATTTTCCGTCATGCAAGGCACAATTAAGCGACTTTCACTCCCCCTTATTTTGATCCTTTTCTTCTATCTCTTTCCGTAACAAACAGTGCATCAGTGGTCCGTAGGACTGAGCATTCGGTTGGTTAATTCGGTTTAAACGATAACCGAATTTTTTTGGTTAAAAAAACCGAATTTTAAACCGTTTTGTAAATTTTCGGTGTTATTCGGGTTAACCAAATTATTATGCTGGTTAGTTATCAGTTGTAATTTTGTAAAATCGGGTTGTAACACCCTAATCCTAAACCTGTAATAATAGCGCAAGTCGTAGCATAATAAATAACGTTCGCAGCGGGAAAATAAAACTATCTAACGTTGGTGTTACACGCCGTTACTCACCCATGTGAGTAACAAGGCAACCTTACTCCATCCATCAACTTCAACTCCTCACCGTTGTGATGAACAAGATACTGAGCATACTTAAACTTACAATCCAAATCCAAAATGAGCAACTAAACCAAATACAACAATCCCTAATACGGTACATAATAAAATTAAAAGTGTTATTGGAAACACATCAGCTACCTTGTATCCCGCACTTCGGCTTGAGTCTTCGATCAGTAACCTGAAATGTTTTGCCCATTGAAGGGCTCAGCAAACGATATGCTGGTATGCTAAATGTAGTCCTAAATCATTTGGATTCTTAAGTCGTTTAGCCATCTTGATATAGATTCATTACATGCTATACTAGTTTACAATAATAACAATAATAAAAATGTAATTGTTTAATAAACACAATAGTCCACCTGACAATATCATCACATAATAGTAAACAATAACCAGATAATCAAACACCAATAATCCATAACAGTAACCAAACAAGATACGCGTATTAATTAACTGTACTTGTTAGTAGGTCACATGACCCTTATCCTTTTAAACCAACCACTTGAACTTTCCAATTAAATTCCACCTCGGGCTTCATGTTAGGACAACCCTTAATAACTTAATAATGGACAGTAGTCCCCTGGGTTCCAAAGGAACCATTACCAGCTGACCTTATGGCCCTGGATAATATATTTCCCTTGAAGGCGACCGATCCGGTAAAAAACCTGTGCACCAACAGTAGTGCTCTGCCATCGTTGAATGTGGACAATGGATTCCCCTTGAGTGACTCTTGATATAGTCCCTCGTAGTGATCACGATGCGCAACCAGAAAGTCAAAAACAACTGGATTCCTCTCTTTATAAGTTAGCTCTTTAGTCAGTGATACAATATCAATCCTTGTGTTAAGACTATTACAATTGACTATCAGTTAGGTTCCCACAATACCTAAAGGTCATCTAGTCTTGTTCCAGTTTAGATGTATAAACTTCCAGTCATAAGACGTTCGCGTAAAATAAAACGCAATGGTGTTGAGCAATACAGTATACAAGATCAATACATTAAACACTATATCGCTCTTAACAATTAAAACACAACGTCTGGACCTCAGTAAAATCCTTAGGACATTCAGACCACACAATTAACATACCGTCACCGTAAAACTGCTAGCTTGACAGTACACGCTCAGTAATTCCTTCCCGTAATGTTGTTTATATATACATACAATACCGGGTAACATTAATACAACTATTCACTAAGTATTACAGTACTGTCACTACAGGACTAATACTCGTGGGTATACTAACCCCGTATGTTTTTAATTTTCTCCTGTTATTTTATAGTGGTTCGAGGGGAGTAGTTTAACAGTATGTTATTTATGTAGTATCCACATGTGATAATGAATCTCTATTTATGGTATATCTTCATCTCATTAATTATATACCTATTAATTGCTTTAACTTATTCTATATTTAATACCATTTGGTTATTTTTATTATAAACCACAATTATTTTATAAACTTACATTATACTCCATAATATACCATAATACATTATATTACTTAGTTTTAATAATCTTCTTGTTACGTACAAGAACAACCATAATTTTTGGTAATTATAAAGTGGACACAATAACTTTTGTAAATAACTAGTTAACCATATAACTTTCGGTATATACACAAATGAGTATACTACTCTTTATTAAATTACTAATTAATCTCATAAATTTTGGTTTTCAACATATATTTTCTATATTCACATTTGAACCCCAAAACTTTATTGTACGTTACAATTAATTCAAAACTATGTTTTAATAGTTAATTTCCTTAACGCAACCGAAATGACAATATATTTTTATAATTTATGTGGTCGCCCCTTTCCAATTCGGTTGTTTACAAATATACTTTTATAAATTACATATTCACCCCAAAAAATTTAAAAACTTAATATTTTATGTCATAAATCATTTTAAACCAAAGTTTTTGGTCAGCACTTTGACCAAAGCCTAATTTCATAATTAATACTGTAATATACCCAGAAATTCATATTTAATTCGGTTGTACACTATACTTTTCCATAAATTACAAAATAGCCCCAAAACTTTATAAAATGTTATTTTAACACTTAAACACTTATTTAAATTCACCAAAATTCATAATATTAATTCCTACCTTATATTATACCATAATTATGCTAATAGCCTCCTTAACTCCGACAATCATATATATTACCCTATACTTTTCAAAATTTACATTTTAGCACATAAATTAATAAACTAGCCATTTAAATACTTGTAGCTATTTTTAATATTCCCAAAATTTATAATATAAGCTAATACACTTATATACTTTAAAATCACCAAATAACCCATTTCATTCTCGGCTTTAACAAATATTTACCATATGGTTTTAAAACTTGATTTATACCTTATAATAAGTATATATAAATGTATATAAGCCATATAACACTTCTATAAATTATGCTAATGACTTAGAATGATTATAATCTCAAAATAGAACATTTAACTCCTAGGATGTTCGGCTTAATTATATATGTATCATAAATAAATTTTGAGACACAAATTTATACCTTAAGGTAATAATCTTACCTTGTATGTTATAAATTATTTTATTGATATTATAACCTATAGTATTTCGGCCTTAATATTACTAAGGGTTATACATAAATTTTATACCAAAGTTTGAAGCTTAAATCAAACTTAAACTTAATATATTTAATTATAGAAACTTACTCCTTAAATCAAGATGATTCTTGTACTTGATTTCCCTGTGAATTCCAAGCTCTTCAAATGCTATTTTGATGAAGAGTATTCGGCCTCCATATGTAGATTAGGAGATCCATGTGTTAGACTTCTAACAAGGATTTATAAGTAAGATTGGAGTAGTTTTTACAAGAGTTTACTTAGGTATTTTTCAAGGAAATTTTCGGTACACCTTGGGATGATTGTAGATCTAAGTTTCCTTCATGAAATGATGAAGAGTTCATTGGTTTAGAAGTTCATAATTTTCGGACATAATTTAGGAATTCACTAGGATTTTCAAACATGAAAAATACCTTAACTTGATCTTGTTGTTCCTTGTGTTGTTGTGTGAATCAAGGTGGCTCCTTGAAGAACTAAAGCTTGGCGAAAATGCAAGGTTTGCTAGAATGATTCTCGCTTCAAGTCTTAGTAGTAGATTTAACTAGGAAAATTAATAAAATGGTGTTAGAACTTAATACACCATTAATGGAGCTTGAAGCTCACAAGAGTAAACTAGCCAAGGAAGAAAGAAAAGAGAGGGAAGTGAGGCTTACCACAATCGCTGAATGAGCAAGGAGGAATGGAATGCTCACGTAAGGAAATAAGGGAATGGAATGAAAAAGAATTTTTTTTGACAAAATAATGTCAAATTTAGGCATTCTTTTCCTTAGTTTATTATTTGATGTTTGGCTCCATAAAATGCCCATGATTCATGCTAACTTTCGGCTATAGACAAGGAAGAAAAGAGAATTGATTGTCATTAGAACTAGAGGACAAGAGCTAAGGTAGGTGCATGTTCTTTTGAATTTTCTAAGCTAATTATCAATACTAACTTATCTTGTTCTCTTGTTTGATTTCGGTAATAATACTATAGATAGGCAATTGATTTTTGTCAATTGAAGACATGAGAACATGCCTAAGTAGGTAGGTGTTTTATTTGACTAATTATACAGCAATCAAACTTGTTTTTTCCTGCTTGTCGGCAACTAGGTGCTGTACGAAACACTTGATTTTTGTTTATATTAGACAAGGGAACATGCTTAGTTAGATAGTTGTTTTATTTGACTATCATTCAGCAATCAAACTCCCCTTTCTCTTGCATATTATCGGCAGCCACATGCCATAGGAGCAAGTTGATTTCTTTTTTATTTGACTTGTATAATTGTAGATCTACTTTAGGTATTTTATTTCATAACTTTACCTAACTTTTTCTTATACTAATTCTCCTTGTCTTCCTGCATATTTTCGGTAATGAGGAGCCTCATTTGACTGAGATTATTTGACATAATATCACTGATAAGCCGCAGACTTATCATATTTTATGTGCTAGATTTAGTATATATTTATCTAAATAAGGTTAAATATATGTTATTTATGCTATATATTGTATAAAGTCTATTATTTGTTCAGATTGATGTTTTATATGTTTTTCCATTCAAGGAGACATTTCTGACCAAAATGCCGGACATAAGGCCGGATCATACCTGCACGGCACAAGCTGGTGGAGCAGAAAAGCACTCTATGCCGGGTACGTTGCCGGGTATATCAATCCGGCATACATGAGAAAAGTCGTCTCGATTGACCAGACGATGGCAGTTAATGACCGTTGCCAAACCAACCTATGCCGGGTATGGTGCCGGACATATCATGTCCGCATTGGTGCCTTTTCGCGCAGATTCGGCGGCTTCGACCGTTAACAGTTGGGCGCATTTATCACGTGTGCGGCTATTGGTGATCCGGCACGACGCCCGGCAAGAGAGACATTTTTGATGCCTATAAATAGGCCGAGGAAGGCTGCAATTTGACACTTCCAACACCATATTTATACTCCATTCATTCTCCATTTCCGCCCACATTCCAAGTGTTGGTGTCCAAGAGTTTCTACGGATCCATCCACGAAGAAGAAGAGAAGATTATCTTTTCGGTTAAGGCTTATGTCAATATCCTTCTCCCTTATGTATTTCTTCCTTATTTGAGTGGATGGTGAAGTAGAGATCCTTGTTAGGCTTTGGCTAGGGATGAATTCCTTCTATGTAAACAATATGATTATCTCAATACAAATTCAAGCGTTCATTAAGATTCTGGTTCTTATGGCAGGGAATTAGTTGATCACTCATCTCTTTATGCAATTCTACTTAAGGGGGAATTTCCCAAGAGTAGGATAGGTTAGACAAATCTTAGTGGTCTTTGATGTTTTCATCTATAATTTAGGTTTAGCATTAAAGATTGCGAATTAACCCATCTTCCCCCATCTCCTTGTTCATTTCGTGGCATGACATATGCTCGATTTGTTAATGGGTTGAGTTTCTTGTTCGAAGCAAGAGAGTGGTTTTCACCATATGAACGTGTTGGATGCACTGCGGGGGTGCTTCCTGTCCAGCACATTCAAGAATTTGAATATGCCGTGCATCTGTTGTCTGGCAGGACATCCGGCGCAATCATGTTGGTTGGTTAAGTTCGTGTCTTGGAGTTGCATTGCGTGATCATGTTGGTACTTAGGGTGGTTTAGTCCTAAACCTCGCATTTAGATAGGTTTTAGTTAATTATGGTGTCATTTACTTTCCCCCCTCATTATTATAGAATAGGCTTTTGCCCGGATTAGGACTAATTTTCTATAAGTCCCTTGGGTACGATACTCTCGGTCGTAATATATTTACACTATACTCCGACCGGTTTTATTTTGCTACCCGTAGTAGAGTTGTAGGTTTAGTTATTATTTATTCTTTTTATGTATATAGTTTTCCTACAATTTCTCTGTTAGCAAATTGGCGCCGTTGTCGGGGACTTGGAAAGTCCAAGTCCTAAATTCGGTAAAACGCCCTATTCTTTATTCTTTGATTCTTTGATTCTTTGATTCCTTGATTCTTTAATTTATTTTCGCACTTAGTTTCGCAGATTTGAATGTGCCGTGCGAAGTGCCGGGAATCTGTCACCCGGAAAACCCGGAGGAAGTCCGATGCCGGACAGGATTGGCCCGGCAACATGTCCGGCATGTTCAAATTGTTTTCAAAATTTCATACGCTGTTGGGTTTTACAAATTTAAATGCATTATTGTCTACCCCTTCCGTTATTTCTCTATTATATTAGTTCCTATACTATAATTCTTTATTTTGAATTTCGAGTTTGCATGTGCCGTGTATTGTGCCGGGTGTTCTTCACCCGGCATTTCGGAGGAAGTCCTATGCCGGACGGGGTTGATCCGGCATGTCACCCGGCATGCGCAAATTCTCTCAATATTATTGTCGTAAATAGTAGAGACATATATAAATGATCTCTTACTCTTTATTGTCATTAACTTTGATTTTTATCTCCTCTGTTTATATTAATTTGTTACATTTAATTTCTTTTCTCGGCTTGAATATGCCGTTCATGTTGCCGGGTAAATTCTACCCGGCATAAAGGAGGAAATCCAATGCCGGATACTGCGCGCCCGGCACACAGTCCGGCATGTTCAATATGATTTATTTTTCATTCAATTTCGTAACATTTCTACATTATTGTTTTTTATACTACTTTGTACAATTAATCTTTTGTGTTGCTCCCCTAAGTAAATAAGGTGAATGCATCTCCGATCGCATAATCTTCATGAAGATTTATCTGACCGCGATCAGGAGACAAAGAAGACATTTCTTCGTTCTTAAGGCAATGACGAAACCAACAAACGCACTCCCTGCACAAATGGAATCAAAAACCACCGGCGAATGGCAAAACTCTCTTCCTCACCAGGCAAATGTAATTAGTGCACGACCACACACCTAGACCACTGAATTTCAAGATCTTACAACGCCTGTGAGATTGGAATGCTAAAGATCTGGACCATTCGCATGGAGCATAGTCGATGCAGTTGCAAATGCAGCAACTTTTTGCTCAACTATGACCACTTGGTCAACTCCCGTCTCCACACTAAATTGATCAACGGGAGTATGCGAGATCGATCTTCGTTTCTATCGAAAGCTCTGATCACTCGGCCAAGTAGCTGAAGGCTAAGTGTAGAGCAGCCCCACGCATCCGGTTCTTCTTTCACCGCAGGGGAGTCACTTCCTTTCCTTATTTCTTTATTTTTCTTTTGAACACTGGGGACAAATGTTCCTGCCAAGTGTAGGGCAGGGACCCCCCTTATAAAAATAAGTTTTATTAATGCATAAGTTTTGCGTTTCATCAATATTTTACTAAACTTTTTGCATGTTTTTGATTGAGATAAGATTAGGAATGACTAAAAGCTTGTTCTCTCAAGAGGTAAGCTTTCTAATGACTTATAGATTCCTGTTTTTAACTCCTTGATTCTTTTGTTTAACATGAGTATATGATCTTTCTCCTAATTCTTTCCTTTATGTACTTATGGGTGTTATTCTTTTCTTTCCAAATTGTGAAAAATCTTTTGGGTGAAAATCTTAAAAAGGGTTTTTGTGCAAAAGAAAGAAGAAGAAAAAGAAAAAAAGAAGAAAAAAAAATCTTTGGAAATCTTCTTCCAAAGGAAAAGCATTATATTCCTTGAGGTTGCAAAAAGTGCCTCTGAATAAAAGCAAGAAAAGAGAGTTTTCCTTTTATTTTTCTCCTAAATTCCCCGTTCTTCAATGCAAAAAAAAATCATGGTTGATTCAGAAACCCTTGCAAAATAGGGCTGATTCATAAAGACCAATGATGAGAGTCTTGGCCACATTCAGAAACTCTTGAAAAATAGAGCTGAATGATGGAAACCGGAAAAAGGAGAGATTACAAATCCCTTATGCAAAATAGCCCAAAAGTTTTTGATCGGTTTTGAAATTCCTTGTTTTATACCCATTAGTATGTTTCGATAGAATAAGGTAGATAAGTGATACTTATGAATTAGAGTCATATAGTTGGAAATATTTATCTACATTTCATTCTAGAGTTTATCTGTTTTGTGCATAAGTAATTACTCCTTTCTAATCTTGTTTTGCTCGAGGACTAGCAAAAGGTAAGTGTAGGGCCTTGATAAGCCGCAGACTTATCATATTTTATGTGCTAGATTTAGTATTATATTTATCTAAATAAGGTTAAATATATGTTATTTATGCTATATTATGTATAAAGTATATTATTTTGTTCAGATTGATGTTTTTATATGTTTTTCCATTCAAGGAGACATTTCTGACCAAAATGCCGGACATAAGGCCGGATCATACCTGCACGGCACAAGCGTGGAGCAGAAAAGCACTCTATGCCGGGTATATCCAATCCGGCATACATGAGAAAAGTCGTCTCGATTGACCAGACGATGGCAGTTAATGACCGTTGCCAAACCAACCTATGCCGGGTATGGTGCAGGACATATCATGTCCGGCATTGGTGCCTTTTCGCGCAGATTTGGCGGTTTCGACCGTTAACAGGTGGGCGCATTTATCACGTGTGCCGGCTATTGGTGATCCGGCACGACGCCCGGCAAGAGACATTTTTGATGCCTATAAATAGGCCGAGGAAGGCTGCAATTTGACACTTCAACACCATATTATACTCCATTCATTACTCCATTTCCGCCCACATTCCAAGTGTTGGTGTCCAAGAGTTTCTACGGATCCATCCACGAAGAAGAAGAGAAGATTATCTTTTCGGGTTAAGGCTTATGTCAATATCCTTCTCCCTTATGTATTCTTCCTTATTTGAGTGGATGGTGAAGTAGAGATCCTTGTTAGGCTTTAGCTAGGGATGAATTCCTTCTATGTAAACAATATGATTATCTCAATACAAATTCAAGCGTTCATTAAGATTCTGGTTCTTATGGCAAGGGAATTAGTTGATCACTCATTCTCTTTATGCAAATTCTACTTAAGGGGGAATTTCCCAAGAGTAGGATAGGTTAGACAAATCTTAGTGGTCTTTGATGTTTTCATCTATAATTTAGGTTTAGCATTAAAGATTGCGAATTAACCCATCTTCCCCATCTCCTTGTTCATTTCGTGGCATGACATATGCTCGATTTGTTAATGGGTTTTGAGTTTCTTGTTCAAAGCAAGAGAGTGGTTTTCACCATATGAACGTGCCGGATGCACTGCCGGGTGCTTCCTGTCTGGCACATTCAAGAATTTGAATATGTCGTGCATCTGTTGTCCGGCAGGACATCCGACGCAATCATGTTGGTTGGTTAAGTTCGTGTCTTGGAGTTGCATTGCGTGATCATGTTGGTACTTGGGGTGGTTTAGTCCTAAACCTCGCATTTAGATAGTTTTAGTTAATTATGGTGTCATTTACTTCCCCCCCTCATTATTATAGAATAGGCTTTTGCCCGGATTAGGACTAATTTTCTATAAGTCCCTTGGGTACGATACTCTCGGTCGTAATATATTTACACTATACTCCGACCGGGTTTTATTTTGCTACCCGTAGTAGAGTTGTAGGTTTAGTTATTATTTTATTCTTTTTATGTATATAGTTTCCTACAATTTCTCTGTTAGCAATCACATGACATGTGCAAGGTGAGTCATCATCCATAAGATAATTTTTAAGCTAAATTCCTAGTCAAAAACACAAGAAAACGGCCCCTTTGGTAGTCACATGGGACTGATTTTTAATTTGGTTCCTGTCACACTATATTGTACTAAGACCATATTGTAACATGTTATAAGTCACAACATTTAATTGGTACATTTATACCAAGGTAAAAGATGAAAGTTTCTAAGGAAAATGCTGATTTTATAGTACTTTTTTATCATAATTTCGGCCCTGTTTGTGCTATGAGTTTAGCACTGGATTTAATTGATTTAGATGGTCAATTCATCCCCATCTAAGATTCCCAACTCGTGGCTCCTCAGAAACTTCAAGGTAATAGCGTATAATGCGTTTTTATGGCACCGAAGGTGCATTTTTTGTGCTTTAAGGATATTCTGGAAAATAAGTAGTCGCTACGAGTTCCAAGTGTTTATAAACATTGTTTATAGTCAAAAATGATATACTAAGGTGTTACATTGAGTTGAATGGGGTTATATCAACTCATAACACAATTTCCGGGCTACCGGGACACTTCCGGGGCAAAACAGGAGCGTTAAGAATTTCCCCCGAGCACTTTGTTGAATTTTGAAAAAGTAGCGCGAGGTTTCTCTTTAGAATGATGAATAATGATGTTAGGAACTCTAAGAATGAATTACATAGGAGTTCGTGCTGAAATACCCGAACTTAAATATAGGGATAAAAATTTATCTCATATGTATTTAAGGGCCTAATGGTACCCAATTAATACTAGTAAGGAAAAAATAAATCCAAAAGAAATAAAGAAACGCTTTAAAAGCGGAAAACGCTAAATAAGCGTTAAATAACCATAGGAGGTACGAGACCTCGGTTAGAGTATTATATGGATTTTGAAGGTTTAAAAGACCTAAATAATATATGGGAATAAATCCGAAGAAAACGGATCCTTAAAAAGGATTAAAAATCACTAACGAACCTTAAAGCGCGTTTTTCGAGGTAACCGAGAAAAAACGTGACTTTAAGCGGGTCAAATAGACTCGTAACAATTTTGGTCAACTAAATAATCTTAATAAATATTAGTGAGGCTTTAGAAACAATAAAAATCAAGAAACGAGAAATTATTAAAAATGTCAAAAACGGGAAGTTGTGGGGTAGAGATATAAATAACACAAACTTATGTGTCCACTTTTAAAATAAAAGAAAAAATTGTGTGTGTGTGTGTGCTAGTGAGCCGGCCCCTACCCCTCTCTCTCACACACTCACTCACCCCTTCTAATTTACAAACAAACAAAACAATAAGTAACCCCCACCCTCACTTTATTTTCTCTCTCCTACCCATTCTCCTCCCTCACTCACGTACTCACCTCTTCCTCACTCTCTTTTCTTTCTTCTCCTTCCTCCCCCATGCGATTTTCTATGGAGGTTGAAGAACCACACACAAAACCTCATTTCTCTCCTCTTGTTACTTCATCAAACATTCTCCAAAAATTATAAAAATACCACCATTGGAATCCTCTCATCAAGAGCTACATTCCTACCTTTTCAAAAATCGAAACAACAACTTTCATCTCCATGGGTATGGAGCATTTGGAGCTTCAAGACCACCATTAGAAGGCCCTCCTTCTCCTTGTTCTTTTAAGGTAAAAATATTCCTAAAAACTCCATCCTTTTCTAGCCTCAAGGGCAAAACGAAAATGAAAACTAAAACCTTTGTTGCTCCTTGTACCCTAGCCGATTTTGGCATCTTGGTGGAGTTGGAAACTTTGTTCTTGAACCACTCCCAAGCTTCATTTACACCCTTGCAAGGTAATGAGAATTCTAAACCCTAAAACCTACTTAAGTTTAAGAATAGCTAGGGTTAGTTTTTAGCGTATTGAAATGTGTATGTATATGGTTGTAGAGTAGAGAATTTGTGTTTGCTAAACCGGTGGAGAAAGAGGAAAAGAAGAAGCAAGAGGAAGAAAAGAAATAGAAGAGAAACAAGGTAAGGATACTCACCTTTGTGTAGCCTTGTATATGTATGGATGTAACAGATTTTTAGAAGTTTGAAATGAGTAATGGAAATGGTATTGTGTAGTAATGTCTTGTGCAGGAGAATCTAAGTGCTTAAAACCGTTGAAAAAACATGTAAAATGTATTGAAACTTAGTTGGGTATTGGGTTGTTGAGTGCAGGAATTTTTAGTAGGTTTTAGTATTGGAAATGTGTATGGGAGCTTGTATATTGATGTTGTGTGTAAAACAGGTGAGATGATGTTGATGTGTGAGAGAAAACCATGTGGAGAATGTTAATAATATAGGGGAGACTATGTCAAATTTATCTAGGAATTTGAGGACTTAAGTGTTCAAGATGAGAGAAACAACCTAGGTAGTGACTAGGTGTATGTGGAGAGTATAATGGGAGCGTTTAGTAGCTTGTAACAGATTTGGGGGTGATTTGTTAATGGGTTGCAACTAGGAAGTGAAGGGATGTATTTTGGCTACTAGGGGTAGCATTAGTTGAGGAAGTAATGGAGGAAATAAGAACCACCCAAAAATCTGCAACAAGGTGTATAGAGATACATTGGAGAAGTTAGGAAGAGTTAGTGTGGAAGAATTGATGACAAGAGTGTTGGACTTGGGTATAGATATGGTAGTGGCTGGGGAATGAATTGGAGGGTAAGGTAATACATTGTAGGCTTTGGAAATGGCATGGGAGATGAGAATATACATGGGGAAATAGGAGCAAAAATCTGTAGCGTGGAGGATGAAAAACTGTTGTAAGTGTGGAAGGGAAGTGATGAAATTGTTGTAAGTGGATTGATGGATTTAGTAAAGCATTTGGTGGGTGAACTAAGGCAATTTGAAGGGCCTAGGTAGTGTTTAAACATGTGAGATTACATGTGAGAAGATTGGAGAAACAATGGGTAAAGTATGGGACTGAAAACAGAAGTAAAAAATGCAAATACTGGGCCCGACCGGACTTGCAAGTTCGGTCGAGCCCAGATTTACAAAGACGGGAAAGCTTCTGGAATCGACGGACTTGCGACCGGGCTTGCAAGTTCAGTCGGACTAGAAAAATTCTCCGTCTGTAACCTACTGGAATCGACCGGACATGCAAGTTCGGTCGGCCAGAAAAATTTCCGTCTGCAACCTACTGGAATCGACCGGACTTGCGACCGGACATGCAAGTTCGGTCGGCCAGAAAAATTTCCGTCGAGTAAGCTACTGGAATGGACCGACCTTGCGACCGGACTTGCAAGGTCGGTCAGGCTAAAATTTCCGTTAAGTAACTTACTGGAATGGACCGACCTTGGGACCGGACTTGCAAGGTCGGTCGGCCCTGGAATTTTCACCCGATATAAACCTACTGACTCGGACCGAACTTGCAAGGTCGGTCGCAAGTTCGGTCGGGTCAAACAACTTACAAAAAAAAAAAACTATAAGACTATGGTTAGTATATGTATGTATGTATATGTATACCCACTATACATACGCGCATATATGTGTAAGTAAACCATTGTTAAGTAATTAAAAGTAAGTAAATAAAATGTAAGTATAGGAATGTGAAGACCTAGTAAGTATGAGTTAGGAAGCGTAAGGGTAACCGAATTAAGTTAATGACAGTTAGATTAATTATTCGGTTGTATGTATATCATAGGATTTGAATTGTGAATACCGGAGAACGTTGGGATACAAGTACAACGGTGAAAGGTATGATTTCTTCATGCCCTGTATCCTAATCTGGTTACCCCGATTTGTGTGCTTATTTGACCACCTAAATAAGATAAATGCATGAATCGGACTATATTGCACTTACCTGTGCTTGACTTATGTTGTGCTTGATATTTATTGTCTTGAGCACTAGTTTGTATAATTCATGAAATATATGATGATGATGAATGGTATTCGAACCTCTTATTGTACTTGTGCAATGTATGGTACCTCGTATGTATGTGTATATGTGTATTGTATTATTATGGCTTGGACGTTGACTTGTGCTAATTCCTAACGATCTAACTCCAAAGTAAGTAAATTGGAATGAGTACAAGTCCGATATAGCTTCGGCCACGCGTGAGGATGCGGAGTCACAAGAGGTTGGCTGCAATTCCTGACTCTTAAACTGGTCCGCGGCCCAAATCCCTTAAATGGGTAGCATCCCGGATTGGTGAGTCAAGTAAATCCCGGAGGTGGGACAGTGTAGTCCCCAGGGCCGGAGGTCCCGACGACTTAACTTGAGTAAGTAAGAGTAAGAGTAAGTATAGTAGGATCCGTAAGTATGAGTACGAGTATGTATGTGTATGAAATAACGAGTAAAGAGTAATCTCCACCCGATTAACCCGGTGGACCAATGAAGCTAACAAGAATTGCCTATTGTGGTATGTAATGTATATGTATAATTCGGAAAAAGGTAAGTATGCATTGAATGTTTTATGTTGTACTTCTTGTATGTAATGAAGTGTATGTATGTGTGTATGTCTTGCGTAACTGAAATACCCCAACCTTGATATTGGTTTAAATATTAAAACTATGGTATGTAAAGGCTAAAAAGTGCCTTAGAAACATCGGTGAACAATTTAAACCATAGTAAAATGCAATAAAGCACTAAGATACAGTTTGAGCAAAAAATGCTCTAAGCTTGGAGTGAACTTGGTTAGGACCCAAAGAGCCTACCAAGACTTAATAATATTCAATTATGATTTAATAAGGCTAATTAAGTCCTTAGGAAACTTTGGTAGACAGTTAAACCAAACAAAACACAAGAAATACCTTAAAGTCAATAAGAGCAAAAATGTGCTCTAAGCTTGGGATAAATTTGTATAAGACCTAATGGTCATAACTATACCTTATAAATATGTTAATGAACATATTAAATCAATTACCAAAGAAAAACAAGCTTGAAAACAAGTTAAAACACAAAATGTGCTTTAAGGAGTCTTAAAGCACATTTCTGAAAAATATCTTGTAAATGAGTTTTGAGTGGCTAAATGTCCATCATTACTCTTTAATCAACATGTGTACTACTTAGTATCACATTAGGAAGTCAGATCAATGGGAAATCAAAAATTTCACAAATATGTGCCTTATATGTGAATAGTGCTCAAATAGTGCTAGTTTTGACTTAAGTCAACTTTGATTAGTTAAATGGTCAAACAAAGACCATAAATATCTTTTAGAATGAAGGGGGCACGGTTTTTAGAGTGTGAGTCACCATACCAAGCCAGCCAACTAAAGAAAAGAAAAGAAATAAAGTAAAGTTACTATTTACCTTTATAAGTCAAAATATCTTAACAAAGCAGACCTCTCACACCTCATTTCTTCCTTTTCCTCTTGTTCCCACCGTGTTCTTCCTCCATTCTCCAACCAATCTCGTTCTTGCTACAGCACATCTCTTCTCCAACTTCAATGCTTGCTCACCAAATTTAAATATTGCTCCAAATCAAAAACTAAGCACTATTTGTCTTAGTTGAGTCAAGCCTTTCATCCTCTCTTTTCAAAATTTCAAAAGCTCATGTTTGATGCCAGAAGAAACTCCATTGAAGGGGGAAATTCTGTTTGAAGAGCTCTTTGCTTCTTCTCTCATTCAAGGTAAGGAAAATAAAAAGAAAATCCAAGTTTCCTTCAATTTTTGTGTATAGCCGAAATTTCACCCCTTAATGGTGCCTTGTCTTGCTCTATTCTTATCTTAATTCAATCTTCAAAGGACTAGGAGGGAGTCCTATATGCTACTTATTCAAGTTCCCTTTCAAATTCCAAAGGTAAACATCAATTTAGTGTTTTAAGGACACTTATGTAACCTAGGTGAAACACCCCTCAAATTTTGAACGCATTAAAATTATAACGCACTTTATAATTCGTACATAAAATAACGTACGAACAATTAAATCCAGTATATATATATACATATGTACAAGTACGAAAACATATGTACGTAACGTTACGATATGGTAACGTTGTAAATAAGTGACAATAACGTCGCAAAACTTAGTAACAAAAGAAAACAATAATAATAATAACAACACGAATAATATATAGTCACATATATATAAGTAAACATATACAACTTATTCAAATAAAAGAAAGGAAAAGAGAGCAAAGACGCTCCCGTTGAGGCTCGAACCCAAGACCTCTCGTACTTATCCCAAGTGTTTAACCGGGTGAGCTGCGCTCAATTTCAGCAACTTATACTCACCAACTAAAACTAATAGAGAACAACTAAAATCTAAAAAAAAAAAACACAGAAACAGGAGAATCAAATCCATCTCTGTAGCGTATCCTCCCTCCTTCCTGGTATCACTGCGGATCGAACAACAACAGAAAAAAAAGAGAGATCCAGAATTTCAAAACTCTCAGGCACAACTTCAATTTTTATTTTCACACCATACTTCCTGGTTCTGTCCCAGAACAACGAACAAGTCCCAATTCAGCACAACCTCATTCCTCCTCGGTATTGCCTCTGTCCAGAACAAAAAAAAATGAATTCAACTGCATACGTAAACTTACTTGGAGGATCAGACAGAGAATGATGGCCAAAAATTGCTTGTCAGTAAACTGGGAATAAGATGCCGCTAACCATTGCAATTGACAAACCAACATAAGCCATCACCTTTTTCCACTATTCTATGCCTTGTTGTTTTCGGTGAAGAAAGTCCAAATGACAGGGAACACGTATGTTAGTGCTGTTCCTTCCCAAACTCCCATGCTTGTCTCGTGGGAATCAGTAAACACCACCATTTAAGGATAAACCCACAGCTTGCCTTTCTTCTCTGCTTGGGTGTGCACCGGCCCTCGCAAAATTCAGAGACTCCCTTCATTCCCTCTGGTTCGTGCATGCAAGGTAAATGCTGCTGGGTCACACCACTCTACTCCTGTTTTCTTCATTGCTGTGCAGCCGATATACTGTCAACTCACCCTAGCATATTCCCTTGTTTCTATCAGTGAACTAGGATTGCCACCCTCGCTGTCTGCTTGATCAACCTGGGGCTCCACACTTAGAAAGGGCTGGATCAACTCAGTCCGGAGAACTAACAGGTGAAGCCTAAAAGAATGTTCTCCCCCTGTTTGGTTTTACCCGCAAAGGCCATGCATCAGTTTCCTCTAATGTTTCTCCTGTTGTCCTTTTTTTTTTTCCTGCCTCTGATCAACACTCACTACTACTACCTTACTGTTCTGTTCGAAAGGAATACACCAGCTGTCTAGGCACCCTCGGTGTTGATCAGTGAATTTAAGTGTTTTGGCCTCTTCCTTTAACGGTCTGCATTCTTCTCTCAAAGAGGAACCACCAAGAACCCACCACATCCTGGTGAATATCAGCCCAAGGTGAGAACAAAAAGAAAAGAGAAAAGGAAACCTGTCTGTGCAATAATCATTTTCGGTTATCAATTCTAACCCCCGAGTAAGAGTAATGTCTCAGTTGCTGTCAAATAACCCAAGTTTTGGGAACTTCACATTGCGCCAGGAAGGATTCCAGGAGAGACCAATTCCAAAACAAAGAAAAAAAAACCCAAGGTATCAAACTGCATGATTATGCTGTACATGTGCTAAAACTAATTGCGTTTCTGTATAACAAAACTCAGAGGTGCTGTCCATACTTTTGTGGATCTGTTTTAAGACTAATGCCATACTAAGACCCTTAAACAAGTACTACCTCCGTCCCGTCATAATTGTCCCATTTGCTTTTTGGCACGCTTTTCCACTTCAATATTAAATATATAGATAAAATGATTTTTGAAAAATAATTTTTACAATATATAGTTTTTCATATAATGATTCCATTATAAAAAAAAAAATTTATAAAAATATATTATTTTACATGTTAATATTGAAGTCAAACGACAAGCCCAAATAAAAGGGGACAATGGGAGTGGGACGGAGGAGTAGTAGCTAACCTGATTGTGTTTGAAAGAAAAAAAAAAAGAAGAAACAGTCAACACAATGAACTGAAGTAAGCAACAGAAAACAATTTCGGTTTCAGTTTTTAAATTCTGAATGTCTTGTTTCAGTATAAAAATATTCAGTAGGAGTAACAACGTTGTTGGAGGGTTAGATTATATCACAAACACTTCACTTAGTAGCCAACCTAACAGTGATTAGAACAAAAAAAAAAAAACAGATACCAACATAGTAGAACAAGAAACAGATGCATCAGTATGCTTTCTGTTGTGTTGCAGTTTCAGGAGCTTGGTCTTCTGCATAAATAAAATCGGAGAGGGATTACTGGGGGCTTATGACTAGGATAGTGAATCTACTACATACCTAATCCACCTAAAATCGTGAACAGAAGGGAAATCATAGGGAAGGAAATGCAACAGTTTTCATCTCTTGTCAGTTTTCTCAGTCCCACCAATCTCTGTGTAAATGAGTTACAGCAGTATAGGGAGTGCGTAGTGGTTTGAGAATGAACTTCAGGACATTTCTAACAGAGTGAACTAAGTTGGGGAAATTCGTTTGGAAGATTGGTAATCAGTATAGCAACCTAACAGAGAGAATAAGAGAAAAATATAACAGAAAAATCCAGTTTCTGGTTTAGTTTCTGTTTTCTGTGAGGAGCATTTCATTAGTTTACTTGCTGTCGTGAGTTGTCTGAAGTTTAAAAACCATACTGAGATGTTAACTGAGTAAGAAGCACATAGGAGTAAGAGTGAGAGACAGGAAATTAATTTTTGGACAAACAGAAAGAAAAGAAAGGCAAGAGAGAAAGAAATACTCCAGTTTAACAGCTTCAGTTTGTATACTTATCAGCTCCTGTAGGAAGGAAATTTTAATGGAACTACCAGAGGGTTTAAGCTGTTGTTTAACTTGAAAACACTACTCAAACGTTTAATCAAGGGGTCGCATGTTTTGGGAAGAACTCAAGGTCAGTTATTAAACAAAAGACAAAACAGCACCAGTTTTATCAGTTTTCAATTAACCTCAAGTTTCAGTTTTTTTTTCTGGTGTCTGTATAATGAAGCTTCGGAGGTTTTAAATGGGGATAGCTGGAGCTGACTTTAGTGGAAGACTGGCCTAGTACCCTTAACTAACTGGTAAGTAAGTGGGAAAAGGAAACAGACAGAGAACAGTTTTGAGAGAAAGTGTCAGTTTCTGACTTTAGTTCAATTTCAGAAATCTCATGTTTCTGTATAATTCTGTTACAGTGGGAATTTGAGTGTTGTATTGGCTTAAGACGAAGCTGAGACATTCCTAATACATATTACAAGGAATCTATATGATTTGGGAGGAAATTTAAAAGTCAGGCTAGAAGGAAACAGAAAGATAACAACAAGAGAGGTTTCCATCAGTTTCAGTTTTCTTTTTTTGGTGCTGTGTAACAGGTTGTTTTCGGAAACGTAGCCTTATGGCCTTGGGTTGCCTAAGAATATAAAGCTATACTAAGACACTTAACTATCTGGTAAATAGGTTGGGGATAACGTTGGGGGTCAGGTTAGTGTAAAAACAGAAAAGGAACAGAAGCAGGTTATCAGGTCTTGTTTCAGTTTCTGTTGCTGTACAGGAGATTAAGGGAGGGTTGCTGGAGTAATCTTGAGTTTTAAAATGAGATAGAATACTTAACTGAGTAGTAAGTACTTAGGGATAAATGGAAAGACAGTTACGAGAGTAACAGAAGAGGATAGCAGAAGGAATATCAGATTGGTGCCATTTCAGTTTATAGCTATTTATGGAAGTTGAGTTCAGTATAACTGAGTACTGAGGGACTCGGTGGGGTTGTAATGGATTGTTGAGAAGTCTAAACCACCTCTAATACACCATAGTCAGTGTATAGGTACTGAGGGGAAATTTAGAGATTTAAAATAACCAGTTACAAGCAAGGGTCAAACAGATGGTAATGGATTCTAGTTTCAGATTTTTAGTACTTCTGGTGTGTGTAACTAATTACAGAAGCTAGTGAGTGTCTCACTGGTTTAACATTGAGTTTAAAACATTGTTGACACCCATATCTAGTGGGGTAAGTACAGAGGGAAAGAATTAACTACCGGTTGAACTAACCAAAACAAGAGCCAGAAGAAATGTAAAGTTGTTGTTTCAGATTTCAACAATGTTGTAACTTCTGTATAACTGTGTTACAAGGGTATTATAAGTGTGACTCAAGTTTAATAATGAACCCAAATAATAGCTAATGAACATAACTAGGATACCGAGGCATGTGAGAAAATTTCACACCAATTACTACATTAAAGTGAAGTTAGATAAGGTATTACATGGGGATTATGTTTCAGATTTGGAAACTTTTGGGCCTCTGTTAAATGAGTTTAGGGATACTCTATGGTCTATATTACCATCAAACAAGGATTAAAACATTTCTCATTTACTTATCTAAGAGGGAAAACACCCTAGACAAGTTATGTCTATTTATACAAACTTGTTACATAAATAACGCTTAAGATGCTTTAACACGAAGCTAAGGAAAAAGGACTTAGCTAACATGTAACTAAAGGTATGAATATCCTAGGAGTAAGTTTAGCCTAGGATTATGCATGTGAAGTTCTAGGAGTCGATATAAACCAAGTATGTAACAACATACCTAGGGAATAATATACGACATAAAGTGTCGTCACATAAAATGATAAACTGACACATTGTTTTAATTAACGCTAGGGCTGTAGCGAGCTCCGACCGGGACTTCGAGTGTAAGACAAGTCGTGCTTTCGATTAAGGTATGGACATGTGTGGTTCGTATGTTGCCGTGTTACACGGCTTGTTTGCTTTGTGTGTTGTGTGCTTTGTGTGAAAATGACATAAGATCAAAGCATGGAATTGGATTGCTTGTTTAGCATGTTGTATGATTTCTATATCATTGTTGAATATATCATTGCGCGCACACAGTAGTTTAGTCCCTTTCGCGTTATGGAACTTTGAGATGAGACTCAACGAAATATGTAAACAAAGAAACTTCATAAAGGGAAACTATACGAGAACTACTACGAATTATGAAAATAAAGGAAACTCAATAAGGGGAACTCCTCTCTAAACCATTGAGGACTACCATGACACCCACTATGGTGTCTATTCATTAATCATAATGAAGAGCAAGTCTCCTTGGTGAGACATGACGAACCACGTAGACAAAACAAAGAACTATACAAAGAGAAAACCCCTCTTGACTATAGAGGACCTCTAAGACACCCACTATGGTGTCGAGTTATCAAAGATGATGATAAACCAGTAACTTTGAGAATGAATAGGGAGACAGACCCTTTGAATCCGGAGCAAAGGCTAGTAACATTGAGAATGAATAGGGAGACGGACCCTTTGTATCCGGGGTAAAAGACCATAACATTGAGAATGAATAGGGAGACGGACCCTTTGAATCCGGAGCAAAGGCTAGTAACATTGAGAATGAATAGGGAGACGGACCCTTTGAATCCGGAGCAAAGGCTAGTAACATTGAGAATGAATAGGGAGACGGACCCTTTGAATCCGGAGCAAAGGCTAGTAACATTGAGAATGAATAGGGAGACGGACCCTTTGAATCCGGAGCAAAGGCTAGTAACATTGAGAATGAATAGGGAGACAGACCCTTTGAATCCGGAGCAAAGGCTAGTAACATTGAGAATGAATAGGGAGACGGACCCTTTGTATCCGGGGTAAAGACCATAACATTGAGAAGGAATAGGGAGACGGACCCTTGAATCCAGAGCAGAGGCTAGTAACATGGAAAAAGGAATAGGGAGACGGACCCTTGGTATCCGGGGCAATGGCCAGTAACATTTAAAAACAATAGAGAGAGAAAGAGCTATCCGGGAGTGGAGGATTAGCTATGGACAAGATGTACTCCAAATTGTGGTGATAAGAGAATTCACAAATAACCCTTAAAGAAACAAGGAATGATAGCACCTACATAACAAAGTCTCGGGATCTAATCTATACCCCTGACTCGGTGCCAGAGAATAGAGGAAAACATGTGTAATGAGACCAAGCAAATAAGAAAATTCACAAATGTGATTCTTTAAGAAACAAGAAAAGATTGGCACCAATATGATATGGTCATGGGATCTAAACTATATCCCCCAGACCTGGTGCAAGGAAAAGAAAAAGAAAATACACATCATGGGAAAAGAGAAAAGAAATGAAAACACACAAACGCTCGAACGATCCCCTAGTGAGGATCATTGGTAAACATACCTATGCACATGTCTGATGACTTACATGGTTGTTGTTGCTATATTAGCAGCTTGTTGTGCTTGGATGCGTTTTGATGGGCTATGATGCCAGCTGTTATGCTTGGATGTTTGTTGATGTCTATGCTACCTTGAAGTGTGTTTTGATATTATGATGTAATGTGATGTGCTTTACTGCTTTATATAGCATGTAAAATGACTTAATAATATTCGACCAAGTAGTCGTGTGGGCCGGTAACATGCGGGCTTCAACACGTTCATACTCGGCATAGTTTGCTGAGTCTTTATTTTTTACAGGTAATCATCTGGATCATGACGGAGTGTAATAGGTGAAGGACTATCATGGGGGTAGTCCACTATGGCAAGACTTTAAGCAGTATGCCTTCTTATGTATGAGTTATGTTGTTTAAGTTGTTAACTAAAACGTAGATGCTCGGTACCTGAGTTGTACTTTATATTGTATTTGGATTTCGTTAAGTTGGACTTCCAGTCATTCAGACCGTAACTTGGAGTAGTAAGGTGGTCTGTCAACCACGTGGGTGGTTGGCGTCTGGAGCACCCGACTAGAGTAGGAACCGCTGCGTAGATATCTCATGTCACCTCTAGGGCGTTGTTTAATTGTGGTAAGTTATTCGGGGGGTTACAGAAAGTGGTATCAGAGCGTAGGTTGCGCTCTTGATGACTGGAACAGAGAAGTACCCGAGTATAGGAAAACCTAAATTTGAGAAACGGGGTACGGGTTAGTTTGTGAGGCTCGTTAGTTAGGGTCAATTTCAATCCGTAGGAAAACGCTGGAGAGGTAGAAAGCCTCCTCACCCTCGGGAAAACCCGATCTGGCGTTTACACAATGGCATGTAATCAATCCGGTAAGGAAAACTATGTACCCCTATCTTCTATCGATGTTTTGGTTTTGTGTAGGGTACGGGGCGTACCCCTCTTTTAAGGGGGGTAAGCGCGTTTTGTTTTGTATGGTGTTATTTATTATGATGTATTCCTACAACCACTCGTGGTGGGTTGGTAGGTTTGTGGTTTGGATTGTGTGTGAAAATGTTATGTACGCTATGGATGAATGAATGTCGTGTGGCTTGGTTGCACTTTAGCAGTTTACCATTGCTAGTTTTGGTCTATGTATGAAAACTTGTGAGAAAGCCATTAATGTGGCATAGCACTATGAACACACCTGGGTAGTGAGAATTATGAAATATGGACTCGATCCCTAGATTACAGGGAGGGAAAATATAAGTTAAGGAAGTTAAGACTTCGGGACGAAGTCTCTTTTAAGGGGGTAAGTGAAACACCCCTCAACATTTGAACGCATAAAAATTATAACGCGCTTTATAATTCGTACATAAAATAACGTACGAACAATTAAATCCAGTATATATATATACATATGTACAAGTACGAAAACATATGTACGTAACGTTACGATATGGTAACGTTGTAAATAAGTGACAATAACGTCGCAAAACTTAGTAACAAAAGAAAACAATAATAATAATAACAACACGAAATAATATATAGTCACATATATATAGTAAACATATACAACTTATTCAAATAAAAAGAAAGGAAAAGAGAGCAAAGACGCTCCCGTTGAGGCTCGAACCCGAGACCTCTCGTACTTGTCCCGAGTGTTTAACCGGGTGAGCTGCGCTCAATTTCAGCAACTTATACTCACCAACTAAAACTAATAGAGAACAACTAAACTATCTATAAAAAAAAAAACACAGAAACAGGAGAATCAAATCCATCTCTGTAGCGTATCCTCCCTCCTTCCTCGGTATCACTGCGGATCGAACAACAACAGAAAAAAAAAGAGAGAGCCGAGAGATCCAGAATTTCAAACTCTCAGGCACAACTTCAATTTTTATTTTCAACACCATACTTCCTGGTTCTGTCCCAGAACAACGAACAAGTCCCAATTCAGCACAACCTCATTCCTCCTCGGTATTGCCTCTGTCCAGAACAAAAAAAAATGAATTCAACTGCATACGTAAACTTACTTGGAGGATCAGACAGAGAATGATGGCCAAAAATTGCTTGTCAGTAAACTGGGAATAAGATGCCGCTAACCATTGCAATTGACAAACCAACATAAGCCATCACCTTTTTCCACTATTCTATGCCTTGTTGTTTTCGGTGAAGAAAGTCCAAATGACAGGGAACACGTATGTTAGTGCTGTTCCTTCCCAAACTCCCATGCTTGTCTCGTGGGAATCAGTAAACACCACCATTTAAGGATAAACCCACAGCTTGCCTTTCTTCTCTGCTTGGGTGTGCACCGGCCCTCGCAAAATTCAGAGACTCCCTTCATTCCCTCTGGTTCGTGCATGCAAGGTAAATGCTGCTGGGTCACACCACTCTACTCCTGTTTTCTTCATTGCTGTGCAGCCGATATACTGTCAACTCACCCTAGCATATTCCCTTGTTTCTATCAGTGAACTAGGATTGCCACCCTCGCTGTCTGCTTGATCAACCTGGGGCTCCACACTTAGAAAGGGCTGGATCAACTCAGTCCGGAGAACTAACAGGTGAAGCCTAAAAGAATGTTCTCCCCCTGTTTGGTTTTACCCGCAAAGGCCATGCATCAGTTTCCTCTAATGTTTCTCCTGTTGTCCTTTTTTTCCTGCCTCTGATCAACACTCACTACTACTACCTTACTGTTTCTGTTCGAAAGGAATACACCAGCTGTCTAGGCACCCTCGGTGTTGATCAGTGAATTTAAGTGTTTTGGCCTCTTCCTTTAACGGTCTGCATTCTTCTCTCAAAGAGGAACCACCAAGAACCCACCACATCCTGGTGAATATCAGCCCAAGGTGAGAACAAAAAGAAAAGAGAAAAGGAAACCTGTCTGTGCAATAATCATTTTCGGTTATCAATTCTAACCCCCGAGTAAATGTCTCAGTTGCTGTCAAATAACCCAAGTTTTGGAACTTCACATTGCGCCAGGAAGGATTCCAGGAGAGACCAATTCCAAAACAAAGAAAAAAAAACCCAAGGTATCAAACTGCATGATTATGCTGTACATGTGCTAAAACTAATTGCGTTTTGTATAACAAAACTCAGAGGTGCTGTCCATACTTTTGTGGATCTGTTTTAAGACTAATGCCATACTAAGACCCTTAAACAAGTAGTAGCTAACCTGATTGTGTTTGAAGAAAAAAAAAAAAAGAAGAAACAGTCAACACAATGAACTGAAGTAAGCAACAGAAAACAATTTCGGTTTCAGTTTTTAAATTCTGAATGTCTTGTTTCAGTATAAACATATTCAGTAGGAGTAACAACGTTGTTGGAGGGTTAGATTATATCACAAACACTTCACTTAGTAGCCAACCTAACAGTGATTAGAAAAAAAAAAAAAACAGATACCAACATAGTAGAACAAGAAACAGATGCATCAGTATGCTTTCTGTTGTGTTGCAGTTTCAGGAGCTTGGTCTTCTGCATAAATAAAATCGGAGAGGGATTACTGGGGGCTTATGACTAGGATAGTGAATCTACTACATACCTAATCCACCTAAAATCGTGAACAGAAGGGAAATCATAGGGAAGGAAATGCAACAGTTTTCATCTCTTGTCAGTTTTCTCAGTCCCACCAATCTCTGTGTAAATGAGTTACAGCAGTATAGGGAGTGCGTAGTGGTTTGAGAATGAACTTCAGGACATTTCTAACAGAGTGAACTAAGTTGGGGAAATTCGTTTGGAAGATTGGTAATCAGTATAGCAACCTAACAGAGAGAATAAGAGAAAAATATAACAGAAAAATCCAGTTTCTGGTTTAGTTTCTGTTTTCTGTGAGGAGCATTTCATTAGTTTTACTTGCTGTCGTGAGTTGTCTGAAGTTTAAAAACCATACTGAGATGTTAACTGAGTAAGAAGCACATAGGAGTAAGAGTGAGAGACAGGAAATTAATTTTTGGACAAACAGAAAGAAAAGAAAGGCAAGAGAAAGAAATACTCCAGTTTAACAGCTTCAGTTTGTATACTTATCAGCTCCTGTAGGAAGGAAATTTTAATGGAACTACCAGAGGGTTTAAGCTGTTGTTTAACTTGAAAACACTACTCAAACGTTTAATCAAGGGGTCGCATGTTTTGGGAAGAACTCAAGGTCAGTTATTAAACAAAAGACAAAACAGCACCAGTTTTATCAGTTTTCAATTAACCTCAAGTTTCAGTTTTTTTTCTGGTGTCTGTATAATGAAGCTTCGGAGGTTTTAAATGGGGATAGCTGGAGCTGACTTTAGTGGAAGACTGGCCTAGTACCCTTAACTAACTGGTAAGTAAGTGGGAAAAAGGAAACAGACAGAGAACAGTTTTGAGAGAAAGTGTCAGTTTCTGACTTTAGTTCAATTTCAGAAATCTCATGTTTCTGTATAATTCTGTTACAGTGGGAATTTGAGTGTTGTATTGGCTTAAGACGAAGCTGAGACATTCCTAATACATATTACAAGGAATCTATATGATTTGGGAGGAATTTAAAAGTCAGGCTAGAAGGAAACAGAAAGATAACAACAAGAGAGGTTTCCATCAGTTTCAGTTTTTTTTTTTTAGGTGCTGTGTAACAGGTTGTTTTCGGAAACGTAGCCTTATGGCCTTGGGTTGCCTAAGAATATAAAGCTATACTAAGACACTTAACTATCTGGTAAATAGGTTGGGATAACGTTGGGGGTCAGGTTAGTGTAAAAACAGAAAAGGAACAGAAGCAGGTTATCAGGTCTTGTTTCAGTTTCTGTTGCTGTACAGGAGATTAAGGGAGGGTTGCTGGAGTAATCTTGAGTTTTAAATGAGATAGAATACTTAACTGAGTAGTAAGTACTTAGGGATAAATGGAAAGACAGTTACGAGAGTAACAGAAGAGGATAGCAGAAGGAATATCAGATTGGTGCCATTTCAGTTTATAGCTATTTATGGAAGTTGAGTTCAGTATAACTGAGTACTGAGGGACTCGGTGGGGTTGTAATGGATTGTTGAGAAGTCTAAAAACCACCTCTAATACACCATAGTCAGTGTATAGGTACTGAGGGGAAATTTAGAGATTTAAAATAACCAGTTACAAGCAAGGGTCAAACAGATGGTAATGGATTCTAGTTTCAGATTTTTAGTAGCTTCTGGTGTGTGTAACTAATTACAGAAGCTAGTGAGTGTCTCACTGGTTTAACATTGAGTTTAAAACATTGTTGACACCCATATCTAGTGGGGTAAGTACAGAGGAAAGAATTAACTACCGGTTGAACTAACCAAGAACAAGAGCCAAGAAGAAATGTATAGTTTGTTGTTTCAGATTTCAACAATGTTGTAACTTCTGTATAACTGTGTTACAAGGGTATTATAAGTGTGACTCAAGTTTAATAATGAACCCAAATAATAGCTAATGAACATAACTAGGATACCGAGGCATGTGGAGAAAATTTCACACCAATTACTACATTAAAGTGAAGTTAGATAAGGTATTACATGGGGATTATGTTTCAGATTTGGAAACTTTTGGGCCTCTGTGTAAATGAGTTTAGGGATACTCTATGGTCTATATTACCATCAAACAAGGATTAAAACATTTTCTCATTTACTTATCTAAGGAGGGAAAACACCCTAGACAAGTTATGTCTATTTATACAAACTTGTTACATAAATAACGCTTAAGATGCTTTAACACGAAGCTAAGGAAAAAGGACTTAGCTAACATGTAACTAAAGGTATGAATATCCTAGGAGTAAGTTGAGCCTAGGATTAATGCATGTGAAGTTCTAGGAGTCGATATAAACCAAGTATGTAACAACATACCTAGGGAATAATATACGACATAAAGTGTCGTCACATAAAATGATAAACTGACACATTGTTTTAATTAACGCTAGGGCTGTAGCGAGCTCCGACCGGGACTTCGAGTGTAAGACAAGTCGTGCTTTCGATTAAGGTATGGACATGTGTGGTTCGTATGTTGCCGTGTTACACGGCTTGTTTGCTTTGTGTGCTGTGTGCTTTGTGTGAAAATGACATAAGATCAAAGCATGGAATTGGATTGCTTGTTTAGCATGTTGTATGATTTCTATATCATTGTTGAATATATCATTGCGCGCACACAGTAGTTTAGTCCCTTTCGCGTTATGGAACTTTGAGATGAGACTCAACGAAATATGTAAACAAAGAAACTTCATAAAGGGAAACTATACGAGAACTACTACGAATTATGAAAATAAAGGAAACTCAATAAGGGGAACTCCTCTCTAAACCATTGAGGACTACCATGACACCCACTATGGTGTCTATTCATTAATCATAATGAAGAGCAAGTCTCCTTGGTGAGACATGACGAACCACGTAGACAAACAAAAGAACTATACAAAGAGAAAACCCCTCTTGACTATAGAGGACCTCTAAGACACCCACTATGGTGTCGAGTACAAAGATGATGATAACCAGTAACTTGAGAATGATAGGGAGACGGATGAATCCGGAGAAACTAGTAACATTGAGAATGAATAGGGAGACGGACCCTTTGTATCGGGGTAAAGCATAACATTGAGAATGAATAGGGAGACGGACCCTTTGAATCCGGTAGCAAAAGCTAGTAACATTGAGAATGAATAGGGAGACGGACCCTTTGAATCCGGAGCAAAGGCTAGTAACATTGAGATGAATAGGGAGACGGACCCTTTGAATCCGGAGCAAAGGCTAGTAACATTGAGAATGAATAGGAGACGGACCCTTTGAATCCGAGCAAAGGCTAGTAACATTGAGAATGAATAGGGAGACGGACCCTTGAATCCGGAGCAAAGGCTAGTAACATTGAGAATGAATGGAGACGGACCCTTTGAATCCGGAGCAAAGGCTAGTAACATTGAGAAGAATAGGGAGACGGACCCTTTGAATGCAAGGCTAGTGAGAATGAATAGACGGACCCTTGAATCCGGAGCAAAGGCTAGTAACATTGAGAATGAATAGGGAGACGGACCCTTTGTATCCGGGGTAAAGACCATAACATTGAGAAGGAATAGGGAGACGGACCCTTGAATCCGGAGCAGAGGCTAGTAACATGGAAAAAGGAATAGGGAGACGGACCCTTGGTATCCGGGGCAATGGCCAGTAACATTTAAAAACAATAGAGAGAGAAAGAGCTATCCGGGAGTGGAGGATTAGCTATGGACAAGATGTACTCCAAATTGTGGTGATAAGAGAATTCACAATAACCTTAAAGAAACAAGGAATGAATAGCACCTACATAACAAAGTCTCGGGATCTAATCTATACCCCTGACTCGGTGCCAGAGAATAGAGGAAAACATGTGTAATGAGACCAAGCAAATAAGAAAATTCACAAATGTGATTCTTTAAGAAACAAGAAAAGATTGGCACCAATATGATATGGTCATGGGATCTAAACTATATCCCCCAGACCTGGTGCAAGGAAAGAAAAAGAAAATACACATCATGGGAACAAGAGAAAAGAAATGAAAACACACAACGCTCGAACGATCCCCTAGTGAGGATCATTGGTAAACATACCTATGCACATGTCTGATGACTTACATGGTTGTTGTTGCTATATTAGCAGCTTGTTGTGCTTGGATGCGTTTTGATGGGCTATGATGCCAGCTTGTTATGCTTGGATGTTTGTTGATGTTGCTATGCTACCTTGAAGTGTGTTTGATATTATGATGTAATGTGATGTGCTTTACTGCTTTAATATAGCATGTAAAATGACTTAATAATATTCGACCAAGTAGTCGTGTGGCCCGGTAACATGCGGGCTTCACACGTTCATACTCGGCATAGTTTGCTGAGTCCTTTATTTTTTACAGGTAATCATCTGGATCATGACGGAGTGTAGGTGAAGGACTATCATGGGGGTAGTCCACTATGGCAAGACTTTAAGCAGTATGCCTTCTTATGTATGAGTTATGTTGTTTAAGTTGTTAACTAAACTGTAGATGCTCGGTACTTGAGTTGTACTTTATATTGTATTTGGATTTCGTTAAGTTGGACTTCCAGTCATTCAGACCGTAACTTGGAGTTAGTAAGGTGGTCTGTCAACCACGTGGGTGGTTGGCGTCTGTAGCACCCGACTAGAGTAGGAACCGCTGCGTAGATATCTCATGTCACCTTTAGGGCGTTGTTTAATTGTGGTAAGTTATTCGGGGGTGTTACAGAAAGTGGTATCAGAGCGTAGTTGCGCTCTGATGACTGGAACAGAGAAGTACCGAGTATAGGAAAACCTAAATTTGAGAAACGGGGTTACGGGTTAGTTTGTGAGGCTCGTTAGTTAGGGTCCATTTCAATCCGTAGGAAAACGCTGGAGAGGTAGAAAGCCTCCTCACCCTCGGGAAAACCCGATCTGGCGTTTACACAATGGCATGTAATCAATCCGGTAAGGAAAACTATGTACCCCTATCTTCTCATCGATGTTTTGGTTTTGTGTAGGGTACGGGGGCGTACCCCTCTTTTAAGGGGGGTAAGCGCGTTTTGTTTTGTATGTGTGTTATTTATTATGATGTATTCCTACAACCACTCGTGGTTGGTTGGTAGGTTTGTGTGTTTGGATTGTGTGTGAAAATGTTATGTACGCTATGGATGAATGAATGTCGTGTGCCTTGGGTCGCACTTTAGCATGTTATACACATTGCTAGCTTCTTGGTCTACTATGAAAACTTGTGAGAAGCCATTAATGTGGCATAGCACTTATGAACACACCTGGGTAGTGAGAATTATGAAATATGGGACTCGATCCCTAGGATTAACAGGGAGTGGAAAATATAAGTTAAGGAAGTAAGACTTCGGGACGAAGTCTCTTTTAAGGGGGGTAAGTTGAAACACCCCTCAACATTTGAACGCATAAAAATTATAACGCGCTTTATAATTCGTACATAAAATAACGTACGAACAATTAAATCCAGTATATATATATACATATGTACAAGTACGAAAACATATGTACGTAACGTTACGATATGGTAACGTTGTAAATAAGTGACAATAACGTCGCAAAACTTAGTAACAAAAGAAAACAATAATAATAATAACAACACGAAATAATATATAGTCACATATATATAAGTAAACATATACAACTTATTCAAATAAAAAGAAAGGAAAAGAGAGCAAAGACGCTCCCGTTGAGACTTGAACCCGAGACCTCTCGTACTTGTCCCGAGTGTTTAACCGGGTGAGCTGCGCTCAATTTCAGCAACTTATACTCACCAACTAAAACTAATAGAGAACAACTAAACTATCTATAAAAAAAAAAAACACAGAAACAGGAGAATCAAATCCATCTCTGTAGCGTATCCTCCCTCCTTCCTCGGTATCACTGCGGATCGAACAACAACAGAAAAAAAAGAGAGAGCCGAGAGATCCAGAATTTCAAACTCTCAGGCACAACTTCAATTTTTATTTTCAACACCATACTTCCTGGTTCTGTCCCAGAACAACGAACAAGTCCCAATTCAGCACAACCTCATTCCTCCTCGGTATTGCCTCTGTCCAGAACAAAAAAAAATGAATTCAACTGCATACGTAAACTTACTTGGAGGATCAGACAGAGAATGATGGCCAAAAATTGCTTGTCAGTAAACTGGGAATAAGATGCCGCTAACCATTGCAATTGACAAACCAACATAAGCCATCACCTTTTTCCACTATTCTATGCCTTGTTGTTTTCGGTGAAGAAAGTCCAAATGACAGGGAACACGTATGTTAGTGCTGTTCCTTCCCAAACTCCCATGCTTGTCTCGTGGGAATCAGTAAACACCACCATTTAAGGATAAACCCACAGCTTGCCTTTCTTCTCTGCTTGGGTGTGCACCGGCCCTCGCAAAATTCAGAGACTCCCTTCATTCCCTCTGGTTCGTGCATGCAAGGTAAATGCTGCTGGGTCACACCACTCTACTCCTGTTTTCTTCATTGCTGTGCAGCCGATATACTGTCAACTCACCCTAGCATATTCCCTTGTTTCTATCAGTGAACTAGGATTGCCACCCTCGCTGTCTGCTTGATCAACCTGGGGCTCCACACTTAGAAAGGGCTGGATCAACTCAGTCCGGAGAACTAACAGGTGAAGCCTAAAAGAATGTTCTCCCCCTGTTTGGTTTTACCCGCAAAGGCCATGCATCAGTTTCCTCTAATGTTTCTCCTGTTGTCCTTTTTTTTTTCCTGCCTCTGATCAACACTCACTACTACTACCTTACTGTTTCTGTTCGAAAGGAATACACCAGCTGTCTAGGCACCCTCGGTGTTGATCAGTGAATTTAAGTGTTTTGGCCTCTTCCTTTAACGGTCTGCATTCTTCTCTCAAAGAGGAACCACCAAGAACCCACCACATCCTGGTGAATATCAGCCCAAGGTGAGAACAAAAAGAAAAGAGAAAAGGAAACCTGTCTGTGCAATAATCATTTTCGGTTATCAATTCTAACCCCCGAGTAAATGTCTCAGTTGCTGTCAAATAACCCAAGTTTTGGGAACTTCACATTGCGCCAGGAAGGATTCCAGGAGAGACCAATTCCAAAACAAAGAAAAAAAAACCCAAGGTATCAAACTGCATGATTATGCTGTACATGTGCTAAAACTAATTGCGTTTCTGTATAACAAAACTCAGAGGTGCTGTCCATACTTTTGTGGATCTGTTTTAAGACTAATGCCATACTAAGACCCTTAAACAAGTAGTAGCTAACCTGATTGTGTTTGAAAGAAAAAAAAAGAAGAAACAGTCAACACAATGAACTGAAGTAAGCAACAGAAAACAATTTCGGTTTCAGTTTTTAAATTCTGAATGTCTTGTTTCAGTATAAACATATTCAGTAGGAGTAACAACGTTGTTGGAGGGTTAGATTATATCACAAACACTTCACTTAGTAGCCAACCTAACAGTGATTAGAACAAAAAAAAAAAACAGATACCAACATAGTAGAACAAGAAACAGATGCATCAGTATGCTTTCTGTTGTGTTGCAGTTTCAGGAGCTTGGTCTTCTGCATAAATAAAATCGGAGAGGGATTACTGGGGGCTTATGACTAGGATAGTGAATCTACTACATACCTAATCCACCTAAAATCGTGAACAGAAGGGAAATCATAGGGAAGGAAATGCAACAGTTTTCATCTCTTGTCAGTTTTCTCAGTCCCACCAATCTCTGTGTAAATGAGTTACAGCAGTATAGGGAGTGCGTAGTGGTTTGAGAATGAACTTCAGGACATTTCTAACAGAGTGAACTAAGTTGGGGAAATTCGTTTGGAAGATTGGTAATCAGTATAGCAACCTAACAGAGAGAATAAGAGAAAAATATAACAGAAAAATCCAGTTTCTGGTTTAGTTTCTGTTTTCTGTGAGGAGCATTTCATTAGTTTTACTTGCTGTCGTGAGTTGTCTGAAGTTTAAAAACCATACTGAGATGTTAACTGAGTAAGAAGCACATAGGAGTAAGAGTGAGAGACAGGAAATTAATTTTTGGACAAACAGAAAGAAAAGAAAGGCAAGAGAGAAAGAAATACTCCAGTTTAACAGCTTCAGTTTGTATACTTATCAGCTCCTGTAGGAAGGAAATTTTAATGGAACTACCAGAGGGTTTAAGCTGTTGTTTAACTTGAAAACACTACTCAAACGTTTAATCAAGGGGTCGCATGTTTTGGGAAGAACTCAAGGTCAGTTATTAAACAAAAGACAAAACAGCACCAGTTTTATCAGTTTTCAATTAACCTCAAGTTTCAGTTTTTTTTCTGGTGTCTGTATAATGAAGCTTCGGAGGTTTTAAATGGGGATAGCTGGAGCTGACTTTAGTGGAAGACTGGCCTAGTACCCTTAACTAACTGGTAAGTAAGTGGGAAAAAGGAAACAGACAGAGAACAGTTTTGAGAGAAAGTGTCAGTTTCTGACTTTAGTTCAATTTCAGAAATCTCATGTTTCTGTATAATTCTGTTACAGTGGGAATTTGAGTGTTGTATTGGCTTAAGACGAAGCTGAGACATTCCTAATACATATTACAAGGAATCTATATGATTTGGGAGGAAATTAAAAGTCAGGCTAGAAGGAAACAGAAAGATAACAACAAGAGAGGTTTCCATCAGTTTCAGTTTCTTTTTTTTAGGTGCTGTGTAACAGGTTGTTTTCGGAAACGTAGCCTTATGGCCTTGGGTTGCCTAAGAATATAAAGCTATACTAAGACACTTAACTATCTGGTAAATAGGTTGGGGATAACGTTGGGGGTCAGGTTAGTGTAAAAACAGAAAAGGAACAGAAGCAGGTTATCAGGTCTTGTTTCAGTTTCTGTTGCTGTACAGGAGATTAAGGAGGGTTGCTGGAGTAATCTTGAGTTTTAAAATGAGATAGAATACTTAACTGAGTAGTAAGTACTTAGGGATAAATGGAAAGACAGTTACGAGAGTAACAGAAGAGGATAGCAGAAGGAATATCAGATTGGTGCCATTTCAGTTTATAGCTATTTATGGAAGTTGAGTTCAGTATAACTGAGTACTGAGGGACTCGGTGGGTTGTAATGGATTGTTGAGAAGTCTAAACCACCTCTAATACACCATAGTCAGTGTATAGGTACTGAGGGGAAATTTAGAGATTTAAAATAACCAGTTACAAGCAAGGGTCAAACAGATGGTAATGGATTCTAGTTTCAGATTTTTAGTAGCTTCTGGTGTGTGTAACTAATTACAGAAGCTAGTGAGTGTCTCACTGGTTTAACATTGAGTTTAAACATTGTTGACACCCATATCTAGTGGGGTAAGTACAGAGGGAAAGAATTAACTACCGGTTGAACTAACCAAGAACAAGAGCCAAGAAGAAATGTATAGTTGTTGTTTCAGATTTCAACAATGTTGTAACTTCTGTATAACTGTGTTACAAGGGTATTATAAGTGTGACTCAAGTTTAATAATGAACCCAAATAATAGCTAATGAACATAACTAGGATACCGAGGCATGTGGAGAAAATTTCACACCAATTACTACATTAAAGTGAAGTTAGATAAGGTATTACATGGGGATTATGTTTCAGATTTGGAAACTTTTGGGCCTCTGTGTAAATGAGTTTAGGGATACTCTATGGTCTATATTACCATCAAACAAGGATTAAAACATTTCTCATTTACTTATCTAAGGAGGGAAAACACCCTAGACAAGTTATGTCTATTTATACAAACTTGTTACATAAATAACGCTTAAGATGCTTTAACACGAAGCTAAGGAAAAAGGACTTAGCTAACATGTAACTAAAGGTATGAATATCCTAGGAGTAAGTTGAGCCTAGGATTAATGCATGTGAAGTTCTAGGAGTCGATATAAACCAAGTATGTAACAACATACCTAGGGAATAATATACGACATAAAGTGTCGTCACATAAAATGATAAACTGACACATTGTTTTAATTAACGCTAGGGCTGTAGCGAGCTCCGACCGGGACTTCGAGTGTAAGACAAGTCGTGCTTTCGATTAAGGTATGGACATGTGTGGTTCGTATGTTGCCGTGTTACACGGCTTGTTTGCTTTGTGTGCTGTGTGCTTTGTGTGAAAATGACATAAGATCAAAGCATGGAATTGGATTGCTTGTTTAGCATGTTGTATGATTTCTATATCATTGTTGAATATATCATTGCGCGCACACAGTAGTTTAGTCCCTTTCGCGTTATGGAACTTTGAGATGAGACTCAACGAAATATGTAAACAAAGAAACTTCATAAAGGGAAACTATACGAGAACTACTACGAATTATGAAAATAAAGGAAACTCAATAAGGGGAACTCCTCTCTAAACCATTGAGGACTACCATGACACCCACTATGGTGTCTATTCATTAATCATAATGAAGAGCAAGTCTCCTTGGTGAGACATGACGAACCACGTAGACAAAACAAAAGAACTATACAAAGAGAAAACCCCTCTTGACTATAGAGGACCTCTAAGACACCCACTATGGTGTCGAGTTATCAAAGATGATGATAAACCAGTAACTTTGAGAATGAATAGGGAGACGGACCCTTGAATCCGGAGCAAAGGCTAGTAACATTGAGAATGAATAGGGAGACGGACCCTTTGTATCGGGGTAAAGACCATAACATTGAGAATGAATAGGGAGACGGACCCTTTGAATCCGGAGCAAAGGCTAGTAACATTGAGAATGAATAGGGAGACGGACCTTTGAATCCGGAGCAAAGGCTAGTAACATTGAGAATGAATAGGGAGACGGACCCTTTGAATCCGGAGCAAAGGCTAGTAACATTGAGAATGAATAGGGAGACGGACCCTTTGAATCCGGAGCAAGGCTAGTAACATTGAGAATGAATAGGGAGACGGACCCTTTGAATCCGGAGCAAAGGCTAGTAACATTGAGAATGAATAGGGAGACGGACCCTTTGTATCCGGGGTAAAGACCATAACATTGAGAAGGAATAGGGAGACGGACCCTTGAATCCGGAGCAGAGGCTAGTAACATGGAAAAGGAATAGGGAGACGGACCCTTGGTATCCGGGGCAATGGCCAGTAACATTTAAAAACAATAGAGAGAGAAAGAGCTATCCGGGAGTGGAGGATTAGCTATGGACAAGATGTACTCCAAATTGTGGTGATAAGAGAATTCACAAATAACCCTTAAAGAAACAAGGAATGAATAGCACCTACATAACAAAGTCTCGGGATCTAATCTATACCCCTGACTCGGTGCCAGAGAATAGAGGAAAACATGTGTAATGAGACCAAGCAAATAAGAAAATTCACAAATGTGATTCTTTAAGAAACAAGAAAAGATTGGCACCAATATGATATGGTCATGGGATCTAAACTATATCCCCCAGACCTGGTGCAAGGAAAAGAAAAAGAAAATACACATCATGGGAACAAGAGAAAAGAAATGAAAACACACAACGCTCGAACGATCCCTAGTGAGGATCATTGGTAAACATACCTATGCACATGTCTGATGACTTACATGGTTGTTGTTGCTATATTAGCAGCTTGTTGTGCTTGGATGCGTTTTGATGGGCTATGATGCCAGCTTGTTATGCTTGGATGTTGTTTGTTGATGTTGCTATGCTACCTTGAAGTGTGTTTGATATTATGATGTAATGTGATGTGCTTTACTGCTTTAATATAGCATGTAAAATGACTTAATAATATTCGACCAAGTAGTCGTGTGGCCCGGTAACATGCGGGCTTCACACGTTCATACTCGGCATAGTTTGCTGAGTCCTTTATTTTTTACAGGTAATCATCTGGATCATGACGGAGTGTAGGTGAAGGACTATCATGGGGGTAGTCCACTATGGCAAGACTTTAAGCAGTATGCCTTCTTATGTATGAGTTATGTTGTTTAAGTTGTTAACTAAACTGTAGATGCTCGGTACTTGAGTTGTACTTTATATTGTATTTGGATTTCGTTAAGTTGGACTTCCAGTCATTCAGACCGTAACTTGGAGTTAGTAAGGTGGTCTGTCAACCACGTGGGTGGTTGGCGTCTGTAGCACCCGACTAGAGTAGGAACCGCTGCGTAGATATCTCATGTCACCTTTAGGGCGTTGTTTAATTGTGGTAAGTTATTCGGGGGTGTTACAGAAAGTGGTATCAGAGGTAGTTGCGCTCTGATGACTGGAACAGAGAAGTACCGAGTATAGGAAACCTAAATTGAGAAACGGGTTGGTGGTACGGGTTGTTTGTGAGGCTCGTTAGTTAGGGTCCATTTCAATCCGTAGGAAAACGCTGGAGAGGTAGAAAGCCTCCTCACCCTCGGGAAAACCCGATCTGGCGTTTACACAATGGCATGTAATCAATCCGTAAGGAAAAACTATGTACCCCTATCTTCTCATCGATGTTTTGGTTTTGTGTAGGGTACGGGGGCGTACCCTCTTTTAAGGGGGGTAAGCGCGTTTTGTTTTGTATGTGTGTTTATTTATTATGATGTATTCCTACAACCACTCGTGGTTGGTTGGTAGGTTGGTGTGTTTGGTTGTGTGAAAATGTTATGTACGCTATGGATGAATGAATGTCGTGTGCCTTGGGTCGCACTTTAGCATGTTATACACATTGCTAGCTTCTTGGTCTACTATGAAAACTTGTGAGAAGCCATTAATGTGGCATAGCACTTATGAACACACCTGGGTAGTGAGAATTATGAAATATGGGACTCGATCCCTAGGATTAACAGGGAGTGGAAAATATAAGTTAAGGAAGTAAGACTTCGGGACGAAGTCTCTTTAAGGGGGGTAAGTTGAAAACCCCTCAACATTGAACGCATAAAAATTATAACGCTTTATAATTCGTACATAAAATAACGTACGAACAATTAAATCCAGTATATATATATACATATGTACAAGTACGAAAACATATGTACGTAACGTTACGATATGGTAACGTTGTAAATAAGTGACAATAACGTCGCAAAACTTAGTAACAAAAGAAAACAATAATAATAATAACAACACGAAATAATATATAGTCACATATATATAAGTAACATATACAACTTATTCAAATAAAAAGAAAGGAGAAAGAGAGCAAAGACGCTCCCGTTGAGACTTGAACCCGAGACCTCTCGTACTTGTCCCGAGTGTTTAACCGGGTGAGCTGCGCTCAATTTCAGCAACTTATACTCACCAACTAAAACTAATAGAGAACAACTAAACTATCTATAAAAAAAAAAAACACAGAAACAGGAGAATCAAATCCATCTCTGTAGCGTATCCTCCCTCCTTCCTCGGTATCACTGCGGATCGAACAACAACAGAAAAAAAAGAGAGAGCCGAGAGATCCAGAATTTCAAACTCTCAGGCACAACTTCAATTTTATTTTCAACACCATACTTCCTGGTTCTGTCCCAGAACAACGAACAAGTCCCAATTCAGCACAACCTCATTCCTCCTCGGTATTGCCTCTGTCCAGAACAAAAAAAAATGAATTCAACTGCATACGTAACTTACTTGAGGATCAGACAGAGAATGATGGCCAAAATTGCTTGTCAGTAAACTGGGAATAAGATGCCGCTAACCATTGCAATTGACAAACCAACATAAGCCATCACCTTTTTCCACTATTCTATGCCTTGTTGTTTTCGGTGAAGAAAGTCCAAATGACAGGGAACACGTATGTAGTGCTGTTCCTTCCCAAACTCCCATGCTTGTCTCGTGGGAATCAGTAAACACCACCATTTAAGGATAAACCCACAGCTTGCCTTTTTCTCTCTGCTTGGGTGTGCACCGGCCCTCGCAAAATTCAGAGACTCCCTTCATTCCCTCTGGTTCGTGCATGCAAGGTAAATGCTGCTGGGTCACACCACTCTACTCCTGTTTTCTTCATTGCTGTGCAGCCGATATACTGTCAACTCACCCTAGCATATTCCCTTGTTTCTATCAGTGAACTAGGATTGCCACCCTCGCTGTCTGCTTGATCAACTGGGGCTCCACACTTAGAAAGGGCTGGATCAACTCAGTCCGGAGAACTAACAGGTGAAGCCTAAAAGAATGTTCTCCCCCTGTTTGGTTTTACCCGCAAAGGCCATGCATCAGTTTCCTCTAATGTTTCTCCTGTTGTCCTTTTTTTTTTCCTGCCTCTGATCAACACTCACTACTACTACCTTACTGTTTCTGTTCGAAAGGAATACACCAGCTGTCTAGGCACCCTCGGTGTTGATCAGTGAATTTAAGTGTTTTGGCCTCTTCCTTTAACGGTCTGCATTCTTCTCTCAAAGAGGAACCACCAAGAACCCACCACATCCTGGTGAATATCAGCCCAAGGTGAGAACAAAAAGAAAAGAGAAAAGGAAACCTGTCTGTGCAATAATCATTTTCGGTTATCAATTCTAACCCCGAGTAAATGTCTCAGTTGCTGTCAAATAACCCAAGTTTTGGGAACTTCACATTGCGCCAGGAAGGATTCCAGGAGAGACCAATTCCAAAACAAGAAGAAAAAAAAACCCAAGGTATCAAACTGCATGATTATGCTGTACATGTGCTAAAACTAATTGCGTTTCTGTATACAAAACTCAGAGGTGCTGTCCATACTTTTGTGGGATCTGTTTTAAGACTAATGCCATACTAAGACCCTTAAACAAGTAGTAGCTAACCTGATTGTGTTTGAAAAAAAAAAAAAGAAGAAACAGTCAACACAATGAACTGAAGTAAGCAACAGAAAACAATTTCGGTTTCAGTTTCAGTTTTTAAATTCTGAATGTCTTGTTTCAGTATAAACATATTCAGTAGGAGTAAACAACGTTGTTGGAGGGTTAGATTATATCACAAACACTTCACTTAGGAGCCAACCTAACAGTGATTAGAACAAAAAAAAAAAACAGATACCAACATAGTAGAACAAGAAACAGATGCATCAGTATGCTTTCTGTTGTGTTGCAGTTTCAGGAGCTTGGTCTTCTGCATATAAATAAAATCGGAGAGGGATTACTGGGGGCTTATGACTAGGATAGTGAATCTACTACATACCTAATCCACCTAAAATCGTGAACAGAAGGGAAATCATAGGGAAGGAAATGCAACAGTTTTCATCTCTGTCAGTTTTCTCAGTCCCACCAATCTCTGTGTAAATGAGTTACAGCAGTATAGGGAGTGCGTAGTGGTTTGAGAATGAACTTCAAGGACATTTCTAACAGAGTGAACTAAGTTGGGGAAATTCGTTTGGAAGATTGGTAATCAGTATAGCAACCTAACAGAGAGAATAAGAGAAAAATATAACAGAAAAATCCAGTTCTGGTTTAGTTTCTGTTTTCTGTGAGGAGCATTTCATTAGTTTTACTTGCTGTCGTGAGTGTCTGAAGTTTAAAAACCATACTGAGATGTTAACTGAGTAAGAAGCACATAGGAGTAAGAGTGAGAGACAGGAAATTAATTTTTGGACAAAAAGAAAGAAAAGAAAGGCAAGAGAGAAAGAAATACTCCAGTTTAACAGCTTCAGTTTGTATACTTATCAGCTCCTGTAGGAGGAAATTTTAATGGAACTACCAGAGGGTTTAAGCTGTTGTTTAACTTGAAAACACTACTCAAACGTTTAATCAAGGGGTCGCATGTTTTGGGAGAGAACTCAAGGTCAGTTATTAAACAAAAGACAAAACAGCACCAGTTTTATCAGTTTTCAATTAACCTCAAGTTTCAGTTTTTTTTTTCTGGTGTCTGTATAATGAAGCTTCGGAGGTTTTAAATGGGGATAGCTGGAGCTGACTTTAGTGGAAGACTGGCCTAGTACCCTTAACTAACTGGTAAGTAAGTGGGAAAAAGGAAACAGACAGAGAAACATTTGAAGAAAGTGTCAGTTTCTGACTTTAGTTCAATTTCAGAAATCTCATGTTTCTGTATAATTCTGTTACAGTGGGAATTTGAGTGTTGTTTGGGCTTTAAGACGAAGTGAAATTTCCTAATACATATTACAGGAATCTATATGATTTGGAGGAAATTTGAAGTCAGGCTAGAAGGAAACAGAAAGATAACAACAAGAGAGGATTCCATCAGTTTCAGTTTTCTTTTTTTTAGGTGCTGTGTAACGGTTGTTTTCGGAAAACGTAGCCTATGGCCTGGGTTGCCTAAGAAGAATATAAAGCTATACTAAGACACTTAATCTGGTAAATAGTTGGGGGATAACGTTGGGGGTCAGTGTTTAGTAGTGTAAAACAGAAAAGGAAAGAGGAAGGTATCAGGTTGTGCTTGTTCAAGTTTCGTTGCTGTACAGGAGATTTATGGGAGGTTTGTTGAGTAACTGAGTTTTAAAATGATTGTTTGATGAGAATACTTTAATGAGTAGAAGTACTTAGGGGAGAAATGGAAAGAACAGTTGGAGAGTAACAGAAGAGGATAGCAGAAGGATATCAGATTGGTGCCATTTCAGTTTATAGCTAGTTATGGGTTGAGTTCAGTTAACTGAGTACAGAGGACTCGGTGGGTGGTAATGGATTGGTGAGAAGTCTAAACCCACCTCTATACACCATAGTCAGGTGTATAGGTACTGAGGGGAAATTTAGAGATTTAAAATAACCAGTTACAAGCAAGGGTCAAACAGATGGTAATGGATTCTAGTTTCAGATTTTTAGTAGCTTCTGGTGTGTGTAACTAATTACAGAAGCTAGTGAGTGTCTCACTGGTTTAACATTGAGTTTAAAACATTGTTGACACCCATATCTAGTGGGGTAAGTACAGAGGGAAAGAATTAACTACCGGTTGAACTAACCAAGAACAAGAGCCAAGAAGAAATGTATAGTTGTTGTTTCAGATTTCAACAATGTTGTAACTTCTGTATAACTGTGTTACAAGGGTATTATAAGTGTGACTCAAGTTTAATAATGAACCCAAATAATAGCTAATGAACATAACTAGGATACCGAGGCATGTGGAGAAAATTTCACACCAATTACTACATTAAAGTGAAGTTAGATAAGGTATTACATGGGGATTATGTTTCAGATTTGGAAACTTTTGGGCCTCTGTGTAAATGAGTTTAGGGATACTCTATGGTCTATATTACCATCAAACAAGGATTAAAACATTTCTCATTTACTTATCTAAGGAGGGAAAACACCCTAGACAAGTTATGTCTATTTTATACAAACTTGTTACATAAATAACGCTTAAGATGCTTTAACACGAAGCTAAGGAAAAGGACTTAGCTAACATGTAACTAAAGGTATGAATATCCTAGGAGTAAGTTGAGCCTAGGATTAATGCATGTGAAGTTCTAGGAGTCGATATAAACCAAGTATGTAACAACATACCTAGGGAATAATATACGACATAAAGTGTCGTCACATAAAATGATAAACTGACACATTGTTTTAATTAACGCTAGGGCTGTAGCGAGCTCCGACCGGGACTTCGAGTGTAAGACAAGTCGTGCTTTCGATTAAGGTATGGACATGTGTGGTTCGTATGTTGCCGTGTTACACGGCTTGTTTGCTTTGTGTGCTGTGTGCTTTGTGTGAAAATGACATAAGATCAAAGCATGAATTGGATTGCTTGTTTAGCATGTTGTATGATTTCTATATCATTGTTGAATATATCATTGCGCGCACACAGTAGTTTAGTCCCTTTCGCGTTATGGAACTTTGAGATGAGACTCAACGAAATATGTAAACAAAGAAACTTCATAAAGGGAAACTATACGAGAACTACTACGAATTATGAAAATAAAGGAAACTCAATAAGGGGAACTCCTCTCTAAACCATTGAGGACTACCATGACACCCACTATGGTGTCTATTCATTAATCATAATGAAGAGCAAGTCTCCTTGGTGAGACATGACGAACCACGTAGACAAAACAAAAGAACTATACAAAGAGAAAACCCCTCTTGACTATAGAGGACCTCTAAGACACCCACTATGGTGTCGAGTTATCAAAGATGATGATAAACCAGTAACTTTGAGAATGAATAGGGAGACGGACCCTTGAATCCGGAGCAAAGGCTAGTAACATTGAGAATGAATAGGGAGACGGACCCTTTGTATCCGGGGTAAAGACCATAACATTGAGAATGAATAGGGAGACGGACCCTTTGAATCCGGAGCAAAGGCTAGTAACATTGAGAATGAATAGGGAGACGGACCCTTTGAATCCGGAGCAAAGGCTAGTAACATTGAGAATGAATAGGGAGACGGACCCTTTGAATCCGGAGCAAAGGCTAGTAACATTGAGAATGAATAGGGAGACGGACCCTTTGAATCCGGAGCAAAGGCTAGTAACATTGAGAATGAATAGGGAGACGGACCCTTTGAATCCGGAGCAAAGGCTAGTAACATTGAGAATGAATAGGGAGACGGACCCTTTGTATCCGGGGTAAAGACCATAACATTGAGAAGGAATAGGGAGACGGACCCTTGAATCCGGAGCAGAGGCTAGTAACATGGAAAAAGGAATAGGGAGACGGACCCTTGGTATCCGGGGCAATGGCCAGTAACATTTAAAAACAATAGAGAGAGAAAGAGCTATCCGGGAGTGGAGGATTAGCTATGGACAAGATGTACTCCAAATTGTGGTGATAAGAGAATTCACAAATAACCCTTAAAGAAACAAGGAATGAATAGCACCTACATAACAAAGTCTCGGGATCTAATCTATACCCCTGACTCGGTGCCAGAGAATAGAGGAAAACATGTGTAATGAGACCAAGCAAATAAGAAAATTCACAAATGTGATTCTTTAAGAAACAAGAAAAGATTGGCACCAATATGATATGGTCATGGGATCTAAACTATATCCCCCAGACCTGGTGCAAGGAAAAGAAAAAGAATACACATCATGGGAACAAGAGAAAAGAAATGAAAACACACAACGCTCGAACGATCCCCTAGTGAGGATCATTGGTAAACATACCTATGCACATGTCTGATGACTTACATGGTTGTTGTTGCTATATTAGCAGCTTGTTGTGCTTGGATGCGTTTTGATGGGCTATGATGCCAGCTTGTTATGCTTGGATGTTTGTTGATGTTGCTATGCTACCTTGAAGTGTGTTTGATATTATGATGTAATGTGATGTGCTTTACTGCTTTAATATAGCATGTAAAATGACTTAATAATATTCGACCAAGTAGTCGTGTGGCCCGGTAACATGCGGGCTTCACACGTTCATACTCGGCATAGTTTGCTGAGTCCTTTATTTTTTACAGGTAATCATCTGGATCATGACGGAGTGTAGGTGAAGGACTATCATGGGGGTAGTCCACTATGGCAAGACTTTAAGCAGTATGCCTTCTTATGTATGAGTTATGTTGTTTAAGTTGTTAACTAAACTGTAGATGCTCGGTACTTGAGTTGTACTTTATATTGTATTTGGATTTCGTTAAGTTGGACTTCCAGTCATTCAGACCGTAACTTGGAGTTAGTAAGGTGGTCTGTCAACCACGTGGGTGGTTGGCGTCTGTAGCACCCGACTAGAGTAGGAACCGCTGCGTAGATATCTCATGTCACCTTTAGGGCGTTGTTTAATTGTGGTAAGTTATTCGGGGGTGTTACATTAACTATAATAGAAAGTTTATACTAAGGTTACAGTATAACATAAAAGTTGTCACTTATTGTGCATAAAAACTGTCCCTTATTGCTATCATTTGTTAAAGTCGCTTAACATGCAAACTCAGGGGAAATCATACTTAGGGGGAATCTCTCAATCTTTTTAATTGCCAAGGGACCTTCATCTAGTTTTTTTAAAAGGTATGATGCACCCCACATCAACAATGTGTGGCTAGTATTCCAATTGACTGCATGTAATCTACAGACATTCATGTTCAAGTGTTTGAAGATTCTCAGACCTATTGATGTTCAAAACTGAAAGAATATGCGAATCCAATCGAAACTAAAGATGGAGAAGTGCCTATCTTCTCCACCTCCGTTTCCATCCATAAGTCATGAAACTCATCAACCGGGCGATCTGGTACCCACTTTATCTTCATATAGTCCCCCATGCCACCATATAATCGACTAAGGTTCCTTTTATTCTGCTCATACAACTATTCTAGAAAACTGTTTTCTTCATTCATGGTCATGAAGTATGCCGGTAATTCGTTAATCTCCACTGGACTCTACTTCGTGGCAGCCTCACTTAACTTTTTAGCCAATTTCTTCAACCTCTCTGTTTCTGAGTTCTCATTCATCCTTTATCTGTATCTGCCTCTGTCTCTTTTGTATCATGTTTTTCTTCTTCTGTCTCTTTTGTATCAGTAGAAGAATCATCATGATCGTTGGTACTTCCATCTTTAACTGAGGTAACAACTGTCTTAGCGAATTGGAAATTTCTTCTCAGGTACGTATTATAAGTACTTTTGTGTTTGAATTGGTGATTTTAACTATTTGCGCATGTTTGGATATGTTTAAATGGTGTACTTGATTGCTTTTATATATAATTCTCGCGTGCAGCTTGTTGATTTCTTCTCAATACTTATTCAGAAGCCGATCTCAAGTTTGTCAATAAGGAGAGGGCACACACATGCATGTGTTGAAAGCACTAAATGATCAGAAGAAGAAGTCATGAGTCATCTATCTTTTCTTTTTTCAAATGGTTGTATTGTGCATGTTATGATCGAACTTGAACCATTTTTAGTAGTTTGGTTAACTAGCTAGTTACAAATGTTGTAGTTGATCAATACTACACTTAACCCTATGTGCGCGGCTATAATATTAATGCAAAGTACTGTTGTTGATCTATTAATTAAAATTCACCAGTTTGGTTGATCTAGTATATATAATGCAAACAGGTTTTGAATGATTGATTTTGTGATTTTAATTTTGTGTTATGCGGGGTAATAAGTTGTATAAAAAATAAAAATATAAAAAAGGACCATATAAGAACGCTTATATGTATAAGCGTTTCTTATACTCTCGCGCCAAATGTCATAAAGAACGCTTATCAAGATAAGCGTTTTTTATAAGGCTTCATAAAGAACGCTTATATAAACAAGCGTTTTTTATAGCCGGACATAAAGAACGCTTCAAGGTGAAAGCGTTCTTTAGGCCTCGTAGATTCCCGCCACCTTACCCACTTTAAAAAAACGCTTTAGCGATAAGCGTTCTTTTAAATTAATGTATAAATAACGCTTACAACACGTTCTTTAAGAGGCTCGACCATTTACGTCGCCCGCATAAAAAACGGTTATAAAACGTTCCAAAAGACAAATAAAAACGTTGTTTATTCCTTTTTTTTCCAGCAGTGAGAAAAGTGGCAAGATTCCATCTCCAAAATGGAAGATAAAATCGGCTGGAATGTTGGAGAAACAAGAGCTCAATTTGGATTTTCGTTTTGCAAAGAAGAGTTAGAAAAAGATGGATTTTAAGACTTTTTCTTACCTTAAAATAACAAGGAGATGGAGGAGACCAAAACTCTTCTTCAAGCTTAAAATGGGCTACAGCCATGGTGATGAAGTTTGAGCTTTTGGTTTTTAAGGGGTGGAAAATGAAGCCCAAGAGAAGAGGAGTTCAATGGTACAATTTTTGTAGACTTTAGAGGTGATTTAGGCCTTCAAAATGGAAGAGAATGAGAAGGCTGGTGAGGAGTTTGTAAATCGCCATTGAAGAGTAGAGAGGAAGAAGAAGAATTCAGATTGGAGGGGGAGTACGTGAGAGAGGGCTGGTAAGAGAGGAGAGAGAATCACTTTTGCTTTGTACTTTATTTCTTTACTTATTTGTCTTTTAGCATATAAGGAAGGAAATAAGAAGAGAAGAGTGTGGGGCTGACTTAAAAATGTGCCCATTTGCAATATTAAGGGCCGGTTTTTTATTTTACAAGGGGGAGAGTTAGTTTTGCTTTATTACACTTAACACCCCACAACTACTCGTTTTTGCACTGTTCACTCACCGGAACCCGTTTTCAGGAATTTTCTCGTTTAATTATTTTAATTGTCCTAGACCTTCATTAATGTCTAATTATAGACATTTGATTGACTAAAATTATTACGGGTCTATTTGACCCGCTTAAAGTCACGTTTTCCCGTTTCCCTCGAAAAACACACTTTAAGGTTCATTTATGTTTTTAATCCGTTTTATGGATCCGTTTTATGGATCCGTTTTCTTCAGGAATTGTTTCTACATATTATTTTGGCATGATTAAGCCTTATGAACCTATCTATGATCCTAGTCAAGGTTGCATAACTCCTATGGTTTTGTAACACTCATTTTTACATTTTTTCGCTTTTTAAGCATTTTCTCTTTCTTTTTGGTCTTATTTTCTTCGTCAATATTCCTTAGGCACTATTAGGCCCTTAAATACCATATTAGAATGATTTCATCACTATAATTAAGTTTGGGGTATTTCAATATAGTCATGATCGGAATCTGAAGATTGACTCATGTCTAGCTACTTGGTGTTGTTTACGAAATGTTTTATGGGAGAGATTCTAGAGATGGTGTAATAGATTAGAGAATATGAAGATTTAGTGTGTAAAGAATAAATGGAGGAGACATCCCTTATATAGAGGTTGATCATGAGCTAATCACCAGGTTACAAGTTCAAAAAAACAGTTTCTTGGTACATGTACCTCATGTACTGGATGCAGTCCTATTGTACGGGAACAGAGACCTGGTATGTGTACATCTACGGGAATAGTGACCTGGTACGTGTACCTTTTGCTGGAAAAAGTAATTACCAACCGTAACTTTTAATTCACTTTGTACCGGATGCAGTCTTATTGTACAAGAACAGTGACCTGATACGTGTACCTTAAGCTTGGAAAAGTAATTTCCAACGTTAACTTTTAGTTCACTTTGTACCGGATGTAGTCCTATTAATTTACGGGAATAGTGATCTGGTACATGTACCTTAAGCTTATAAAAGTAATTACCAGCGGTAACTTTTAATTCACTTTGTACCAGATGCATTCCTATTGTACGGCAACAGTGCCCTAGTACGTGTACCTGAAGCTTGTAAAATTAATTACCAACGGTCACTTTTAATTCAATTTGTACTGGATGCAGTCCTATTGGATGGATTCAATGTGTTGTCAATTCAACAGATTTATCAGTCATTTCTTAATCAAGGACAATAATAGAGGGGTATTCAATGTTTAAGTTGTCTACAGTGTAACTGTGTCTTTTAGGTATCAATTTTACTTTTTCTGCAATGTGTTGTCAATTCAACAGATTTATCAGTCATGTCTTAATCAAGGACAATAACAGAGAGGTATTCAATGTTTAAGTTGTCTACTAGTCATTGGGCACGTTAGTGACCGTTACCCTGATAGTATAAAAGGGAGTATGGGTGCCCCAACCAATTCATGCATCACTTCTTGCTCTTAATATTTGTCTACTTACTCACAGAATGAAATCTTCATATCTTACGCCACAACTTGATTTCAGTCATAAATTATTGTCCAATCGTCACTAAGAATGGCCCCTAAGAAGGAACTCTCACTCAAAGCACAAAAATCCATCAAAAGAAAGCAAGTCTGGACGACACCAAAAGCTCCACATATAAGGTTCATCCTCCAAAAGTAAAATCTCAACGAGGAGGAAGATCCTAGAGATTAAAATTCTAAGCAGTGATTCCTCATCTTCTGACCGGTCGGAGGGCACAGATGTTCTCACCGACTTGATGTAGACTTTGATTTCTTCAGATAAATAGGGTCCAACAATTTCACCTACAATTATGAAGCCCTATTCAATGGTCACTCAACGCCAACTCCTATACAATATCCGAACACCATTCAAAACCAAGTTGATGCACTAACTTCTGATGCAGAATCCACGACAAGGAAAGAAGTTGCAACATAATACATGTATTAAGTTAGCCTAATATTCACAAAACAATAACATAAACTGAAATTACATAAGAAGTGCAACTTACTAAGGCAGGATCCGGCCGATGAACGAAGGTGTTATTGTATGTGTCAGGATTCGGAATCTTTGGATGGTTGTGTTTAACATAACAATCCAAATAATCTTATAGGAAAGCATGCGGCACCGCCCTTGTCTTAGTATACCCCAGCGTAGGACCACATTCACGTGTGGTGTCCCACACACTATACATAGGGGGTACACACATTTATATGATCCTCTTCTCCCTCTTGCTTCGGATCGAATGTTTGGTCTAATAGGGGCAGTGGGATACACTGAACATACCCGAATTGGCGGAGACAACGCTCTGGCATATATGGCTCCTTAACCCCCATGTACTGCAAGGAACCCTTGTACCAAGTGCGGCCCTTGTTCTCATTTACCTTCTCTCGACGGTAGGGTAACCAATCAATCTACATCGCATCATAGGGAAATGTAAGCATCAATAGGAAACAATAATGCAAATAATAAGTTGCAATGTTGTACCACTTACATTTATTCCTGTCAGAGCATCAAGATGCTTGCGATAGTTCTCTAGCGAGTCTTTATCTTTCTGTTGGGAGGTGGACCTGACCCATCTCATAGCCCATGGTCTATCATCCCCATCACGCCAATCAGTACTAACTGCTGGTCTAAGAGTGGTGAAGTATGCATATATCCAGGACTACAAAAATTTTAAAAATAAATTATGTCAACTATTAATGTGAATTAATAAAAATTTATTTGTCGTTGTTGTACATTAAAACACTTACCACGAGAAGGGTCAAACAGCTAGCAATCCCAGTAGAATCAACGCGAGATGTTATCTCCAGCTCGATACAATCATGCAAGAGTACCTGCTCCCCATGCGTACTTTCTTAGCTTCACATGTTGGCTCATGGAAGAGACTAAGCAGAACAACAGTGGACTTATGCGTCTATGCCCTTACCAGCAAAGATGGTGGTACCGAGCGCATAGTACAACCAACCACAAGCCTGCTTCATAGGTAGCTTCTCCCGGGTTGAACACCACTGAATTAGTGGACATAGTTGAACCACCAGTATGCCACATGTAATCTGTCATCGCCTGAACGCCATCGTCAAACTCTAAAAACTTAGCCATCGTCTCCTTAACCTCAGTGTTTGACAGGTTCCCCAGAATCGTATGACCAACGATGGGGATCCTCAGTATTTGCCACACATCATGAAGTGTGATCATCATCTCTCCAAAGTGCATGTGGAAAGAGTTGGTGTCCGGCTGCCACCTCTCCACAAAGGCAGAGATCAATGACTTGTTATTGAAAGGCCATGTGATCTCTAGAAGATAATGCAGTCCTGAATGCGTAAGCATATTCCTTACCCTTTTGCAAGGAACCTCGCTGAATGGCCAGTTCGTGATCAAACTATTTTGGGCTTTAAATCCCAAAACACCGTGGTCCTAGATAATTACCACAGCGTTTACACACACACGAAGTAATTTAATCTACTTAATAAAGTGAAAGATAAGAGAGTAAGTACCGTAGTCATTGACCGAAGGTCAATGACGACATGTCCCCCAAAATTGGTGATGACACTAGTCAGTAGCGGACCACCTGGTACAGGCACATCTTTAAGCCTTCAGTGAGTGGGAACAACTGGCTCTATACGGAGAGAAGCTTCCTCATCAGTTGCGCTCTCATGATCAGGGTCGTCCTCATCCTAGTCCTCGTTCTCATACGTGTCCTCGGTGCAGACACCAAAAATTCTCACCCCCTTAAAGCAAGATATGAAAAGCAAATGAAATAAGAGGTCGTCGTGCCTTTCTTTTTCATAATGTATTGCACAATTTTTAAATCAACTTTCAAACATTTAAGGAAAAATACAATCTTTTTTAAAATAACTTTAAAACAATAATTCGGTTTTAAACTTTGTTTTATTTATAATTTTTATGCTGGTTTATTTTACATATTTTTTCAAAAGAAAACAGTTCATTTTCACTCATAAAAACATCTCTAATGTCATGGCATTTTTATTTCAGACACTAGCATTTTTTAGGAGAGATATGCAGTCTCGACCACGCATCTTCTACTTATTTTATTCTTGTGCAAACAAACTGAAAACATTACTAGCTCAACTGGTGAGTATGCACTTGGGAAGTTGGAGGTATCGGGTTCGAGTCTTGCTTTGCCTCTTGGTACTTGTATTTTTCCCTGTTCTCCTCTTTCTCAACCAAGACTAAATGAAGCCCAAGTCTATTACCCACACAAGAAAAAGAAGGCCCAACCGTTGATGCTTGAATCGACCAAAAATCTAGCAACTACAATGAGTGCTTATAAAAACAAGCTAAAAACCCTATAGTAACGAAAGGAAGAGAGCAGCCAACACACAATCCCAGGACATTCTCTCATTTTTACGGTTTGTTCTTCACCTCTATGTTTTCTCTTCTTCGTTGAGCACACCAAACAACAATAGCCGACATCATCTTCAATCCCAAGGTGGCCTCGATACACCCATTTTTTTCCCCACATTTGGTGCACTAGAAACGTTCTTCACTCTTTCACCCACGGTAATCTTCATCCAAAATGGCAACAAAGATCATCCATCTCTTTGTCTCCTTTATTCTTTCACTCACGATGATATGGAACCTAAACTGGCAAAGAAGATGCATCCGCTTCAGCTCCTTACATTCTCTTCGTAGGAAATTTACAACCCAGACTGGCGACAAAGGACATACATGCTCAGCCTCTTCAGCATATTCTTACTCACTCTAATTCTGCCATCAAATTGGAGAACAAAGAACAATATGCTCAGACCTCTCTTCATTCTCCCACTCACGAACATTGGGTTCATAAGTTTTGTTTACATTGTTTTTTCTATTAGCTTTGACATTTTGGAGGTCATATAAGAATAAGACAAACCATTACTTGCATTTTGCTTTCTCTAGCATCATTCAACTTGTTATTTGTTGCGGGTGGCGTGTGATGACCAATGGAAAACATAGTCGCATCCTATGAAAAGAACCAAGATATGAGCCGAGCAAGGCGTTCAAGGCTAAAGGTCTTCTTCACAGGCAAGAAATGGGCTGATTTCATCAAACGATCGACAATCACCCAAAGAGCATCGAATCCAGAAGATGTCCTAGGGAGTCCCACAAAGTCCATCCCTTGCTCTCCCACTTCACTCAGGAACGGGTAGAGGTTAAAAGGGTTTAAAATAAAGTTTATAAGATTTTATAAAGTTTTTGGGGTTAATTGGTAAATTTTGGAAACTTAGGGGATTAAAACCGTGAATAAGGAAAATAATGGGCAAGGAAGTATTAAGGAGGTCAACTTTGACAATTGGGTAGGTTTTGACCAAATTAGATAAGCTAAATAATTTATTTAAGGTTATATAATAAGATAAGTATTTAATTGTAACATCTTTATAATATATGGGGTGTAGATGGGATTACCAAAATTAAAGGGTGTACAATGGTATTTTAAACACCCATGGGCTATTAGGAATTTTTAGGATTTTATTGGGTTGAATTTGGATTAAAATAAAGTCATTCTTCCAATTGCCATAGGTTGGTTGTACTCACTGAACTGAACTGGTTTTATAGGAGGACCCTTGTTAGCCTTCAGTCCACGCGTGGGACCTCTCTTCTTTGCTTCTTGGCCTCTGGTGGGTCAACTGGCGGCTCTTCAGTTTGCTGTGAAGGGCCAGCCTCATCTCACGTGCAGTTAGCTGGTCAGGCTCATCCCTCTCTTCATTCTCCCGCTCACGGTACTTTTGCTCACTCAAACACATACATGCTCAACCCTGTCTTCATTCTCCCACTCACGGTAATATCCAACCAACTTGCAAACAAGGAACATATAGAGATGTTCCCTCTTCATACCTATTTCTCACGCTGGCGAGAAAGCAACATACACGCTCTGCGCCTGCATCTTTCCCCTCACCGACGGGAATTTCGTAACGTACACTGGGAACAGAGAGCCAGGTCTACTCCACCTGCTTCATTCTCTTTCACGACGGAAATTTTGTAGCCTAAATTGGGAACAAAGAGCCAGGATGACAAGGAACAATCGCTCTGCCCCTATTCAATATGTGCACAACGGTAATTTTGCTCACCTTAACAGGAGCATACCAGTTCTACGCCTCCTTCTCTCTTTCACTTCCGTTAATTTGCAACCCCACCGGTGATCAAGTGAACATACATACTCTACCTGTTACATTCTCTTCATTGTTGATTCTTTTATAATTTCAACCGAGGAACAAGGAATATACATACTTTGCCTCTCATCCTTTCATTCGATAATTTTGTAACCAAACTGACGGACATGTATATGCTGGACCCCGTTTCATTCTCTTTACACCAGTTTGTTTTACAGTCAAACTGTCGAACAAGGAATAGACATGCTCTGCCAGATTTCCCTTCATTCGTGTTTATTTTACAACCCAAATTGTTGGATAAGGAACATACATGCTACACGTCTTTCATTCTCTTCTTTTCCGGTAATGTAACACCACCTCTGGCTAATAAGGAAGACCCATGCTCTTCATCTGTTCATTTTTCTTAATGTTAGCAATTTTGCGAACTCAACTTGTGAGCAAGGTGCTTCTTCCATCTGCTCCATTTATGCTTTTCTTGTCGAGATGTCGGTAACATCTCCATCTTGAGGAGTCGATGATTTCGTTTACAAGGTCTAGGATCCTCGTTTTGAATTTCTTCTTTTTTTTCTCACATTCCAATTTCTTCTGAAGTGATGATACAGTTGCAAACGGGAAAATTAACCTACTAAAAACTACGAAATTAATCCTAGAAATTAATAAATTAAATCCCTATGAGTTGCAAAATAAATCCCGGTCAATGAGTATAGTGAACTATAAGCTATCGAGGTCGAATCCACAGGGACTTTGTGATTAAATCTAATCCTAGGAAAACAACAAAATGGAAGGGTTGTCGGTTGTTTTGGTTTTGTGAATTAAAAAAAAATGAGAAAACTAGTAAATTTTTGAGCAAATAAATTCAATGAAAACTATGTGCGAAATGGAACTCCGGGCCAGGTTATCTTTTTTACTGTCAGATTATGCAATTCTAGTTGGTTAGTTTGAGATGTCGATTGTCAAAATTCCTAAAACTTTTCTAGAAACTAAATCCTAGCCTCGAGAACTCGCCTAGAAGAACGTACTAGATCTAATCTAGATTTAGCACAGCATGAATAGACGAAATGAGCGCGAAGAATTAAAGTTTACAGTTGAGGGAAAATTTAACCTATCCAGTATAATTTTCCACAAGTTTACAGGTTAATCGACCATTCCATTTTATCACAAATCTCGCTCAAAACGGAATTCGCAAAGCAATCAACAAATTAGCTGCTTTTATTGAAAGCACAAAAGAAAACTTAACCTGTAACAATCGACAAAGATTCTCAAACCGACTAATGGTAGGAATTACAAAATCATTTCAGTCATATAACCATCCCCGGAGTCTAACCCTCTTAGCCAAGCACAATCAAAGAAGAAATACAAGAAGAGAGAGTAGAAATCATCTTGATATTAATTATGAAATTTGCCAGATGAAAGGTTGAGCAGTTGAACGAATCTGGAGCAGAAATCTTCTTCTTCGGTGTTGAAGTGGTGGCGGCAGGGCTTGAAGAATGAGAGAAGCGCGGCGTTGAGTCCTGGCGTGAGTTGTGTCTGAATCTGAATTCTGAATCGCGCACGCTCCTTTAAAAAGAAATTTTTGGACATAAAATACACACGTCCGGCTCACCTGTCCGAGTCACTTAGCCGGACGTGAGATAGAGTGTCAGGCGTGTTTTTTGCCGTGTGTGAGACGTCCAGCTTTACGTCCGGGTCACTTAGCCGGACAGCCTGGCTGGACGCGTATATGTATCGAAATCTCCGCGCTGCACTCGTGGTCGTAAATATTTATGTCTTTCTGAGCACGTCCGGGTCACAGGGTCGGACAGGAGAGCCGGACATGTGAAAAATTTGAAAAAACACATTTTTTGGCCTGTCCGGACAACCTGTCCGGGGCAGTTTTCCGGACACATTACAACATGTCTGGGTCAATGGGCCGGACAGGTCAGCCGGACACTTGTATATTTGTGCCTTTGTATCCACAAACTTCGACATGGTCCAGATTCTTCGTTTGAGCTCCAATTTGCTCCCCGTTTGCGGCGTTGGAAAGCTCTTGAGGAGAACTATGCATTTTCACCATCATTTCCTGCTTTAAATATATAAATTTCCATTAGCTCTTGCCCAAAGTAAGAGTCATGAAAAGCATACGATAAGTGTGAGAAAGCGCCTAAAAGGTTGCATAAAATAAGAATTTTGTACCAATAAAACCATATCAATTTCACACTTATCAAATCACCCCACACTTAGCCTTTTGCTTGTCCCCAAGCAAAACTTTCAAGCACAAGTAAAGCCAAGCTAATGCAACTCAATAGAAAAGGAAGAGCATAGAAGAAAGGAATTTCTAGCTTTACCAACCGAGGGGGCAATTCAAATTATTCAAAACAATTCATTCTTTCCATAAACATGAAGTCATTCAAAGCTAACAAATGAGAAACAAAACCATAAGAGCCTTGTCTTTAACCTTGAGCCAATCCACTTTTTTTTCCTTTACAAACCATAGAAACGACAAGGGGCATGAAGTAAGATCATATTCCATCATACCTTTCAATGCCACATACTCTTGATCCATAAGAGAAAACAATCTATGTTCAGCATCACACTTGCATAAATAATTCAATTAAAGCACTTTCAGTTTCTTTCACCACAGACTTTTCTCTCCACCCATGTAGCGGCTTTGGGTCATCTATCCCAGATCACAAAGACCTTAGGTAGCCAGGTGATAAAGCACCCCAAAGGACTTAATAACCAAGTGGACGAGGCCTGATTTGGATCAGAATTAAAATTAGCATGCTTAGGATCAGCGGAGTACCTTGCCTTGTTCTTTTCAACCATTTCAATCCAGTTCATTCCAAGGCTCAAAGCTAAAAGCAAGGTTCAGATGGAGAATATTCTCATTTGTTTCAGTATTTTCAGAACAAAGATTTCAATTTAGCAATTAAAAACGAGAAGAATCTCAAAATTTTACACCCCAAGATCAGCTAACCAACTAAACTACCTATATAACTTCCTTATAAGTTGAGTAACCACAGCTAAACTTTAACAAATGCAAGAGAAAAGATCTCAGAGACGTACAAAAAACAAGCGGCGAAGGAGCATACCCCACCCCACACTTAGAGTGAAGCAATGTCCTCATTGCTTAGGAAGAATTAACATTGTGCAAGCAATCCAACGGGGGAAACAAAATCGCACACATCAGATCAGAAGGGAGCGTGTAAAACATAAAAGAGTAGAAAAGTAAAGAATACTCCCTAGAGTCCGCTCAGGGTGTGTAGCAAGGCCAACCCCACACTTGAGTTCAGCTAAGCAATGAAGTAAGCAAGCTGATAATATTATCTACAAAGCCAAAAGAACTCAAGTGGAACCAGACAAAATCATTAATAGAAAAATAATAAGTGCCAAGGCTCTTGCAGTAAGCATAACACCAGTATACACACCACAAGCTAAAAAGAAAATAACAAAATAAACAACTAACTAAGAAAATGAAAAGAGACACAAATCGGTGGGTTGCCTCCCACAAAGCCGCCTGGAGTTAGAGTCTCTGGCTAGACTTCACAAGATAGCATCAAGGAGGGCCGCCACAATAGCTAGTAAGGGTTTTCTTCAGTCTAAGACGCCATTGCAAGCGTGACTTTTTCGAAGATTCAGAATTCGGTGCTGGAGCAACATCAGAAACAACAGCAGAAACTGTAGTAGCAGAAGAGGAACTCTCAATCAAGGATACTTCAGGTGCAGATTGCTAAGCAAAAGCAGAGCCAAGGTACTTCTTCAGATGAGCACCATTCACCTTGAAGACCTCTCTAGACTTGTTCTCTAGCTCGTAGGCACCATAGGAAGTGACTCCCACAACCTTAAATGGGCTGGCCCAGTGGGACTTGAGCTTTCCAAGAAAGAGACGAAGTCAAGAGTTATACAGCAGCACGTAATCACCAACTCTGGAATTTCTTCTCAGGATCATCTGATCATGAATCCTCTTAGAGCGCTCCTTGTAGATTCTAGAGCTGTCATAAGCTTGCTCCCTTAATTCCTCCATCTCAGACAATTGAAACTTTCTCTTCTCTCCAACCGCATTTAGATCAAAAGCGAGGGCTTTCAGAGCCCAATAAGCTTTATGCTCTGATAAGTGAGAAATACATAGACATTTAAGGGTTTAATTTACCTTGTACTTACTTACTTTCAGGATAATATTACTCACTTATCGTATGTTTTTCCTCTAGTTTATGTTTTATTGGTTATCTCACAAATGTATTGGTTCAACATGAGTAAAAACAAGCTAGGAGCAAAGTACACGAAGAGACAAACGCGTAGGCGCAAACGGGGATCAAATCGGGGCTAAAACGAATATTTTAGAGGCAATTGAATTTTGGTCCGGACCAGTGTCCGGATGAGTTGGTGCGGACCAATACACGCCAGCGCACCCGATCAGAAAATCGACATGTCCGGACATGTCGATCTTGCCAGCGTACAGAGCAGGTCGACAACAGTGTGAAGAGATAATAACATTATCTCTTCACACGGAAATTCTACCGCCTTACCTCCCCCTTTTACCTATATTTCTCTATAAATACACCTACAACCCTCCATTAATCCATATCTCATTCCACCCCCAAACTTATGCCATTTTTCCTCCACAAAATCATCATTTTCTCTCCAAAAATCATACATCTCATCTCCATACATCCATATCGCCACTTCATTTTCATCATTTGCCATCACCAAATAAGCCCCTGCGAATGCAGAGAGTTCTTCCTTTTCTTAAATCTACTCTGTTTTAATGTCTGTCGTACTTACGATGTTTTTTTTATAATTATGCGTGAGTAATAACTTTAGCCTCTCGGGTTGGGAAGCAAGCCTATTTTATACAATCGTGTTATGTATATTTTCTACTATAATCTGTTCAAGCAATATTTTGATTCTCGTCCTTAATGCGCTTTAATATTCAGGCCAATTATTAAAGTGATATTTGTAGTCCTCTTGTTAAAATGCGATGCTGAGACAAGGTTCTAGACAGAAGAAGTCAAAACGGGTTAATGACTAGAAGCGAGTTTCGCCTATAGGTTAATCTGTCTCCAACAGGAATTGTTAATAAAGCGATTAATTTATAATAACTTGGGCAAGGATTGCAGCTTTTTATTTAAGTTAATCATGGTTTATTGTACAAGGACCGGTCAACGAACTAATTAAAATACCTGAGTTTATTGCTAAAATGGTAGAAGTTTATAGTAATATAATTGGATAAAATAGGTGCACAGAACAACCCAGGGTGCTTCCTAAAAACAAAAGAGTTTTATAAACCGCTATTATTATTCGGTTTTGATTAATTGTTATTTTTACTGTTTTGTTTAAGTTAAGTTCTAAACCACAATTTCCCTAAAAAAGTGATAAGTTTCTATTCAATAGTCTAATTAGAATTCTCAGTTAATTTACACTATCAGTTAAACCACAGCAAGGTCCCCAAGAGTTCGACAACCCCACAATTCCACTATTCCGCAAAACGATAGGTACACTGCCTAAGTGGTAGAAGTAGTCACATATTTCTCCAACAAGTTTTTGGCGCCGTTGCCGGGGACCTCCGGCACGGTTAATTGATAGTTTTTAATTTTATTGAGTTTTCTGTTTAGCTTTTACTGCTCTTTAATTTTTATTTCTATTATTTTTGTTGTTATTTAATCTTTCTAACATTTAAATTTCAGCAATCTAACATTTAAATTTCAGTCATTTAAGATTCCATTGTCATTTAAATTTCAGCAATCTAACTTCTAACATTTAAATTTCCAGTACTCTAACTTCTAACATTTAAATTCCGTAATTTAAATTCTGTCAACTAATTTCTAACATTTAATTTTCTGTCATTTAATTTTCTGTACACTAACTCTTAACATTTAAATTTCTGTCATTTAATTTCCTGTCATTTAATTTCTAGTATACTAATTCCTAACATTTAAATTTTGTCATTTAAATTCTGTAATCTAATTACTAACATTTAAATTCTGTCATTTAAATTTCAGTTCTTTAAATTAATTGTCATTTAACTTCAGTTCTTTAAATTACTGTAATTTAAATTCCCTTGTCATTTAAATTGCTGCAATTAAATTCTGTTTTCTTTATTTTAGTTTTTAGTTAAACTGCATTTATTTTTATTCCTTTTTGTTTATTTATTTTTGTTTTATTTACTCTAAAAAAATAGTTCTTTGTTTTATTAAGTGCTTCTTTTTATTTTGTTTAAATTCCCCGTCCATATTTCTTTCTAATTTCGTTATTTAATTTTCTGTAGTTTATCTCTACTTTTCAATTTTGCTTTTGTTTTCTTTAGTTATTCTCCATTTTTCAAACTACATTTTATTTCTATATATGTGTCGAACTCGATCTGCAGGTAATCCTCAAAACGATCTTGAACCTGAGATTGAGAGATTTCTCCACCAAAGAAGGCGACAACAACAAATTGAGATGACAAATCGACAAACTCTCTGCGAGTACCAGCAACCGTCAGTCGAAGGGAGGCCCTCCGCTATTGTCCTCCCTCAAGTTACACAGGCTGAACTGGATGCCTGGCAATTCAAAACAAGTTTTATCACCACACTCTACCATCAGGGACAATACAGCGGGCTGGATTCAGATGATGCTCCACACCATATATCTGCATTTCTTGATTTTTGTAACATTTAATAAAACATAAATCTAAACGAGCGCATCCGTCTGCAATTGTTCCCCTATTCTTTGAAAGATGGCGCCTCCAGGTGGCTGAGAAGTTTACAACCCAGCAGTATCCACAGCTGGGCCGAATTAGCAAACAAATTTCTGGCGAAATACTATCCCCCGTCCAAGACAAGAGAAAAAATTGCTGAGATCACCAACTTCTACCAAGAACCAGGCGAGTCTCTTTATGATTCGTGGGATAGATTCAAAGAACTACAGATATTATGCCCACACCACGGTATGAGTAGCCAGGAACTTGTGTTATCCTTCTTTAGAGGTTTAAATGATTCTAATAAATTATTGCTAAGTTCCTCGTCTGGAGGAAATTTTATGAAATTGACCGGAGAGGAAGCAGTTGAACTACTGGATACGATGACCGCCAGCACCAGACAATGGTGTAAAAACAAGGGAAGAGGTGAAGCCAAGAAAGAAACCGGTATGTACAATATTCCCCCGCAGGATCATGTATCTGCTCAACTAGCTGCCTCACAAAAGTTGTGGAGAAACTAACGCTGAGTCAACCACAACAAAAAGTTGTGAAGGCAGTGGCCACTTCCCCATATCTGACTCCTTGTTGCAAAAACTGTGGAGGAGCTCATGAAACCTCAGACTGCGATGGTTCAGGTTGCAACAGGACCCTTGAGAGGTAAATTTGATCAACAACAGACCAGGGAATCCTTATCAAAACTCATACAATCAAAACAATTGGAGGAGCAATCAACAACCATGGAGGAATTATGATCCACAGACAAGCAACCAAGGATTCAACCAAAACCGACAACCGCAATACAACCGACAACAGGAGCAGCCAACCAACTCACAGGGAGATATGGGCGAACTGAAAAGCATGATGAACCAGCTTTTAAAGCAAGGTCAGACAACAAATTCAAAATTTGCTGAGATAGAAGCTAAAGTTGCTGATCAGGCTACCATAACCAAATTTAGAAAGACAGATAGGTCAGATTTCACAAACTAGCTCAAAGACCAACAAGGTCACTCCCTAGCCAGACTGATCCAAATCCAAGGGAGCATGCAAAAGCGATAACCCTAAGAAGCGGAAAAGAGCTGGTATCCGATGTCCCTGAAGCTGAGAAGAAATCTGACGAACAAAGAAATCCTCAATCTGACAAAGAAGAAGTAACAATTCCCAAGGAGAAGGAGTCTCCTGCATCCCTTATTAAACCATCCCAGGTTTCGTATGATATTCCAATTCCATTTCCTGATAGATTAAAGAAAAAGAATTTGGATGACCAATTTGGAAAATTTCTTAACATTTTTAAGAAATTAACTATTAATATTTTTTTCTGATGCCTTAACACAAATGCCTATTTATGCAAAATTTATGAAAGATATTTGTCTAACAGGCGATCTTTACAGGAAAATGACACGGTGAAATTAACCGAAAGAGTTCTGCAGTACTTTAAAGAAGCTACCACCGAAATTGGGAGATCCAGGTCTTCCCATCATTCCCTGCGTAATAGAAGACATAAATTGTGGTAACGGGTTATGCGATTTAGGAGCCAGTATTAACTTAATGCCTTTATCTATCTTTAAGAAATTAGGTATAGGTCAATGCTCTCCTACTCCTGTGCAGCTACAACTAGCTGATCGTTCCATAATTCACCCCAAAGGAAAAGTTGAAGATTTAGTGGTTTCTGTTGGCAAATTTATTTTCCCTGCTGATTTCATTGTTATTGACATTGAGGAAGATAAAGATGTTCCACTAATCCTAGGTAGACCTTTTATGAGAACTGCAAGAACTTTAATTGATGTTGAAGGAGGTAAAATAATTTTGAGACTTCATGATGAACAGGTAGTTTTTGACATGACCCGGAACATGAAGCGTCCTTCTGATACACAAATCTGTTTTTCTATAGACACTGTTGACTCTTTAGTACAGGAGACGTTCCTCAGCAAAGATGAAGAAACGATTTTGGAAAGATGTCTCATGGCATCTTGTGAAGCTGATGACGAAAATCCTGACATTGCTCTCATGGCTGAAGAGTTAAACAAGCATAAGCCATATTTCCGTTCCTACCAACAAAGATTCGAGCCAGTAGAAAGAAACGCAGACAGACCAAAGCCATCCATCGAAAAAGCACCTACAGTCGAAATGAAACCTCTTCCCCCTCATTTAAAATACGCTTTTCTAAAAGAGCCATCTGATCTACCAGTTATTATCTCATCTAAATTATCAGATGTGCAGGAGAAGCAACTTTTAGGGGTGCTACGCAATCATACGACCGCTATCGGTTGGTCGATAGCGGATATCAAAGGAATAAGCCCATATTTGTGCTCTCATCGAATTTATATGGAAGATGATTTCAGGGCATTGGCACAACCACAGAGGCGTCTCAACCCCGTTCTAAAAGAGGTGGTCAAGAAAGAGGTAATAAAACTACTTGACGCTGGCATTATTTATCCAATTTCAGATAGCAAGTGGGTAAGCCCAGTACAGGTGGTTCCAAAAAAGGGAGGAATAACTGTAGTTCCTAACGAAAAGGGTGAGTTGATTCCTCAACGCACTACTACTGGTTGGAGGGTTTGTATGACTACAGGAAATTGAATACTGCCACACGTAAGGATCATTTTCCCTGCCCTTTATTGACCAAATGCTGGAAAGGTTAGCAGGTCAGATTACTATTGTTTTCTAGATGGCTATTCAGGATATTTCAGATCCCAATTGCTCCAGAAGATCAGGATAAAACTACTTTTACCTGTCCTTATGGAACATATGCTTATAAAAGAATGTCGTTCGGATTATGTAATGCACCAGCTACTTTTCAACGGTGCATGATGGCTATTTTCTCTGACTACATTGAAAAATGTATAGAAGTCTTTATGGATGACTTCTCTGTCTTTGGTTCGACATTTGATACTTGCCTGGAGAATCTTGATCTTATTTTGGCCAGGTGTGAAGACACAAATCTAGTCCTGAACTGGGAGAAATGTCACTTCATGGTTCGAGAAGGGATCGTGCTAGGACATAACGTGTCTTCAAAAGGTATTGAGGTGGATCGCGCTAAAATTGAGGTAATAGAAAAACTCCCACCTCCTACTACTGTAAGAGGTATTCGAAGTTTTCTTGGACATGCTGGTTTTTACAGAAGATTCATTAAAAACTTTTCCAAGATTTCTAAGCCTCTCTGTACTTTACTGACAAAAGATGCTAAATTTCATTTTTCTGATGAATGTTTAGCAGCTTTTAATTTGTTAAAAGAAAAACTTGTTCTGCTCCTATTGTGGTATCACCCGACTGGTCCCAACCTTTTGAAATCATGTGTGACGCCAGTGATTATGCGGTGGGTGCTGTTTTGTGCCAAAAATTGGATAAAGTTATGAGAGTCATTTATTATGCTAGTCGCACTTTAAACGACGCTCAGAAAAATTACGCCACCACCGAAAAAGAATTGCTGGCAGTTGTCTTTGCTTTGGATAAATTCCGTCCATATTTATTGGGTAGTAAGGTTATTATTCATACTGGCCATTCTGCCCTCAAGTATTTATTTTCCAAAGCAGATGCAAAACCAAGGTTGATAAGATGGATACTTCTCTTACAAGAATTCGACATAGAGATAAGAGAGGTATCCAGAATGTCGTGGCTGACCACTTGTCAAGGATGGAAGGACCAGAAGACGAAAGACCCATCAATGAGTTTTTCTCGGACGAGGCAGTATTCACAATCCAAACGGCAGGAGACCCTTGGTTTGCCGATATTGCCAATTATCTGGGTACGAAGATCATCCCAGCTGATATGACATATCAGCAGCGAAAAAGGTTCTTTTCGATTGTCAAACATTATTTATGGGATGATCCATTTCTTTTCAAAATCTGTGCAGATGGATATTATAAGGAGATGTGTCCCACAGACGGAAATCAGAAATATCCTTCTCCATTGCCATTCTAGAGAAACCGGCGGACATCACGGTGCAACCCGTACAGCTGCTAAGGTACTTGAATCCGGTTTCTATTGGAACACCCTTCACAAAGACTGTCATGCTTTTGTGTCTACTTGTGATCAGTGTCAAAGGCAAGGTAACATCTCTCGCCGCAATGAACTACCCTTGAATAATATGCTGGAGGTTGAATTATTTGATGTTTGGGGGATTGATTTTATGGGACCCTTCCCAAATTCTTGTGGAAATTTATACATCTTAGTAGCAGTCGATTATGTCTCTAAATGGGCGGAAGCCCTTGCTTGCTCTACTAATGATGGTAAAGTTGTGATGAAGTTTATCAAGAAAAACATTTTCACTCGATTCGGTGTTCCTAGAGCAATAATCAGCGATGGTGGATCTCACTTCTGCAATCGCCAGTTTGATTCTCTCCTGAAGAAATATGGAGTCCGACATAAGGTTGCTCTACCATACCATCCTCAAACGAATGGTCAGGCAGAGATAACAAATAGAGAGCTAAAATGGATTCTGCAGAAGACGGTGAGCTCTTCTCGAAAAGATTGGTCGCTTAAATTAGATGATGCGCTCTGGGCATACCGTACCGCCTTCAAAACACCTATTGGCGTGTCTCCCTACAAACTAGTTTTTGGGAAGGCATGCCACTTGCCTGTGGAATTAGAGCATAAATCTTATTGGGCTCTGAAGATGTTGAACTTTGATCTACAACAAGCCGGTGAAAAAAGAAGTTCCAGTTGACTGAGCTAGAAGAACTGAGGCACAACTTATGAGAATGCAGTGATTTATAAGGAGAAGACCAAGCGTTGGCACGATAAGATGATTGCCAAGCGAGAATTCAAAGCAGGAGATCAGGTCCTTCTTTATAATTCCAGACTTAAGTTCTTCCCAGGTAAGTTAAAATCCTTCTGGTCTGGACCATTTAAAATCATATCTACATCTCCTTATGGAGCTGTGGAATTGGACAATAAGAAAGGAGGATCGTTTAAAGTAAACGGAGCTCGAATAAAATTATTTCTGGGAACCACGTTAGACAACGAAGAGGCTTCTGCGCTTCTTCTCAAAGATCCAGTAAACACTACGGTCTAGCCAATAAAGATGGGCAGCTTAGTAGGAGGCACCCTACTATCTATCTTTTTAATCTATATTGTGCTTATATTTTGTATTAAATTTTATGATAAAAAAAAAAGAAAACAAGAGTGAAATAAAAAAAGAAAGGAGAGAGAACGAGGAGAATTAACTTGAGTTCTTCTGGCTGTTTAGAATATTTATTACAGGAACATCTTGCACATTCCGACAGCTGAACTCAAGTGTGGGGGAGCTACACTACATATTCTGCATAAATCTGGGGAGTACACTATCTTTACCTTGCTCTTTAAATTTTCAATATTTCCTATTACCATGCTTTGTGATCATTACCCAGGTAGTTTGCATGCCCTGTTATTTTAATTCTTTCTATGCAATGAGGGCATTGCTTTGGTTCAAGTGTGGGGGAGATATAATAATCAAAAGCTTGCTCTTAAGTTTGTCTCTTTTCGACACTGTGTTTGAATTTGTTAAGTGATTAATAATCAAAGAAGGAGCCATAGAGGGAGTAATGCCAGTGTTAACAGGTTTAAAGGGTACATAAAAAAAACAACACTCTGCTCCTTACTCAAAAAAAATTCTGAGGAAATTATCATTTGAATTTTGTTTTGACTTTGAGCCTGGATTTGATTTGGAAAGAAATGGTGGAAAAAGAACAAGGCAAGGTACTCCTCTGATCCAGACAGGCATATTCTGATCCTAAACAGGCCTCGTCCACTCGGTTATTAAGTTCTTAGGGGTGCTTCATCACCCGGCTACCTAAGGTACTCGGTATCTGGGATAGTAGACCCAAAACCGCTACAAGGGTGGAGAGAAAAGTCTGAGGTAAAAGAAAAATGAACTTCAAAATTGAAGTATCTATGCATTCTGCACCAAAATGATAAAAACTTCTTCATTATGGATCATGAGTATGTGGCATTGAAAGGTACAATGGAATAAGATTTTACTTCATGCCCCTTGTCGTTCAAGGAAATGTGAAAGAAAATGGTGGATTAGCTCAAGGTTAAAAGCAGAATTCTCATGGTACTGCTTCTCTTTCTTTTAAAGGATTTCAGGGTTATTTCAGAAACGGAGAAATATATATTTAAGAAACTTACTGTTCTTAGTACCCTTTAAAATCTGAAAAGTTTGGCAATTACCTCTTCTGTGCTCTCCTTACTTGATTATTGTCTGTTTAACTTGTTTAAACATTATGTCAGAAAGATTTGCTTGAGGACAAGCAAAAGATAAGTATGGGGGAGTTTGATAAGTGAGAAATACATAGACATTTAAGGGTTTAATTTACCTTGTACTTACTTACTTTCAGGATAATATTACTCACTTATCGTATGTTTTTCCTCTAGTTTATGTTTTATTAGTTATCTCACAAATTTATTGGTTAAACATGAGGAAAACCATGCTAGGAGCAAAGTACACGAAGAGACCAACGCGTAGGCGCAAACGGGGATCAAATCGGAGCTAAAACGAATATTTTAGAGGCAATTGAATTTTGGTCCGGACCAGTGTCCGGATGAGCTGGTCCGGACCAATACACGCCAGTGCACCCGATCAGAAAATCGACATGTCCAGACCAGTCTGGTCCGGACAGTGGTCCGGACATGTCGATCTTGCCAGCGTACAGAGCAGGTCGGCAGCAGTGTGAAGAGATAATAACATTATCTCTTCACACGGAAATTCTACCGCCTTACCTCCCCCTTTTACCTATATTTCTCTATAAATACACCTACAACCCTCCATTAATCCATATCTCATTCCACCCCCAAACTTATGCCATTTTTCCTCCACAAAAGCATCATTTTCTCTCCAAAAATCATACATCTCATCTCCATACATCCAGATCGCCACTTCATTTTCATCATTTGCCATCACCAAATAAGCCCCTGCGAATGCAGAGAGTTCTTCCTTTTCTTAAATCTACTCTGTTTTAATGTCTGTCGTACTTACGATGTTTGTTTTTATAATTATGCGTGAGTAATAACTTTAGCCTCCCGGGTTGGGAAGCAAGCCTATTTTATACAATCGTGTTACGTATATTTTCTACTATAATCTGTTCAAGCAATATTTTGATTCTCGTCCTTAATGCGCTTTAATATTCAGGCCAATTATTAAAGTGATATTTGTAGTCCTCTTGTTAAAATGCGATGCTGAGACAAGGTTCTAGACAGAAGAAGTCAAAACGGGTTAATGACTAGAAGCGAGTTTCGCCTATAGGTTAATCTGTCTCCAACAGGAATTGTTAATAAAGCGATTAATTTATAATAACTTGGGCAAGGATTGCAGCTTGTTATTTAAGTTAATCAGGGTTTATTGTACAAGGATGAACCGGTCAACGAACTAATTAAAATACCTGAGTTTATTGCTAAAATAGGTAGAAGTTTATAGTAATATAATTGGATAAAAGAGGTGCGCAGAACAACCCAGGGTGCTTCCTAAAACAAAAGAGTTTTATAAACCGCTATTATTATTCTGTTTTGATTAATTATTCTTTTTACTGTTTGTTTAAGTTAAGTTCTAAACCACAATTTCCCTAAAAAGTGATAAGTTTTATTCAATAGTCTAATTAGAATTCTCAGTTAATTACACTATCAGTTAAACCACAGCAAGGTCCCCAAGAGTTCGACAAACCCCACAATTCCACTATTCCGCAAAACGATAGGTACATTGCCTAAGTGGTAGAAGTATAGAGTCACATATTTCTTCAACATGCTCTAGCTAACTGGGAGATGGCAAGACTTCCCATACACCTGCCTAAAACGAGACATCCCAATGGGAGTCTTGAATGCAATTCTGTAAGCCCACAGAGCATCATCAAGCTTGACAGACCAATCCTTCCTGGAGGAGTTAACTGTCTTTTGAAGAATCCATTTTAGCTCTCGGTTACTCACTTCTGCTTGACCATTAGTTTGGGGATGATAAGGCAAAACAACCTTATGACTCACCCCATACTTAGACATCAAGGAATCAAAGGCCCTGTTCCAAAAGTGAGAACCACCAACACTGATGATAGCTCTGGGCACTCCAAATCTAGTAAAGATGTGCTTATTCAAAAATTTAACCACAGTTTTAGCGTCAGCAGAAGGGCAGGGGATTGCTTCAACCCACTTGGAAACATAATCTACAGCAAGAAGGATGTAGTGGTTTCCATGAGAAGAAGGAAGTGGGCCAGCAAAGTCAATACCCCAGACATCAAATAATTCAACTTCAAAAATTCCCTTCTGAGGCATCTCGTGCCTTCTTGAAATGTTCCCCATCCTCTGGCAATTATCATAGTGAGAGCAGAAGCGGTGGACATCCTTGTGTAGAGTGGGCCAGTAGAAACCACACTCTAACACCTTAGCAGCTGTCCTGGTGGGACCATGGTGTCCATCTGCCTCACGAGAATGACAGAACTCAATCACACATTCGTTCTCTTCATCAGGAAGGAACCTTCTAATCAAACCATCAGCGCAAACCCTAAAGACTCCCAAACATATTGACGGGCTTCAGACAAAAATTTCTTCCTCTGGTTGTAGCTTAGATCATGAGGAATCAAACCAGAGGCAAGATAGTTAGCTAGGTCAGCATACCATGGCTCTTTAACTTTCCCAATCACAAAGACTGTCTCATCAGGGAAGAATTCTTTTATGGGAACCCCGTCATCTGGAGTCTCAAGCCTAGACAGATGATCTGCAACTCCATTCTGCTTTCCTTTCTTATCAACAACTTCCAAGTCGAATTCATGGAGGAGCAAGATCCATCTCAGGAGTCTGGGCTTAGAATCATTCTTTTGGAAGAGGTACTTCAACACAGAATGGTCCGAGTGGACAATGACCTTACTTCCTAGTAGATATGACCTGAACTTATCAAGAGAAAACGCCACAGCATGTAGCTCATTTTCAGTAGTGGTGTAATTCTTTTGAGCTTCAGATAGAGTCTAACTTGCATAAGTGATAACCCTCAAAATCTTGTCCTTCCTCTGACAGAGTGCAGCACCAACAGCATAATCACTAGCATCTGTCATGATCTCTAAAGGAAGGGACCAATCAGGAGGAACCACGATAGGAGCAGAAATGAGCTTACTCTTGATAGTCTGGAAGGCTTTCAAACACTTCTCTGAGAACTAAAATTTCACATCTTTCTACAGAAGATCAGACAAGGGCTTGACAATTTTAGAGAAGTCCTAGATGAACCTCCTATAGAACCCTGCGTGACCCAGAAAAGATCTGACATCCTGAACTGAAGTAGAAGGAGGCAGCTTCTCAATGACCTCCACCTTAGCCTTATCCACTTGAATACCAGCTTTGGAGACCCTGTGACCAAGCACAATACCTTCCTGTACCAAGAAATGGCACTTCTCCCAATTCAAAACCAGATGGGTCTCCTCACATCGGCCAAGTATCTAATCCAGCTGATCAAGAAACCCATCAAAACTCTGGCCATACACAGAAAAATCATCCATGAAAACTTTTATGCTTCTCAATAAAATCATTAAAGATTGTCATCATACATCTCTGAAATGTGGCAAGAGCATTACAAAGACCAAAGGGCATCCTCCTATATGCAAAAGTACCATAAGGACAGGTGAAGGTGGTCTTCTCCTGATCCTCTAGCGCAATGGGAATCTAAAAATAACCACTATACCCATCAAGGAAGCAGTATAACTCTTGTCTAGCTAACCGCTCCAACATTTGGTCAATAAATGGTAGCGGGAAGTGATCCTTCCTTGTGGCATCATTCAAGCGCTGGTAATCGATGCACATCCTCTAACCAGTGGTTTGCCTCTAGGGCACCAATTCACCTTTCTCATTGGGCACTGTAACTATCCCCCCTTTCTTGGGAACAACTTGCACAGGAGAAACCCAACGACTATCAGAGATGTGATAAATGATACCAGCATCCAGAAGCTTCAGAACTTCAGCTTTCCCTACTTCTTTCAGGTTTGGATTCAATCTCCTCTGGGGCTGCCTCACTGGCTTGACACTCTCTTCCATGTAAATTTGATGAGTGTAGAACCCTGGACTGATCCCTTTAATATCTGCCACTGACCACTCCAAAGCTCCCTTGTGCCTTTTTAACATCTCCAGAAGTTTGCTTTCCTACGAAACAGACAAAGATGAAGAAATAATAATAGGAAGGGCGCTACCCTCTGCCAAGAAAGCATACTTAAGATTTGAAGGAAGAGTTTTGAGTTCAATAGCAGGGGGCTTCTCTATTGAAGGATCGAGCCTCTGAGTATACCTGTTCAGTGGCTCCACGGGAGGCGCATAAGGGCGAAAGTAAGATCGACCCTGGTTGAGCTACTGGACAACTGTAACTACCTCAGTGCTCTCCTTATCATCCTCAATTGAGTGGCAAAACACCTACTCTAGCAAATCAGAGTTCTCAAGCAAGAAAGAAGAGTCATCAGCATTCTTAGGAACACAAGCATCATAATCATCAGAACAATCAATGTCAATTGAAAGCACAGCATGAGAAGAAGCATTTGTTCTCATCATCTTAGTGATATCAAAACTGAGTTCCTCATTATTAAACTTAAGAGTGATCTTTCCCTTGTCAACATCAATGACAGTTTTAGCTGTTCGCAGGAAAGGTCTACTGAAAATCAATGGTACTTCAACATCCTCATCCGTATCAAGAATGACAAAATCAGCAGGGAAGAAAAAGTTACCAACACCTACCACAACATTCTCAACCATACCACAAGGTTTGATTGAAGAACGATCAGCTAATTGCAAGTTAAAATGAATCGGAACAAGCTCACCAGCATGAAGCTTCTTAAACATTGAATAAGGCACCAAATTTATATTCACTCCAAGGTCTCAGAGTCCAAAACCACAGTCCATGTCTCCAATGGTGCAAGGGGTGATGGGCTGCCCTGGATCTCTACACTTAGGAGGAAGCTTCTGCTGGATGGCTGCAGAGCATGTCTTTGTCAGCTGAACGATCTCACTCTCCTTGAACTTTCGCTTGTCAGAAATCAAATCCTTCACAAAGCGAGCATAATTAGGCATCTGCTTGATAGCATCAATCAAGGGGAAATTTTAATAGTAAGCTTAGAAAACACATTCAGAAATTTCCCAAATTGATCATCAAGTTCTTTCTCTTTCAATCTATTAGGAAAAGGAAGTTCCTTAGGAACCACTTTACCCTTGGAATTTTTAGCAATTATAGTATGAGAAGGGGACGAGATAGGAGCCTGGGTCTCCTCAGAAACTACCTCGGGAGGGGCTGGAGGCCCTAACGGTGCACTAGTGCTAGAAGAAAGAAGACCGATCTCTTCGACAGTTTGGTCCTCGGCCACTTGAACTTTATTTATCAGCTGCTTCCCACTTTGAAGACTAACTCCCTGACAAACCACTGCTTCATCAACATCTAGGACAGTCACTATCTTCATCTGCTCCTTTGGATTGGGATCGGATTGAGAAGGTAATGAACCAGGAGTCCTTTGATTCAATAACAACTTAGTCAGTTGTTCCATGTGATGCTCAAGCTTCTATTGACCAGCAGTCAGAGTCTGATTAGTAATCAGCTGCTGCTCATACTGACTCTGCTGCTTGGCATCCAACTTAGCCAACAAATCTGCAAGATTGGATGTATTTGAAGAAGAAGGGCCTGATTGTTGAAACTGAGATTACTGATATTGATTGTAGGAAGGCCGAGAAAAACCAGGAGGCACTCCTTGAGTAGGCTGCTGAGGCCTCACCTGATATGAGTTCAAGGCATTATTGGGGTTTCCATACCTCAAGTTCGGATGCTGATTCTGAACCCAAGGTTGTTTGTTAAAAGACTGGCTCACAACATTTGCTTTTCATTCCTACGCATCTCAGCTATCTTTGGGCATGATTCAAATTCATGTGGCCCACCACACTGACAACAGCACAAATCACTAGAGCTAGACGATACCTGCTTCACGGAATGAGTAGGAGCTTTACCCATCATGAGCTGCTCCAACATCTTCAACATGTGGCTCATGGTAGTCTCAGTCTGAGCCTGTTTAGCAGCCATCTGCTCTAGAATAGGGTCTACAGCTCTAGAAGAACTAGAATCCACTGAATAAACTCTACCACCACTAGAGCTCCATTGTCTCAACTCCTCACAGAATGACTCCATAGCAGCCATAAACTCTTCGCCATTCTTAGCCAATAGGTTACCACCCAAGGCCGAACGCACCTCACCCTTATTCTCGTCTCTAAGCCCATGGAAGTGTAATACCCCTACCGCTAATCCTCTATTTACTGTCTAATCGTCTCGGTCACCTTACATCTCACAACGGAAATACAAATACAAACGGCGGGTGATACAATGCCGCTAGCCGCCTATACGGCTAGCAAGGCCTACTCTACGTACAGTCACGGTCTGATGAATAGAAATATACCGAGCTTCCATAAATAATTACCGTTACACCTACACCATCTAGTTGCAACATTTGATTACCGAGTATACAAGAATCATAATCCAATTACATCCCTTCTTGCAAGTTTAACAAAAACTATAAGTTTACAAACCTACTCATCTCTACCAAGTTCATAATTCCCAAAATATCCAAAAGGGTGTACCACATGGTCCACCGGCTACTCAAAAAGGCTATAAGCCATGTACAACTCGATACACTGTTCCCATTCTACTAACTACACAAAAAGAAATCGACTCGGTCTCAACACGACCATCATTCTTCTCGAGTACCTGGAAGAAATAAAAACAGTGCCCCAAGGGGCTCAGCAAAAGCTGCATATGAAATTCGCATACCCCACATGCTAAGGGGTACGCCGACTACTTTGTCGAATACATGAAGTTCATTTTATACATGCATACAGCTATTATGAAAAGTATTACAATCATACAAGGCATATACATACAAGGGTACCGTACATACAAAAGGAAGTCAATACACAAGTCATCCAAGCAAGGTGATGCACTTCTCAAATCCGTACTTCATTCTTTGTTAGCCAGTTACCCATCCAGGTTAATCGGATGCTCTTTACTCTTTTACTCGAGACCTTAAGACTTACACCAGTCTTGGTCTTACTCATACAAATACTTCCTTTCTTACATTATACTCAAGTTAAGTCGGTGTGACCTCGGTCAGAGACTACACCGTCTCACCAATGAGCTTTAGGTTGGCTTGCCTTCCCAGGTTGCTACCCATTTAAGGGGTTGGAACCATGAGAAAGATTAGGCCAGGAATCGGATCCAACCTCTTGTGTCTCCTCATCCTCACGCGTGGCCGAAACTATATCGGACTTCTTACATACTCCAATTACCAATTTACTCAAGGTTAATAGGGTTATAGTTAGTGAGTTAGTGAGAATCATTTCTCAATCACCAAGTCAAGGGTTAGCATAATTGCATAACCACAATCAAGCACTTCATCATCATTCATACATTTCATGAATTATACAAACTACAAGTTCAAGTACAACCCAACGAAGAACAATATATTGCAATCACAAGAAAGTGCAATAAACTTGATTCGTGCATTTTATCTTATTTAGGTGGTCACACATAACACACAAATCAGGTAGCCAAGGTAGCATACAGGGCATGAGAAAATCATACCGTTCACCGTCGTCCTTGGACTCACCGACTCTCCTTCGGTGTTCGACTATTCGAATCCTATCACATACATAGAGTCAGGCAGTTAATTATCTATAATTAACCTCACTCATTACGTTTCTAACGTTTCCCGGCTTATACTTACTAAGTCGTTGTTGTTTAAACTCATTCACCTAGCTTACTTACTTCACAATATTTCTCAAGCTTGTTTCCACTCCTAATGACCTTTACATGTCATTAATTAAGTCCTAATCATCTTATATTATCATTACCATTCAGTTCCTTATCTTAAAATCCACTTTCTAAACTTGTTTTTAAGTTTTTGGGTTGGTCCGGGACCTTGTCCGGGTCCTAAGTCCCGGACCAACCTGTGGTGTAACTCTCGGAAGTATTTTAGGCATGGTCCGGGACCTTAGCAGGGACCTAAGTCCCAGACCAGTTCATTGAAGAAATTCTCGGCAGTTTTATTAGGGTGGTCCGGGACTTCACTTGGGACCTAAGTCCCGGACCATAGTAGGATTACAAGATTTTGACAGTTTTAGCTCTCTATTCTAGCTTAATCTTTCCTCCATTAATTTCCCACTCTTTCCTACTTATAATCTACATGTTTTAACACTTAATTAACCTTCTAAACCTCCCTAATTCAATCACTTAGTTCATTATCAAATTCTTGATTAATTCACTCAAATAATGCCATTTCTAGAGTTCAAATTGTATTATTTCCATTTCTACATTCTACCCATCCATACCATCCTCTTTAACTTGGTTTCCTAGGTGGTTAACCACTCGTGTTTAACACTAAAACACAACTAATCTTCTTAGGTTATTTCTACCCATTTAAGCACCTAAGTCATTTAGTTTTGCAACAGAAAATTGGCCATAGTTCCCCTACAATTTTAGATATTCCCAAAGCATAATTTTTCAGTTCCTAACAACATTAGCTAACCACATCCTCAAGGGATACTAACAACACACAATTTTTCCTGCACAACATCATCTATTTGTCATGGTTTTTCCAAGCTTTTAATCATCATTCAAAGAGCTCTAAACAGCTTAATTCTCTTCCTCATTATACCACAACATAACTACTACTCAAAACAATATAAATTCCTCATTTCAAGCTTCAAAATCTATTACAAAAAGGCATACAAAACTAGCTCATGGTAAGGGCATTTACCTTGGATTTCTAGTTTTCCTTTCTCTCTTCCTTTCTCCTTTCTTCTTTCTTCTTCTTTTCTTTTTCTTGTTCTTGGCTCACTAATTCGCCAATGCTACAGCCACCCACACACACCAATACTAACTTAGAAAACTCACCCTTAAACTAACCTAAAATTTAATACACATTAAAGGCTTAAAAGGAGTTCTTACCTTGTGCTTCTAGGTGGGGTTTTTGGACAGCAAAAACAACAATATTCCAGCTCCAAGAATGAAGGTAAAACTGGCTGGAATGGAGGGAAAAACAAGGCTCACGTTTGATTTTTGTTTGACAATGAAAGAGCTAGAAAAAGATGGCCTTTAAGGCTTGTTCTTACCTTAAAACAATGTGGAGATGGAGGAGGTCACAATGGTCTTCTTCAAGCTCCAAGAAGAGCCTCACCCATGGAGATGAAGTGTAAGCTTTTCTGATTTTGAAAATGTGGAAATGTTTCCCAAGAAAAGGGGAGTTCAATGGTACAATTTTTTTAAGATTTGGAGTTGATTTGAGCTTTGATAATGAAGGAAGAAGAGAGGAGTTGTGTGTGGCTTAACAAATCGCCATGGCTGAGCTTGAGGAGGAAGGAGAGTCTGAATGGGGGGAAGAAATCGTAAGAGGGGAATGGGGGAAATAGGAGAGAGACTCCTTTCTTTTGCTTTTGTACTTTGCTCACTTCAATTTTTTGTCCTTTAGTGCATTAGGAAAAAAATAAAGAAGGGAAATGAGGGCTGACTAAAACATGCCCAAATACACACACAAGGGGCGGTTTTTATTTTGCAAGGGGGAGGGGTTAGTTTTGCTTTATTACACTTAACACCCCACAACTTCTCGTTTTTTGCACTATTCACTAACTGGAACCCGTTTTCCGGAATTTTCTCGTTTAATTAATTTTAATGGTTCTAGACCTTCACTAATGTTTAATTATGGATATTTAATTTACTAAAATTATTACAAGTCTATTTAACCCGCTTAAAGTCACATTTTCCCGGTTTCCTCAAAAAACGCGCTTTAAGATTCGTTTGTGTTTTTAATCCGTTTTATGGATCCGTTTTCTTCAGAAATTGTTTATCTCATGCTTATTTAGGCATAATTAAGATTCTAAAATCTTCATTAGCCTAATTAATCACTATTTTTATTTTTGGGGTATTTTAGGAAGAAACCAAGTGCTAGAGAGGTAGTGTCCTGTCCATGGAGAGGGCACTGTCGCAGAAGCTCCTTGAAGTGGTCCCAAGCTTCACAAATTGTCTTAGATCAAGACTGATTGAAAGTCATCAACCCAGCAATCAACTGCGTGTCCTTGAGATAGGCAAGTACCTCTCATAAAACTTCTCTGTCATTTGATCCCAAGAAGTGATAATGCTTGGAGGCAAGCGATGATACCATTTTGATGGCTCTCCTGAAAGGCTGTTCGAAAATAAACATAACCTTGCATACTCCTCCAAACCAGGAACAAGACCCAAAGTGTCCAGATGAACCAAGAATCGATGCACATGATCTAAAGCATCTGTTGGGTCTACTGCAAAGAAACACCCAGCTGGATGATTGCGCACAGCAGTCGATTGATGTGAGGGTTTCAACTTTTGCCACTCAGCAAGTAACTCAGCGGCCAACTGTGGCAGAACGACAGGGCTCCCTCTTGGAGTAGCAGGTGGTCTGTTGATTGTACCCATCGTAGCATTATTCAGGGCATTCTCAATTTGAGGAATAATGTCAGCATGTCGAAATCTAGCTGCCTTCTCGCTCTGAGAGCCTGGAGGAAAGTCCTTTCAACCTCAGGATCAAAATTTGCTTCAGGATGACCAAAGGAACGCGTTCTGCGCCACTAGGTACCTACAATAGCAAAGAAGATAGAAACAAAAGGGAATTTAAATTAGAACAAAATAAATCAAGAAAGATAACAATAAAGACAACTTAACAAAATAGCTAAAACAAATAAACTCAAAATAAATTGAAAGTAAAATAAAAACAAAGAAAACAATATAAACTAAGAATAATATAGAAAAAAGAAATAAAAATAAAGAGAAAACAAAGAAACTAAAAAAATTGAATAAAATAAAATTAAAATTAAACAAAACAAAACAAATGACAACCAAAGTCATGGACAAGACAAAAGTCAAGTCCCCGGCAAAGGCGCCAATTTGCAAACGGGAAAATTAACCTACTAAAAACTACAAAATTAATCCTAGAAATCAATAAATTAAGTCCCTACGGGTTGCAAAATAAATCCCGGTCAATGAGTATAGTGAACTATAAGCTACCAAGGTCAAATCCACGGGGACTTTGTGATTAAATCTAATCCTAGGAAAACAGCAAAATGGAAGGGTTGTCGGATGTTTTGGTTTTGTGAATTAAAAAAAATGAGAAAACTAGTAAATTTTTGAGCAAATAAATTCAATGAAAACTATGTGCGAAATGGAACTCCGGGTCAGGTTATCTTTTTTACTGTCAGATTATGCAATTCCTGTTGGTTAGTTTGAGATGTCGATTGGCAAAATTCCTAAAACTTTTCTAGAGACTAAATCCTAGCATCGAGAACTCGTCTAGCAGAACGTACTAGATCTAATCCAGATTTAGCACAACATGAATAGACGGAATGAGCGCGAAGAATTAAAGTTTGCACTTGAGGGAAAATCTAACCTATCCAGTGTAAATTTTCCACAAGTTTACACGTTAATCGACCATTCCATTTTATCACAAATCTAGCTCAAAACGGAATTCGTAAAGCAATCAACAAATTAGCTACTTTTATTAAAAGCGCAAAAGATAAATTAACCTGCAACAATCGACAAAGATTCTCAAACCGACTAATATTACAAAATCATTTCAGTCAAATAACCATCCCCTGGAGTCTAACCCTCTTAGCCAAGCATAATCAAAGAAGAAATACAAGAAGAGAGAGTAGAAATCATCTTGATATTAATTCTGAAATTTGCCAGATGAAATGTTGAGCAGTTGAGCAAATCTAGAGCAGAAATCTTCTTCTCCGGTGTTGAAGTGGTGGCGGCAGGGCTTGAAGAATGAGAGAGGCGCGGCGTTGAGTCCTGGCGTGAGTAGTGTCTGAATCTGAGTTCTAAATAGCGCACGCTCCTTTAAAAAGAAATTTTTGGACATAAAATACACACGTCCGGCTCACATGTCCGGGTCACTAGGCGGACGTGAGATAGAGTGTCAGACGAGTTTTCTGCCGTATGTGAGACATCCGGTTTTACGTCCGGGTCACTTAGCAGGCAAGCCTGCCTGGACGCATATATGTATCGAAATCTCCGCGCTGCACTTGTAGTCGTAAATATTTATGTCCTTCTGAGCACGTTCGGGTCACAGGGTCGGACAGGAGAGCCAGACATGTGAAAATTTTGAAAAAACACATTTTTTGGCCTATCCGGACCACCTGTCAGGGGCAGTTTGCCGGACAGGTAAGCCGGACACTTGTATATTTGTGTCTTTTTTTCTGCAAACTTTGACAGGGTCCAGATTTTTCGTTTGAGCTTCGATTTGCTCCCCGTTTGCGGTGTTGGAAAGCTCTTGAGGAGAACTATGCATTTTCACCACCATTTCCTGATTTAAAAATATAAATTTGCATCAGCTCTTGCCCAAAGTAAGAGTCATGAAAAGCATACGATAAGTGTGAGAAAGCGCCCAAAAGGTTGCATAAAATAAGAATTTTGCACCAATAAAACCATATCAATTTCACACTTATCAACGATTTTGATTCCTTTCAATTTTGTGTTGTTCAGAAACTATACCAATGGTTTATCTGCTCCTGTCTACTCATATTCGACCCAAGAATCCAACGTGAATGGGTTTTTCTTGGTTTTTATTCTAACCTGTTTGTTGAAATTGGTCTGGATAGGAACGTTATGTATCCATTTTCATTCCCTGGTGATTGATGTAGATCGGGGTGGATTTATTCCCCATGAATTTAATATCAAATTTTGCAGATACTCATTTGGTCCTCCTTTCTTTGAATTTGTTTGTGGGCATGACCTCCGTGTCAGTTCTTAATTATTGGTTTTAGCTTTGGATTTGAGCATTTGATTTCATTTCTAGTCACATTAATATGTGGAATGTATTAAATAATTCGATATCAGCAACATATTACTCTCTTGTGTGGTGTTATTTGACTAAGAAATTATATTGTACTGCTTTCCCTTGTGCATCGATGTTTGACCCGAAAGTTATATTGTTTCTAGCAGTCCTCTTGTGGATTGATGTTTGGTTGGGAAATCATACTGTTTCTTTGTGTATTCGCTTGATTCGATTTGTTCCTTACACCTTGGTTGTTCAGGTTTTGGTTGAGGTACATATAATCAAATGGACATGGTTGTGCTTGCTTGACATGGGCCGGCCCTTGTTGACTTGGAGTTTGACCTCGGACCATGCTGATGCGTTTTAGGCTCTATACCGCCTTTTCTTATCTGAAATGCTTATTGATTACAAATAGCTGTGACACGATTTTAAGCTCATTCAGCTGTTATTTCGTTTTCATATATTTGATTGAATCACAAACCGGGGGCAGGCCACCCCGTCAGCTCGTTTTCTATGACCAAAAACTCTCCTTGTCGTGACCAGCAACAAGTTTACATTTCTAGCATCATTGTTTGCTCCTTGCACATAGATTCGATTTGAGAAATTGATTCAAAGCATGATTCTAGTTTAATCCTCACTTAAGACCAACCTGTTTCATTGCTAAACCTTATTTCATGTTGCTATTCTCATTGATGTTCAACCTATCTACTCCCAATTTTGTGTCTATTATGCCTTGTCTCTATTATACTTCTATTTTGCTTCAATTGTAAATCAGTACTACAGGTGGACGTAGAATAGCCTTTAGGTCTGCCCACTCGTTTCTGGACACTTCAATTTAGAAAAGCTTTTAGGATCAGGGGCGTTTCTTACCCAAACGGGCCGTAGAGTCTGGTCGGTGGAAATACCCCTTTCTTTATAACATTTTCTGAACCATCCCTAATTATTATTAAGATCTAAGACTTAAAAAACCATACCTCAATTTCAAAACAAAATTGTTCTAACACACTTCATACACAATTCAAAATTCACTCCAATTTAATGTCAATTCCAACTTAAAATCATCCCGTCACCTTGCTAACGGCCATCGCCGCCGTCGCTCCCACCACCTTTGTCACTCCCATCGCCGCCGGTCACCACCCATCTACCACTGGTCTCACTGTCGACGTCTCTATCACGTATTGGGTATGCGATCGATTGATTGTCGTTTTTTTCTAACTTTGTTCATATACATGCATTTCGATTGCAAGTTCTAACCTCGTTTGTATCGAATCCTGAGAGTGTAATGGCAAATGTTCTAACCTTGTTCATATATTTGTGCCCAGATTCACAGTTAATTGCAACCTAGTTCGTGGGCTGATTTCTACACTACTTGCCCACTTCAGTGCTTAGTAACGGTAATTTTGCAAAGCAAACTGTAAACTGCTGTATTTATTTATTCTTAGCATTTAGTATTACAATTAATAATAATAGTGTAGTTTTAAAAATGCTACTACTTAAAACTGCCACAGGAAAGAAAGTAAGTTCAAGTATATTACCGATTCCTGAAAATAGCTCATTTTCAACTGCTCAATCTGCTATGCCAGATGCTCTCTGTTTGATTCACAATCTGTGACAGGAATCAACAATGCTATTGTTATAACCACCAGAAAGAATAAGATGAGTTTCGGTATTTTAATGGTTCTAGAATGACTAGTTTCAGTCCTTCAATCTGAAGTACTGCAGAGAAGGTCATAAATAAACTTCATTTATAGTAGAAGAAGATAAGTTTATGTATGTTACTAGTTCTAGATGGTGCGTGCAAATTTGACTTTGATAAAACTGATTTGGAGACGTTAGAAATATAGGGGAGATGCTGTCGATTTTTTTCCGCGGTTTAGCTAGCATTTAACCTTGATTTTTTGATGAATTCTAATGTTGTCGTTTTTCATTTATGCATCAGGACTACGACTTTATTTGGCTTCCGACCTCAACCGTCTTAGCATCGGCTAATCGTCTACCAGAGGTAAGATTTATATATATACATATAATATTTGACAAACTACCAAACATAGTTATCCGCCCAAGATATACCTAATAGAGGTATATCTTCGGCAGTCCCTGTCGGGACTGTCCATGATTGTTAAATCTCACACCTAGGGTGTGAATGTGCTTTTAATATGTACTTTATTGATTATTTCAGCAGTATCTCTTTATTGTTCTTCGAATGCATATATTATTGATTAATATCATAATATCGTGCATTTGAAGAACTGTAGGGAGATGCTGCCGAAATTTTCAATAAATTACATATTAAAAACACGTTCACCGGTGGGATTTAATACTCATGGATGGATTTAGGTTGATAAGATACAAAAGTGTAAAGACTCTGCCACGGGTGACGGTATGAAATGGCTGCCTTCATATAAATAGCTAGAAGGAGATGGAACGTTCGTGGATTTACAGCGGAAATTTGGACGACAAGTTTTTAGAAGGAGTTGATAAGTTATGCACGGTGTTGGCGAACAATCTGAAACCTACAGACAAGGGATACATATTTTGTCCGTGTATCGACTGCCAAAACAATCTGAGATATCGCGGCGTTGAAACAATTAAGGAACATCTGATCCGCCGCGGTTTTACAAAAGATTTCCAAGACATAATCCGATGGCATGGTCAGAGTGCGTTCGATGTTATTAAGCCTGACGAAGGGGATAATGGTCAGGCAAACACAGAAACAGAACTTGGAGATGATACAGTTGCTGGTGATCCAGAAGACGTTACAGCGAACGTTGAGCCAGATTTCTGGGATGATGACATTGAGACTATGCTCGAAGATGTGGAACGACATTACTCTAACACGCCAGACAAGCATGAAAATTTGTTGGATTCATCCAAAACACCGTTGTACCCCGGGTGTGACCCTACAAAGTTAAGCAAGTTGAGTGTCGTCCTCAAGCTATTCAACTTGAAAGCGAAACATGGCTGGAGCGACGTAAGTTTCACTGACCTCCTGGGAACTATTGAAATACGTTCTTCCGGTGGACAACGTTTTACCAACGACTACGTACTCGCCAAAAAACGTGTGCCCAATGGGTATGGGTACCAGAAAATTCATGCTTGTCCAAATGGTTGCATGCTGTTTTGGAAATCGGATGATTTTGCTGAAAGCTGTTCAGCATGTGAGCGTCACGGTATAAGAAACAACAAACTCACATCAGCGGTAGTAAGAAAGGTTCACCAGCTAAGGTACTGTGGTACCTGCCCATCATCCAAGGTTCAGACGTTTGTTCTCCATTGAGAAAGACGCAGAGAATCTTCGGTGGCATTCAGTTCACAGGAAAAAGGATGGCAGATTGAGACATCCCGCTGATGCACCACAGTGGAGAAACATAGACGTAAAATTTCCTGAGTTTGGTAACGAACCGAGAAACCTAAGGCTAGGCTTGTGCACGGATGGGATGAACCCTTACGGTACTTTGAGTAGCATACACAGTACCTGGCCTGTGCTTTTGGTTATTTACAATCTACCGCCGTGGTTATGCATGAAACCAAGACACATCTTGTTGTCTTTGTTAATATCTGGGTCCAAAGCAACCGGGCAACAAAATTGATATTCCTACAACCTTTGATAGAGGATCTACAACTCTTGTGGAATGAAGGGGCTACGGTTTACGACTCATTCAGTAAAGAGGACTTCAATTTGCGTGCTATGTTGTACTGCACAATCAATGATTTCCCCGCCTATGGTAATCTTTCAGGCTATTCAATCAAGGGGGTTGGCCGATTTGTGGTGAAAACACTTGTAGCATTCGCTTGAAACATAGTGGGAAAACCGTGTATATGGGCCACCGAAAAATGCTTCCAAAAGGACATAAGTATCGAAAGATGGCGAAAGAGTTCGATGGGAAAACTGATCACAGCGTGGCGCGCCAGCCTTTGACAGGTACAGAGATTTACAAAAAGTTGGATAATATTGTGAACAACTTCGGGCCGCCAACCAAAAGTGGTGAAAAAAGTGTCTGGAAAAAGAAATCAATATTTTGGGAACTACAGTACTGGCAGCATCTGGAGGTTAGACATTGTATCGATGGGATGCATGTCGAGAAGAACGTGGGTGAAAGTATCACTAGCACCCTTTTGAACATAAAAGGAAAGACAAAGGATCATTTGAAAGGAAGAAAAGATTTAATTGAGTTGGGCATACGCACAGAGCTTGGCCCGCAAGAACGTGGAAAACGCACATTCTTGCCTCCTGCCTGTCACACTCTGTCTAAAGAAGAGAAACATAGTCTATGCAGTACCCTTTACAACATCAAGGTGCCATCAGGTTACTCCTCAAACATAAGAAACCTAGTGTCCATGACAGATTTCAAATTAGTAGGAATGAAATCTCACGATTATCATGTCCTACTTCAAGAATTTTTGCCAATTGCACTACGTGGGATCTTGCCGGATGCTGTCAGACACACAATCACAAACGTCAGTGTCTTCCTCAAATCCATTTCGTCTAAGGTTCTTGATGTGGACACTCTGTCTAAATTACAAAAGGATCTTATTGTGACAATGTGCCAGCTGGAGATGTATTTTCCTCCATCGTTCTTCGACATAATGATACATCTCCTCGTGCATCTTGTAAGAGAGATTCTGATGTGTGGTCCTTTGTACCTTCGCTACATGTATCCGTTCGAAAGGTACATGGGTGTCCTGAAGAAGAAAATGAAGAACCGTCGTCACCCAGAGGGTAGTATTATAGAGGGCACTATCACAGAGGAAGTTGTAGACTTCTGCACCAATTACCTAGAAGGTGTCGATACCATTGGACTTCCACGTTCTAGACACGAGGGCAGATTGAAGGGTGTTGGCACGGTTGGAAGGAAACTGAAAAGAATTGACATAGACACTCTTAACAAAGCTCATTTAGTTGTGCTAAGTCATCTTGAAGATGTTGAACCATACTTTGATGAACACTTGTGTGTTTTAAGAGCACAATATCCAAACATGAGTGACGTTAGACTACAAAATGAGCAGAATAGGACATTTGTCCGATGGTTCAAAGACAGAGTGTTGTCCGATCAGTCCACGAATGTGCCTGAACTGATTAAAGTAGTTGCATTTGGACCAAATCTGGATGTAATTTCTTATGAGGGGTACGATGTCAACGGATTCACCTTTTTCACAGAACGTCAGGATCAGAAGTCAACGAATCAAAACAGTGGTGTAGAGCTTGAAGCTTATCAAAACTTATATGACATCGGTGTCGTGGGTCATAGTCCAGTCTCAGTACAACAATCATATTTCGGTGTTATACAAGACATCTGGGTATTGGACTACAACAGCTACGAAATGTGTGTTTTCCGCTGTAACTGGGTTAACAACAATCATGGCTTCCGTGAGGAGGAGCATGGTATGAAACTGGTTGATCTGTCTAGAGCTACTCCCACGGTTGAGCCATTCGTTGTTGGGACGAAGGTTAAGCAGATATTTTATGTAACTGATCCCTGTAATCCTAGATGGTCTGTTGTGCTTAAAGGGAGAAGAGGAATAGTTGTGTGGATGGTGTGTTGATGAGGATGAGTATGATGCAGAAGATGAACCTCCAACTGTTCCTATTTCATTGGAAGAGGCTGAGGTCACAGGTCATCGTGAGTATATACGATCAGACCATAACGAGGGAATGTGGGTTGAGAGATAATGGTGTATGTAAGTTATTACTATAAAATTTATATGAAATTAACACTCTTTTATTTCTTGCTTGTATATGACCATTATGAAATGCTTAATTTAATTCAAATTGTATTTCAATCCTTGCAGGCATGGCTGATCCGGACATGGCTGATGAAGAGTTCGATTTATTTTGTCGTGAGGAGGAAAATGAGCAGCAAATGGTACCGGTTCCTTCTACCGCTGCTGCTGTTGGCCCATCTTCATCTGCCGCTGCTGCTGTTGGCCCATCTACATCTGCCGCTGCTGCTGTTGGCCCTTCCATGAGTGCACCTTCTACGAGTGCTACTCAGAGACCCAGAGGTAGAGGTCCGACCCGTGGGTTGAAACTGCAGAAACCGGATCAGATTAGTCTTCTGTGGGACAAGTATGGGAGGTACGGTGGGGGCAGCAGGTCAGAGTTCGCTAGTATGCTAGGGACTCTGGCCAGATCACATTGCTGCATCAACCACACATGGAAACAAGTCCCGGAAGAAGTTAAGGAGACCATCTGGAAGAAGGTGCAAGAACGATACAAGATCCCAGAAGAAGTGAAGAAGACCGTTCTTTCTTTGGTGTCCGGCAAAGCTAAATCATTCCGCCACTACTTGGTTGAGCATTGGATCAATAGGGTGCCCCCACGTGAGCCTCCGCCGTATGTTGTGTACAATGGCATGATCACTGAAGAGGAGTGGAAGGAGTTCGTTGAGCGGAACGCCACCCCCGAGTTCAGGGTATGTTTGTGTGTACTCTTTTCTTAATTAATGCTCATAATGCTTTATCCCTGATTTTCTAATTAATTTTATGTTGTACTTTCTTAACAGCAAATACAAGAACAAGCACGGCAAAACCGTGAAGCTAATCTCTACCCCCACACCATGGGACGAAGGGGATATGTGGGCAGCCTCGACATGTGGAAAGAAGCTGGTTTGCTGACACGGAGGAACGAGGATGGAAGTGAATGCCCGATCGAGGATGTCTCTGAGGCGAGGAGGGTGCAGATGTACATACTGGGACGCCAGACAACGACCAGCGAAGGTCAGAGGATATTTCCTAATGCTGGGATGGAACAATTGGCTAACCAAATTGTAAGTATTTGAAAGTAGCTGTTAAATAATTTACTTATATACTCAAGTGTTTGTTGATCTTAAATTTAGTGTTAACTTCTTTGACAATTGGACAGTATGAAGCGGCACAGAGAGGAGAAGTAGACATACACGCTCCTCCTTCTCAAGACGACGCTCTCAATCAAATACTTGGGAAGAAGGATCACCCGGGGTGTTAGAGGATTTGGGGGAGAAGTACGTCAGAAGCACGTATTCCCGCCATCTGCTAGGAAGGGTCATGAGTGTGCTGAAGTCGAGGCGATGGTAGAGCGTAAGTGGGCTGCTGAGCGCCAAGCTAATGAGGAGAAACTGGCTGCTGAGCGCCGGGCTTACGAGGAGAGGCTGCAGGAAGCGTTGAATTCGATTGCACTTGCGACTACTCAGCAGCAGCAACAAGATCCTTCTTGACTGTCTTCCTCGTCTAGTTGTGCTCCGGCCGCTGACCCGTACCCGTTTGCCAACATCCAGGTTAGCTTTGTTTAACTATTTTTCTCCTAAAATAAAGTCATTTAAATAGTATTAGATTGGACTCACTTATTTATTTCACGTATTATCTCTGTTTATTAAAGGAGCAACAAAAATGTCGTCTCCAAATACCATTAGAAGGGCACCCTGTAGATGCGGCCTACGGGACGGTGTTGCCATCAGGTCCACTCACGCTCATCAGTTTCGTACGTCTACCCCCATTCTACACGCGTGTGACCTTGGACCTGATAATTGATGGATTTGAGCATGCATACCTTTCAATGGCGTTTGACAACAAATGCACGCTGATCGAAGCGAAGGGAGACATATTGCCCTGGCCAGCATGTTATATTGTTGTCACCGATGAGGTAAGACTGTTTGACAACCATTTAGTATCTAATAAAATGCATTATTTAGCATTAAGTGTCTAATCTAATCTATTATAGATCCCTGAGCTTCCTCGCCGCGTAACCCGGCCCAGACTAGAAGAGACCAGCGCGCCGGCGAATCCTGAGATCCCTGAGCTTCCTCGCCGCGTATCCCGGCCCAGAGAAGAAGAGATCAACGTGCAGGCGAATCCTGTCAGAAGTACAAGGGTATGTTCTAGATAAATGTTTAATGTTACTATAATAATCAATTAGTAATTATCTTTACATTTATGTTTTACTGTTTGTGTGAAGGGTAAGAATCCAGTGAGTCGGGGCGAAAGGTAAGAATCCAGCGCCCGTCCAGGGTCGCACCAGGACTTCTGAGGCGCCTAAAAATAAGCTCGCACTGCCACAAAAACTTGTTAATGTTTTGGGGGCCAAGCAGATGAATCTCTATGACAAGATCATGTTGAAGTCATCTCAAACTAACAACTTCATGATGACGCTTCCAAAGTCGATGTTTCACTACGAAGAAGATATGATCACGGCAATCAACTTTGAGGACATCAGAGAGATGATGTGTGGAGATTATCTGAACATTAACATTATTCAAGCTTATTTAAAGTAAGTGTTCTTTCCTCATACTGTAAAAACATACTCCCTCCGTCCTGAATTGACCGTCCTGTTTACTATTTGGACATATCGTTTGACTTCAATTTTTAACATATAAGATAAATTAATTTTGAAAATTTAAATTTTGCATATGATTCCTTGCATGATAAACTATATGTTACAAAGTTTAGTTTTATAAAATTATTTTATCTTATATGCTTAATATTGAAGTGGAAAAACGTGCCATAAAGTAAACAGGACGGTCAATTCAGGACGGAGGGAGTATAGAATAAGTATCTATGAAGGTGCATTGGCTAACTTTTTATAGTACATGTGATATAATAGAGGTCTGCTTGAGAGATGTGCTGAGAAGGACATGACCTCCATTACTGCGGTGTGCCCGGAGCGTTTATCGTACGACTCAGTCACTAGGGACCCGGGGAGGTTTTGTAATTACATGATTCATTGCTTCAATGTTGCTGATCGACAGAATAAATTATTCATTCTAATGCCGTATCGCCAAACGTGAGTTCTGATATATAAAATTACATACTAATTAGCTAACTTTTTTACCTTCATTTCTTATTTCATTTTGTATTTGACATTGTAGCCACCATTGGGCTTTGTTTATATTCTGCGCTGCCACCGCTATTCTGCTCGCTCTAGATCCACTAGGGCAGTGGACAGAATTCAACACTGAAGACTTAATCAAAGAGTAAATTTTTATTACTATTTAATTGTTTGTAAGTTTTTTGAACCAAAATTAATGTACTTGTTCATTTTGCTAAACGCTTTTGTTAATATATGTAACAGTTGTTACAAAAAAACCCCACAGGGAGAGTTTGGTGATTTGACCGCCGATTACATCAAGGTTTGATAATTCATGTATTTCATTCGTGCTGCTATTATCTTTGTACAATTGTTTTACATTTGTGAATTTTGGTGATTTAGTGCCCTACCCAAAAGGATTCTAAGAGTTGCGGGTACTACGTGATGCGGTATATGTACGAGTTCTGCGGGTACTTCCCAAGTTTTAAGAATGATAAAGACAGGGTAATACGAACGCTGTCTTGTATTTAATTCTTTCGGCAGATTTTTTGTGTCTTTATCTTAATCTCATTATGTGTTCCATTCCTTTTCTTGTTGCAGATTAAAGAGCATTTTGCCAAATTCTCGACTTACCATCCAAACGACGTGTTGCATGTCAGAGAGAGCATGTCAGCCATGTTTATGAGAATGGAGTGGTAGACTAGCTAGCTCTGATGCTGCTATGATGGATTTTGTTTTTCACAGTTTTCTGCACCGTTTTTGTACTGTTTTACGCTTCTGTTTTATGCTATTTCTTGCTGGTAGTCATCCTAGCTGTATCTACCATGTATAGGTTACACTGCTACCTTTGTAGCCCTTTGATTCTGCTAGTTGTTGCTGTTGTATTGAATATTTTTTGTAATGAATTGCTAGCTGCTGCTGCTGTAACAGATTCTGCTGTATTGAATATTTTTTGTTGCTGTAACAGATTCAGCTGTAACAGATTTTCGATCTAGTGTATATTAGATGTTATATCTGTTGCAATTGTGCGCAGAGAATGAATTTGTGTTGTTGGTATTTAATTCAGGTGGTTCAATTGTGAAGTTTCTGCACATTTGTTGGTCTGATGCCCTCTGTTATAATTCTGGCTCTGTTGCAATTGTGTAGATTTGTAAAAAAAAATTACACTTTAGATGACGGTTTTAACAATAACCGTAATCTAAAGTCCTTTGGGCGCGCGCGCCAAAAGACTTTACATTACGGTTATTGTAAAAACCGTCATCTAAAGTGTCCACTTTACATTACGGTTATTGGTAAAACCGTAATCTAAAGTCCTTTGGCGCGCGCGCGCCAAAGGACTTTAGATTACAGTTTTACCAATAACCGTAATGTAAAGTCAATGACACGCGGGACGGAAAAGGGCCTTTAATTACGGTTTTAAACCGTAATTAAAGACGTCGCCATCTTTATTGACGCCCGCATAGATTACGGTCCAGAACCGTAATTATACACGGTTTTGGACCGTAATTAAAGGCTCGCGTTTCACCAGTGTTTGAGGGCGTTTTAATGTCATTTAGAAATTATTATGGTGCTATTTTTAAGGTCATATAATTAGACTATGTTACGAAGTGTATTTTGAGTTTTAAAATGGTTATTATTAAATTAGATTGATTTAAAGGGGTTGTATAATATTCTGGTATAAATATGTGATTCTAGCAAATATAATTACTTAGGAATGTATTAGAGAAATATGGGTACATTTATAAATTTCTAACATGGCTTAAATGAATTTTAAAACCTTGCAAAACATTCTAAATAAATAAATATATCATATATGGGGGTCGAAGTGTAATAACATGAGATATAGGGTACAATGGTAACAATAACCGAAAGGAGTAATTTTAAAGGTATTTACAAGAATAACATATGAATTTTATGAAACTAAGGGTTAATTGTAAAACTAGGAAATCATGGGGGTATTCCCGTGAATAATAGCAAACGGGTCAAAGGATAGATTAAGTGGTCAATCTTGACCACATATGAGGGTTGACCAAGTTAAAATAATAAGATAGTTACTCTAGATGTTTAAAGAAATATTAAGTTAAAAACAATAATTATAAAGAGATTAGGGGTGTTCGAGTGATTACCGAAAACATAGTTTTTAAAATGTGAATATTAAAACCCTTGGGTTTTGTTGGGAATTTTAGAAAATTTTTGGGACCAGTTTAATAATTAAATTAACTAAGGCTTATATTATATAGTTTAAGTATTAAATTGTAACGATTATAAAGTTTAAGGGTAGGTGATAAAATTACCGAAACTTAAGGGGTAGAAAACGAAATCTAAATGACCTTGAGGGTCTGTATGAAAATTGGGTAAATTATGAGTTGGTTGTGTGATTTAATTAATTAAGGAGTATAATATATAGTTTTTTAAGATGTAGCACTTTATAAAATTATGAGGCTACTTTGTAAACAACCGAAAATTTGGGTGGAGATGGAAATTAGAACAACCCTTGGAATTATTTGAAAATTTGGGGAAAAGAATTGGTTGGTTGTTTGAATTAAATAAATCAATGAGTATAATATAAAGTTTTAAAGTTTAAATTGTAAGTTTATAAAGGTGGGTCAAAGTATAAATAATGAAAGTTAAGGGTTAACATGTACTAAAACCGAACAGTTGGGAATTGAGAAGAATATTGATTTAGTTTGGTATTTAAAATAATTGAAGTGTATATTATAAAGTTAAGTAATTAAATGAGAGTTTATTAAATAAAAGGGGGTTATAATGTAATTAAAAGAAATATATGGGTGGATAAATAAATTTGGGTAGCATGTCGACTGTTCAATAATATATATATATATTTATATTTATATGTGCACATGTATATTATAAGGTTTAAATACCTTAGGTTATAAGTTAATAAGGTTAATATTATAAGGAAGTTATTAAGGAATAAATATGCATTATAAACATAACATAACATGATGGGGGTAAGTTAGAAAATTTGTGGAAGTATATTGTAAGGTTGGAAACTTTGTCATAAGAGGAACCCTAAAATTCATATGATAGGAATTTACAATGCGTTTAACAAATCACATATGAGGGGTTATACAATTATATGTAGAACGTTAATATAACGACGACTGCGTTATACACACATACAAGTACGCATTTTTATATGCGCGTGAAAAGTGCGTAAATAACAAAGTATAACAACAATTATAATATATACGCACTCGAGGTGTATATATAAATGTCAGCATATGTTCGTAAGTATAACTACATAAATTATCTCCTATAATGAAATGGTTAGGCAACATGCATGCGCGCACGTAAACGTTATTTCCGCATGCATGCATCTCGACAATTACATGAACAATGCGAGAATGTGACTTCCATGTAATAAATATTATTACCGTAGCAATTATTACATACCCGTAGGATATAACGAGTAGTTGGAATCTAAATCCCTAAGATTAACAAATATCAAGTTGACCAAGAGATCGACTAAGGGTTAGCTACGGGATGGAAGTAAGGGTTGGATCTAGGATGATTAAGCGAGTTCGAATTGTATATACTAATATTAGAACAACATATGTACCAGAGGTACGAGTTGGTAGACACGAGTCTTGGGAGCGCTAGAGATTACGCGGGGGTTGTCACGCGAGCGCTCGACGGTGTACGGTATGTTCATTGTGTGGTCCGAACCTCTGAGGGAAGCCTCGGTTCGGGTATTGATTGACTATGTGACAAGAGCGATATGTTTGCTATGCATGATTGTGTGGATTGTTTATAAGGTTAATAAGCGATTATCATTGTGCGCGACGTCTTCGGACAATATTACTATGATTGTTTATGCGGTTGGAATACTAATATTCGGGAACTTTATCCCTAACTGACCCAAGTAAAACACTTAGGAGCGAGACTCGGGATCCCCAGTCTCTAGAGCTTGATACTCGAACATGACTATAACCTAGACTATTTCTAGGGAAGTACATAAGATTTCAAAGGTAATAATGGTAAAGACTTCTTCAAGACCTAAGTATTTACTTAGGGTAGTTGATTAAGGATTAATCATACATTGGAGAGTGATGGTTATGGTAAATGGTATGGGAATCCAATTAGTTTCGACTAGTTGGTTGCGCATTGGTGATCACCGGAGTATAACGTCCGTATCGGACCGACTCCCTCTATATTCCGACGGGCCTAGATAGACTGTTGGACCAGGGTGCCGACTTTGGCACACGGCTTCGGCCATTCATGGACGCCTTTATTAGGCAAGTGGAAGTTCCAGGATTGAATGATCCTTGGCAATGAGCACTTCGTGTGTACGGGAGGACTACGTCCAGTGAGGTTATTTACGGGTTGTCCCAACACGACACCCAGGGATATTGAGAGTAAGACTTAATGGTGGCTAACACAATTTAAAGGAAAACTACTAACATCTCGATGAAAGTATCTACACGTTTGTATTAATGTTTACAGTACATTGTATGACTGTTATAGTACATGGTATCTGGTATGTTGTGAATCGTATGCGATATATGGTTGTTACTTATATGGATTATGGTATGCTTCTCCATGTTATTTACTGTTGTTTACATAAACTGTAAAATGAACCAGCATGTAATCAACCTCATGTTCAGACGGCTAATTGACCTAAGTGACCTAAAGGGTCTAGGATTACACTTTAGCATACCAGCATATAGTTTGCTGAGCCCCTTTTGGGGCCAACACATTTCAGGTTGTGGATCGGACGTGAAGCCGGAGTGCGGGAATATGGGTAGACGACCTCGACTTTTATTTATCGCATGTTTAATATTAAATCGGTTTGCACGTTGAAATTCTAGGAACTCTTTAAATGCTCACTTGTCATAGGTATTGGTTTGTATATAGGATAATGTAATAACATGGGCGAGTAATGGCATGTGACACCCAAGTGAGGATTAATGTAGTTTAACTTCCGCTGTGAGACGTCTCTAATTATGCTACGTGAGTGATTATACGAGAGTGATTATAACGAGTTTATCGAGTGGGGTGTTACAAAAGTGGTATCAGAGCGGAGTACCGCTCAGATGACGAGATATTAGGAGTTAGACAGTGAGCATAGGACTTGGGAAATACGGGAAACGTTTGTGTGGTACGAACCGCCTGGTCTTAAACAAACTAGTGTCTTAGCAACGCTAAATGCGTAACAATATTAGCCTTAATGGCATATCTGTGTTATTGATTTCTATACGGTAAACTACCGAGTAGTGTTATGATATAACGTATTACGGGTGTCGAGGAGAGGCATGTCGGAGGTGACGGAGGTCCTGCAACCCCGAATAACGTTGAGACGGCAGTTACCGCACTAGCTTAATGGGAGAACACCCCGGGAAACAGTAGTGGTACCCCACCCGCCGCTGCCCACACCTCGATTATCACCCATAGAGGCAATGTAATGGATGATATGAAGACAAACGAAAGAGCTTGAGATACGATGAGTCATTAAGGACCGGGGGTCCCGATAGCTACATACTATCTACGAGCGTACTTATACGCAATGAAGAACATACGTTAAACCTTAAATTGAAGAAGGATAGGAATCCATAGGACAATCGGGTCGGCATATAATTAGACACCAAAACCCTATCCAATTAACCCGAGGAAAGCACGCACGGGTGCACCCGAAGATCGAGAGATAGAAGAACAAGTTTTAGACGACTATCAAATGTATAACATGCGGAACCAAGGACAACTAGAGTACTCCATCTGCTGGACCCGAGGCACCATGAGGTAGCCACGCGGAGCAGACCCCAGCTGATATGAGCTACTAGAAGGGGAAAGGAGTCACCAGGAGCATAATACCCCGAATTTTGTGGGAACCTTAGGCGCTGGTACTAGTACGCAGCGCGATCTAGGTAACCGCATAACCTTAACTTAATGAATTGACTTTAGAAACATGCGTCAGAAACCTCCTCCTACCATGAAAGAGTTTAAAACAAAATTCAGAAAGAGCCTAACTCAAAAAAACCTAGAAATAGAATTACCTTAGAAAACTTACCATACCATAACGAACCAAACAACTCCAATACTACCCTTTCCAAGACAAATCATCTAAGCCATACTCAAACGACCGAAGCGTGAGTGAAACAAACAATTCCAGAAACCGATGACTCAACCTGCAGGGCGCGCTTTCTACAGCAAGCGCTATAACCAATACTATGCTCATATTTTCGTCTACCTCGCGCACTTGCTACAACAAGTGCTACAATGATGACTACAATTACGGTTACAATTATGGCTATAATTATGACTACAATCACAACTATAACTACAACGATAAATACAACTGAATCTTACAGACCGTGTAGGCCACATGTACAACGCCGGGTCCACCGGTAATCACCAAACATTCATACAGCTTCAGTACGAATCTCGTAACTGCAACCACTACTACAACTACAACTGCAATTATGACTATAACTGCAACTATAATTGCAACTGTAACTACAAGAATAACGACAGTAGAATTCGATTCTACAAGACTGTGTAAGTCACGACCACCGGTAATCACTAAATATTCATACAATTATAGTACACGTTATATAACTACAACTTGTCACCATAGGGTCACAAAACCCTTTAAATATGGAAACTGTAACCATGGGAGGACCCGACGAGTCCGAACATTTCAACTAAAGGGCACACCCCAGCCCATAACAAACCACAACCATTTAAACAATAACCAATCGATAACATCAGCTTATGAACCAAACGTCATAACGAACTTGTCAAAATTATTTAATGGTTGAAATTGACGTGGGAGGTGGAATTTGATCCGGTACAGGTCAAGGGAAGCTGAACACAAATTGGGGTGGAAGGATAGTTCAACACAGATACTGATGATCACATCAGGGTCGGATGATTCCTGAAACTCTCTACAAGTGGTCACAATTAATTACATTAGAAATAAACAAGGAACCGAAGTATAACAGCTGCAGACAGCTAAAATATATGCAATCTAACAAATAAGGTGTCAAATACAAATACTCGGGAATAACAGTTCACTCCTGAATATATACATATAAAGAAAGGTGGTGGAACATAATCCCGTAACAATTAGGGCTGATGCTACGCCATAATGGCATACGCCAACACATAATCAATGCGAGGAGAAGAGAAAGAACATGCTAGTCCTCAATAGGACCAACATTGAATATATTATACTCTAACACCATTATTACCTAAACCGATCGCAACCATAAACGCGAATCGGAGTAGAACACTTAAATAATTACCACCCAAGGCACTAATCATACCAAGGAATGCCATAACCAACAAGAGATGAACAGATCTCAGGTTACGATTACAAACTATTAATTCATTTGGTCACACCGATCATCGAATTAGGGTTCCAAATAAAGAGGGAATGGCTACCGCCATTGGCGTCCCGCCAAACAATGGGTGACAAGAGGAAATGCGTGTTTAAGACACGTCGTCTACTAACATGATGACTGTCAGGGAAATGACTATATGAGTAAACAATGACAAACAGCCTAAACGGCGATGCAAGACAACATGTCTAAATATTATAAAACATAAGTTTAAGTGGAAGTACTCAATGTAACTTTAGAAGGACACAAATCCAGAAGAGCGAAAGTACCACCTCCTGTTACCTTTCAATGTATACCAATTGAACAATAACATCTAAAATAACATGACAAGTAATGGAAACTGGTTAAAACCAGATCATAATAAGGAGTTCCATAAAAAGAAGAGAACATGAATCTCCACCATGAAGTCTGGAATTACACTAAATGATGTAACCCTGAGGATAGGGTGAGGTCAGAAGAACCATAATATGCACCGCAAATAACGTGCATGACCAACTAACTCATGAATAAGATCAAGAAACAATGAACAAGCGCCGAACCGTGCACATGGTAACCAGCTGACAGTAATTAGAATCATCACATAAGTAACTCCAACAAAGAACTTACTAAGCAATAAAACAACATTAACTTATCAATACGAGTAAATCGCAAATTCCTTTAAAACATCAATGAACTCATGTCAATAACAAAACCAATGATAGAGGAGAAAGACCACCTCGTATCACTCGGAAGCGAACTTTACCGTTAGGGTAAGGTATCACAAACACCTGTTGAATGAAAGATACATGATCACACCATGGGACTGGGAACCCGGGGAACCGAAAGGAAGTTCCCTTGGGACATCATCAACACGAATTAAAGAGGGAGATTGACAACAGAATACTTCACGAACACGTGACGGACACTACGAGTATACAAAACGAGATATGGGACGACCACACTCCATAGGAGCTTGTGGCTTGACGCACTTATTTATAAGTTAGTCAAGTAAGTAGCAATGTATCAGTAGGGTACCCCATACATGTAGATGAGTAGTGTACGAAACGCAAGAAGTAGTCAACTCTATACCAAGGTCAACGATGCAAATCCAGACCAGTACGAATAACTACCTAAAGTAAATTAACGAGAAGAGTTCCAATGGAACCAACGGGATTAGAAGCACCAAAAACCCTGAATAGAACACAACTAAGTTGTAACTCCGCAAAGAAATGGTTAACACACAATAACATCATAGGAAACCTGTCGAAAGAGGAGAGAGTCGATCGTCAACCTAATGACAACTATGAAAACCCATTAAATTGGCGAATAAACATAACTAAAACCCTTATAAGGTGAAATAATTGCTCACACCAATACAATTTTTAGCACCCAAAAGAACTTATGCAACGGTAATAATCGCCACCTATAAGAGGGGCATAAAGAGAATTACTCTCCAACAGAGTACACAAACATTACCAAATGAAGTAACAATCTTGTATGCCCGAATTAAGGGCAACGATACGTCTTCACCCACAAAGGGGCTGAACATAAGTAAACCTACAATAAAAGACAGGCAAAGCTAGCACACTAGCAGATGCCTTAAGCTACGGAGCAAACGTTACAATAACTTAACCGTCGAATTGACTAAAACAGGGTGCAAAGAAGTAACCATTATAAACAAATTTTAGGATAAATACATGGGCAAAGTACGAACGAGCGGAACTCGCCCAGAACTCAAATGATAAGAAACAAATTGTGGACAGGCTATACAAACAGCCTAGACCGTCAGAGGAAAAACTCTAAAATAAATATAGGGTTCAACGTTATAACCCACACAAGAACTCATAAATGTACAATCATACTCTTGTTAAATGACATGGAAAATAGAAAGGATATAAAATATACTAGAGGAAAATACCTCAATTGCCAAGAAACATACCCACAAGGGATGTAAAAGATGCAAGACTCAATATAAACACGACAATGAACCCCCTGGCAAAAGCGGGGCGAACCGTGTAAGTATTGTCGTGAGAGCAATATACTGAATATATGATATATAACATCGCGAGGTGCATGACAAATATTACAATTAATGTACTTACTCCGGAACAAACAAGCTGGAGACATGGGATGACAAGAATTACCTTCGTGGATCTATAAGCTAATACGTTCAAACTTTAGAGACTAGTGCAAAGAGCACTAATGACAAACGATAGTCAATATCATACTTCACCTCAACCAGGAACCATGTGAAGATAATAACAATCCAAAACATACTCCACACTAGAAATTCAGAACGTCTGGATACGATTTAGACAAGTGCACCTACAATTAATAATACCGCACCGACTAAGACACCTCCATTTCCAAATTAAGAGAAGACCGTGAACGACACTCTCATATTGGAATGAGGTCAGCAATAACTTGCTGCTAACAAATCATCTATAATATGTCTTTAGGAACAAAATGGGCAAACCAAACCCTATGTATGTGGGTCTGCACCTCATTATGAAGCGAGTGGGCCCAATAGAACGTATTTGGGAGAGCGCACAAGTATTCTATGCCTTTGGCTGAAAGGTACGCGCCTCAACCTTTACATTTTCCTTTCAGAGCCGAGTGACGAGAGATCGACCCATCTCTCAAATATGAGAAGACTCCACTCCGAAGTTTCAAATACGGAAACGAGGAAGACCAGGAACAAGACCATTAAAAGGCTCAAAGTCCGTTGGTCGAACCATGAGGCGAAAAAGCCACATGGGAGTTGGAGAACTCCATGAGAGCCAAGTATCCGATGCTTTTCTCATAGCGATTGTGTGATACTTTGGGGGCACGGGGTGTAACCCTTTTAAGGGGGGTAGATCCCTTGGCATATATTATTTTTGTGGTATGTATGTGCCTTAAGCACTTGTGTGGTGGTAGTTGTGTATTTGTGCGTTAAGCACTTGAGATGTATTTGATTAGGTGGATGTGCTTTAAGCACTTGGATGAGCTTTGTTGTGTGCATGTGTTTTAAGCACTTGAGATGCGTTATATGATATGTTGTGCCTAGAGCACTTGAATTATTATGTATGGATGCCTTTTCGGGACTTGTGATATATATATATATATATGTTGGTTTGGATGTCCTTCAGGACTTGTGATATATACATGTATATGTTGGTTTGGATTGGAAATCTAGTGGATGAATGGAATGGATTACACTTTAGGGAAGTGTTGAGACCTTAGAATTGATAGGTTGGATGAGTTGATACCATGAGGTTTCATTGTGTAATTATGTACATATTTGATTTAGACGACTTCGGGACGAAGTCCTTTTAAGAGGGGTAAACTGAAATACCCCGAATAATTACTACCTTGAATAATAAGGATTAAATTAAATCGTGAGCAAAAATTACTATAAGTATTATGGTATAAAATATATAGTTCTAAATAGACATAAGATTAAACTCCTAAGTGTAATATCACATGTAACATATTAGTACATGTGTTAAATACCACTAGTATACCTTAATAAATTATATAAATACTTTATATACCATAGACAAATTATAGACACAAACATGTACACATATACACACCTCTAGATAAAATAATAATAAAAAAATAAAAAATACTATAAGTAACAATGTAACATATTATAATATAGCTATATATATGTGCAATTAAGTGCCACAATTATAGTTAAGCGAAATTCAATTTCCCTCTAATTTTCTATCCTAGCCGGCTATCTGTACATACAAAATAAAACAAAACATCATTAGATATAATAAGTTAATAATATAGTACAATTAATTCCAAAATGTTAGCTAATGAAAAATTGAAAACTTTTTCCTTTCAGCCGCTTACCTGCACAAAACCAAAAAAAAAAATAATACAACATGCATCATTAGAAAAGTATAAACAAGTATACAAGTACATCCAAGTACAATTTACTCACCTCCCCATGCTGCCTCAAGACATCAACATCCTTACTTTTCTCCTCTTCCATCGACATCACACCTCTATACCACTCTATTCCTTGCATCTCTTCTTCCTGCAACCGGTGACAACAACTCCCTTCTCCTTTCTTGTCTCACGACAACCAACACAGCTCCTCCAGCCTTGCTCAAATTCAGACAGCAGCAGAGGAGAACAAAGTTGCAGCAGCAAGCTTCTGAACCTTCCTCATTCTCTGTTGTTACAACAAAATGCAACAGCAAATGCTCCTTCCCCATTCGATTACAACAGCAAGAAGAAGAGTGAGTTGTTTCTGCACTTTCTCACGCTCTCCTTCCCACCATTCCTCTCTTCTTTTTCTTTTCTTTCCCACTTCATTCTAGCTTCCTCCTCCACTGTCACAGTAACAACAGCACATATCCTTCCCTGCATTACTCTCGGTAAAGCAATAGACGAAACTACAACAAAAAAAATGGTAATGACTACCACCTTCCTTCCCTTCTTACCTTGCGGTTTGACTCCCCTTTCCCTGGCTTCTTCATCGACTTACAACAACAAGAAAGAAAAAAAAACGCTGCATCTTTTTTTTTTCTTCTTTTCCTCACTACAGCAAGTCATCCTCCTCTGCTCTACTTTCAAACTCCAACAGCAGGAGCAAGGCAAGAACAAAAAAAAATTAGATATGCAACTCTTCTACGTAAGGTTGCTACAACCCTCCAGCCCTTCTCTTTCACCAGTCGATGGAAACAACAGCCATGCCAGCTTCACTTTCTCTTCATTCTGGACGCGAGCAGGAAGAGTGTTAATGCAAAAGTTTTGATTGACCAAACTCAGTAACAGACACAGAGATCTGAGTCTTGACCTGACCAAGGGAGGTGCCGTCAAGAGAAGATCTCGCAGTGTCTAACCGTCCCTAAATATATTCTGCACAGATTTTATCTTTAGTAGATAATCTAGAGAATATCTTTTCTGTTTAATATCTAAGTCGGTTACTAGGATTTTATCTTTAAAGAAATTATATCTTTAAAGATATTGTTTTATGTAAATCGATAACTATATATAGGAGACGTTAAGAGAAGGGTGATGGACGTTGTTGTTGAGAGAAAATCTGGAAAGGAGGTGTTTTTAATAATACGTTGGTAGAATCACTAGAGACCTAGAGATCTAGTGTTTTACGTGTTTGTGCTTGGAGAGTCTGTTCTCCTAGTACGTGAGGGTGTATCCTGTTTTGATACGAGCTAATATAGTGAGGATTCACGTGTATCTAATATCCTTCCCTCTGTTGATGTTCTCTGAATATTGAGTTCGTCGTCAGACTGTTACTCAGCACCTAGTTCCTCGTGGGTAACAACCTCACTAAGAACAACCGTTGTAAGATCCTACAATTGGTATCAGAGCGGGTTCCCTTTCAGCAATCGAAGAGAAATCTTCAGGGGTGATCGAAGATGAATTTCTACAATGTCAAAGCGCCAAATCTCACAAAATTCAACTATGCTTGCTGGAGTGAACAGATGGGTGATCAGCTCATGTCAATCGACTATGATTTTGGACAATTGTTACTGAAGGAGACTTGGTTCCACAGGTGATTGAAGCGGGTGTTTCGAAATCAAAACCTAAAAAGGATTGGAATGACACTGATAAGAAATTACTGAGCAAAAATAAGCAAGCTTTGCGAGTAATTGTCTCATCTTTGTCCGAGGGTGATCAACAAAAGGTACTTGGAATTCGCACCGCTAAAGAAGTCTGGAGCTTCCTCAAAACAGCTTATGAAGGAACTGATTCCATCAGAAAGGCTAAAGGTAAACAATTTAGAAAGCAATTTGACAATTTCAGAATGCAAGAGGGTGAGTCTATAACTCAGACCTTGGTAAGGTTTGAGAAAATTCTGGGAGATCTTAAAGCTGTTGGGGTAACACTCTCAAACGAGGTTATTAACGAGAGATGCCTTGACAGTCTAGAAAAAGCGTGGCTAAGTTATACCACCCTGCTCGAAACTACACAAGATTTGTCAAAAATGTCCCTCGAGGAGTTAGGCTCTGAGCTGATGGTCTATGAAGGTAAGATGAAGGGAGCAATCTCTTCGCCAACAACATGCAAAGATCTGGCCTTGAAAGCTTGGAAGAGTAATGCTGGTACGGATGAAGAGGATTTGAGTGAAGAGGAAGAAATTATCAAGATAGCTGATGGTATTCGAAGGATTTTTGGAGGACGGCGAAGTCAGAATTCTAAGTTTAATCGTAACAAATCAAAGAAGGGTCCAATAATCTGTTTCAGGTGCAACAAACCTGGACATGAGGTCAAAAATTGTCCTTTGCCACAAAGGGATAATTTTCAGGAGAAGGTCAAGAAATTTTCAACAACAGCTGCTGCGGCTTGGGGAGGAGATGGTTCAGGTACAGACTCAGAACCTGAGAATGAAGATCAAGTGTGTATGACAGCAATTGTCCAAGAAGATGAGATGAGTTTGGACACGGAATTCTGTTTTATGGCGGAAGAAAAGTTAAACAAGACTCTCCCAGAAGATGAGGTATGTTTAACTCATGTGAAAGAGTCTTTTGATTCTATGTCAAAGACACAGTTATTTGATCTTTTGTCTGAAGCATTGATGAAACTGAAATCGCAAAAACTTGAGTATGAGGATAAGATAGTTAGGATGGAAGACAAGATAAAGAGTCTTGAAAGTCCTACTAGCTCAGATGAGGATTTTGACGTAGATGAGTATGTTACTGAGATCAGAGAACTCAAAGCTAAAGTGGAAGATTTGAGTAAGTCTTCGACTGAAAACAAAAACTGTGTCAAAGAGAGTCTGGATAAGCCAAGGATCAACTTTGTTAGTCCTTTGGAGACTAGAGTTCTCACTCTTCCATGTTGGGCACAAGAAGAAGTGAATTCCCTTTTAGATCGTACCAAATCACTAAAAAGGGAATGTGAAACTCTCTCGGGCATGTTAGCTGATGCAAATCGGAAGTTAGAGCTTCAGACACAGACTAATCCCACTTGGTATACTGGAAAGGCAAATCTGAATCAGATGTTGTTCAATAAAAACTCCAGTAAGTGCGGTTTGGGATTTGAACTAGAGAAACCCACTCAATCTAAGACGAGAGAGTTGAAGACTCAACCTGGTCATTCTAAGTCTAGACTGAACTCGTGCTGGTATTGTCATCAACTAGGACACAAGATAAGATGGTGTCCCAAACTGTTGAGAAAACAATTGCGTGAAGAATCATCAAGACAAAGCTTATATAGAACCAACAGATTCCACACTAAAAGATGGGTTCCTATAATTCAGTCTAAGTGTGTGCCTACAGTTGAGCCTAAACAAATTTGGGTACCAAAGTCTACTCAGTCCTATCAGTTTCGTCAAGAAGGCATTCTATCTCCTTCAGATTCTTCATCTTGTTCTCAGTGATCAGTCTGTGACACACCATTACCCCCTACTTATGAGGTTCATCCCTTAGTTTCTTTTTGATTCGGCAAAAGGGGGAAAGATGTCTTGAACACATATGTGTGTGTGTCTAAATCTATCTGGCGATGAACAAAGATGCAATAATTCAGGGGGAACGTTCTCAGTTCCAGACACAAGTTTTTGAGTGATGACAATGGGTGAATACAGAAAGCAGTGAAGCAGCGAATAAGGGGGAACATGCATCAGTTCAAGACTCAGAGTTTGCCCAATCAAAAAGGGGGAAATTGTTAATGCAAAAGTTTTGATTGACCAAACTCAGTAACAGACACAGAGATCTGAGTCTTGACCTGACCAAGGGAGGTGCCGTCAAGAGAAGATCTCGCAGTGTCTAACCGTCCCTAAATATATTCTGCACAGATTTTATCTTTAGTAGATAATCTAGAGAATATCTTTTCTGTTTAATATCTAAGTCGGTTACTAGGATTTTATCTTTAAAGAAATTATATCTTTAAAGATATTGTTTTATGTAAATCGATAACTATATATAGGAGACGTTAAGAGAAGGGTGATGGACGTTGTTGTTGAGAGAAAATCTGGAAAGGAGGTGTTTTTAATAATACGTTGGTAGAATCACTAGAGACCTAGAGATCTAGTGTTTTACGTGTTTGTGCTTGGAGAGTCTGTTCTCCTAGTACGTGAGGGTGTATCCTGTTTTGATACGAGCTAATATAGTGAGGATTCACGTGTATCTAATATCCTTCCCTCTGTTGATGTTCTCTGAATATTGAGTTCGTCGTCAGACTGTTACTCAGCACCTAGTTCCTCGTGGGTAACAACCTCACTAAGAACAACCGTTGTAAGATCCTACAAAGAGAAATAAGGTGAGCCATCTTCTCTCCTTCCTTTCCTTCTCATACATAGCAGCACTACCTTCTTGCCTGAAGGTTTCCTCCATTTTCTAAGGCATGAGACCCACACACGAGGACTTTGAAAATTACCAAGAAACAGGAGCGCTCTTGTTAGATCTAGAGGTATAGAAAATCTACTCTGAAACACCAACTACATCCACCCCTGTTATGAGTGAGAGAATACTGATTGTTGACACCTTGTTTTCTGTTTCCTTATGCCCACGTATGAAGGTCCTTTTCAGCTCTTTCCTTGAGCTAAAAACTTCCCAAGAACACATCACTTGAGGGGCTGGAAAACAAGGTAACCACCGGTAGTTTATGGCTCCTTCAACCTTCTTTTCCCTCTCTGGTTGGCACCTTCTTCTCCTCTTTTCTGTATGAAATGAACGTATTTTCCCCCTGCTACAGGTGACCGAGAATACACGCATAAAACCCTCCAAAAACTGAAGGTGAGAGCCCCCTTTAAGTTGGAAAAATAAAATTAAAAAAATCATGCTCCAAAACCACCTTAACTAGCCATGTAAATGAGTCGTTAAATAAGCTTCTGTTCCTTGTGAAGATAGGGACCGAATGGAGTTATTTCTTCCCCTAAAAGCACCGTGAAATTGGGGCTGAAATTCAAGGTGGTACATCAAGTTTTAAGGAGGTAAATACCCCACCTAACTCCTAAGTATTAGCTGGGTAATTTAAGAAATTTTCATGAACAATATTAATATGTAACGTGAGATATAAATATGCTACAGCTGAGGAACAGAGCTGTGGCTGGTGAGAAATTAGTGGGATCTTCTTGGTGGCTATACAGAGGTAAGAGTACTGCTACTCACCCTTAATACAAAAATTTTGGTAATTTAAGTATCGGATGGTGGCCGAAAGTATTGAATGTATATTTAAGTTATTTGAGGTTATTAATGTGTGATTAGTTACGTATATAAGTTAGGAAAAAAAATAACTTAGGTATGTAGGATTTATTAAAGTCAAATTATATGTAAAAATGAGAGGAAAATGACTTAAGGAAATTAGGGAAAATTCTGTGTGGAAAACCGAAGATGCATGTGAGTTTTGGAGATGCTAAATCCTAAATAGGTGGAGAAGATTAAGGGACGAAGAATCTGATTTGTGAAACTAAGTACTAATGGCTTATTAAAATCTATTTTATATGTGGATAATGAAGGAAAATAATTTAAGTAGGTAAGATGTAAAAAAAAACTACTACTGCAAGCCGTGACTGTAATACAATTTTGAGGGCGTTTTAATGTCATTTAGAAATTATTATGGTGCTATTTTTAAGGCCATATAATTAGACTATGTTACGAAGTGTATTTTGAGTTTTAAAATGGTTATTATTAAATTAGATTGATTTAAAGGGGTTGTATAATATTCTGGTACAAATATGTGATTCTAGCAAATATAATTACTTAGGAATGTATTAGAGAAATATGGGTACATTTATAAATTTCTAACATGGCTTAAATGAATTTTAAAACCTTGCAAAACATTCTAAATAAATAAATATATCATATATGGGGGTCGAAGTGTAATAACATGAGATATAGGGTACAATGGTAACAATAACCGAAAAGTATTTTTAAAGGTATTTACAAGCATAACATATGAATTTTATGAAACTAAGGGTTAATTGTAAAACTAGGAAATCATGGGGGTATTCCTGTGAATAATAGCAAACGGGTCAAATGATAGATTAAGTGGTCAACCTTGACCACATATGAGGGTTGACCAAGTTAAAATAATAAGATAGTTACTCTAGATGTTTAAAGAAATATTAAGTTAAAAACAATAATTATAAAGAGATTAGGGGTGTTCGAGTGATTACCGAAAACATAGTGATTAAAATGTGAATATTAAAAACCTTGGGTTTTGTTGGGAATTTTAGAAAATTTTTGGGACCAGTTTAATATTAAATTAACTAAGGCTTATATTATATAGTTTAAGTATTAAATTGTAACGATTATAAAGTTTAAGGGTAGGTGATAAAATTACCGAAACTTAAGGGGTAGAAAATGGAATCTAAATGACCTTGAGGGTCTGTATGAAAATTGGGTAAATTATGAGTTGGTTGTGTGATTTAATTAATTAAGGAGTATAATATATAGTTTTTTAAGATGTAGCACTTTATAAAATTATGAGGCTACTTTGTAAACAACCGAAAATTTGGGTGGAGATGGAAATTAGAACAGCCCTTGGAATTATTCGGAAATTTGGAGAAAAGAATTGGTTGGTTGTTTGAATTAAATAAATCAATGAGTATAATATAAAGTTTTAAAGTTTAAATTGTAAGTTTATAAAGGTGGGTCAAAGTATAAATAATGAAAGTTAAGGGTTAACATGTACTAAAACCGAACAGTAGAGAATTGAGAAGAATAATGATTTAGTTTGGTATTTAAAATAATTGAAGTGTATATTATAAAGTTAAGTAATTAAATGAGAGTTTATTAAATACAAGGGGGTTATAATGTAATTAAAAGAAATATATGGGTGGATAAATAAATTTGGGTAGCATGTCGACTGTTCAATAATATATATATATATTTATATGTGCACATGTATATTATAAGGTTTAAATACCTTAGGTTATAAGTTAATAAGGTTAATATTATAAGGAAGTTATTAAGGAATAAATATGCATTATAAACATAACATAACATGATGGGGTAAGTTAGAAAATTTGTGGAAGTATATTGTAAGGTTGGAAACTTTGTCATAAGAGGAACCCTAAAATTCATATGATAGGAATTGACAATGCGTTTAACAAATCACATATGAGGGGTTATACAATTATATGTAGAACGTTAATATAACGACGACTGCGTTATACACACATACAAGTACGCATTTTTATATGCGCGTGAAAAGTGCGTAAATAACAAAGTATAACAACAATTATAATATATACGCACTCGAGGTGTATATATAAATGTCAGCATATGTTCGTAAGTATAACTACGTAAATTATCTCCTATAATGAAATGGTTAGGCAACATGCATGCGCGCACGTAAACGTTATTTCCGCATGCATGCATCTCGACAATTACATGAACAATGCGAGAATGTGACTTCCATGTAATAAATATTATTACTGTAGCAATTATTACATACCCGTAGGATATAACGAGTGGTTGGAATCTAAATCCCTAAGATTAACAAATATCAAGTTGACCAAGAGATCGACTAAGGGTTAGCTACGGGATGGAAGTAAGGGTTGGATCTAGGATGATTAAGCGAGTTCGAATTGTATATACTAATATTAGAACAACATATGTACCAGAGGTACGAGTTGGTAGACACGAGTCTTGGGAGCGCTAGAGAATACGCGGGGGTTGTCACGCGAGCGCTCGACGGTGTACGGTATGTTCATTGTGTGGTCCGAACCTCTGAGGGAAGCCTCGGTTCGGGTATTGATTGACTATGTGACAAGAGCGATATGTTTGCTATGCATGATTGTGTGGATTGTTTATAAGGTTAATAAGCGATTATCATTGTGCGCGACGTCTTCGGACAATATTACTATGATTGCTTATGCGGTTAGAATTCTAATATTCGGGAACTTTATCCCTAACTGACCCAAGTAAAACACTTAGGAGCGAGACTCGGGATCCCCAGTCTCTAGAGCTTGATACTCGAACATGACTATAACCTAGACTATTTCTAGGGAAGTACATAAGATTTCAAAGGTAATAATGGTAAAGACTTCTTCAAGACCTAAGTATTTACTTAGGGTAGTTGATTAAGGATTAATCATACATTGGAGAGTGATGGTTATGGTAAATGGTATGGGAATCCAATTAGTTTCGACTAGTTGGTTACGCATTGGTGATCACCGGAGTATAACGTCCGTATCGGACCGACTCCCTCTATATTCCGACGGGCCTAGATAGACTGTTGGACCAGGGTGCCGACTTTGGCACACGGCTTCGGCCATTCATGGACGCCTTTATTAGGCAAGTGGAAGTTTCAGGATTGAATGATCCTTGGCAATGAGCATTTCGTGTGTACGGGAGGACTACGTCCAGTGAGGTTATTTACGGGTTGTCCCAACACGACACCCAGGGATATTGAGAGTAAGACTTAATGGTGGCTAACACAATTTAAAGGAAAACTACTAACATCTCGATGAAAGTATCTACACGTTTGTATTAATGTTTACAGTACATTTATGACTGTTATAGTACATGGTATCTGGTATGTTGTGAATCGTATGCGATATGGTTGTTACTTATATGGATTATGGTATGCTTCTCCATGTTATTTACTATTGTTTACATAAACTATAAAATGAACCAGCATGTAATCAACCTCATGTTCAGACGGCTAATTGACCTAAGTGACCTAAAGGGTCTAGGATCAGGGGCGGAGCCAGAAAAAATTTCTTAGGGGGGCGAGATTTTTTTTAATAATATTAACTAATTTTAAAATTTTAATTTTAAATTTTTAAAATTAATTTAAATTTTTAATATTTTAATTATATTTTAAAAATTCATAGTAGATATATAGTTTGACATAAAAATTACATTAAAACTGAAATATATAAATTAATAAAGAAGTTTGTTTTTCCTTTTTATTTCTAATTTTTAAAAACGGGCATACAAAATATAAGTTAATGTCAATATATAGTATAGAACTATAGTTCTAAACTACTAGTTTTTTTTCTTCTAAAAATTTCATCTAAAAATTAGTTTGAGTAATGTAGTATTATTTTAATTTGCAAAATCTAATAAAAAACTAGAAACACGTATACGATAGATAATAGGGGTACATGATTACTAGGAATAGCATAATAATTAGTTTTACTTTAGACTATGCTGCTTAAATAAAAATATTAAGAATTATCTTATCTACTATAGACTAAAAATGATTTTTATAATACAATTCTAGATTTTACATATTAATAGAAATAAATTTAAAATAATAGAATATAGTGATACCATAATGCTATTTACAAAATGTTATGGGGGCGAACAAACATTTAATAACATAAATAAACTATATAACAAAAAAAATTTAACTGATTTAAGCATGTACCCGAGGGAGTTGGGGGGGCCGAACACCCACCCGCCCCCCTTATCTCCGCCCCTGTCTAGGATTACACTTTAGCATACCAGCATATAGTTTGCTGAGCCCCTTTTGGGGCCAACACATTTCAGGTTGTGGATCGGACGTGAAGCCGGAGTGCGGGAATATGGGTAGACGACCTCGACTTTTATTTATCGCATGTTTAATATTAAATCGGTTTGCACATTGAAATTCTGGGAACTCTTTAATTACTCACTTGTCATAGGTATTGGTTTGTATATAGGATAATGTAATAAATATCTCGTTCGTCACTGCGGTTAGTTGTTGTTGTTCATTGTTAGATTACGGTTATGCTTCTTTACTCGCATGGGCGAGTAATGGCATGTGACACCCAAGTGAGGATTAATGTAGTTTAACTTCCGCTGTGAGACGTCCCTAATTATGCTACGTGAGTGATTATACGAGAGTGATTATAATGAGTTTATCGAGTGGGGTGTTACATGAACTGTAATCCAAGGTGACCGAGTCTATATGTCGACTCTAGGCGACAAGTCAAAGACGAGTCTCAAGCGGAAGTCAGATCTGATACAGATACCAACCCCCTTTCCTTAACATGCATGACCGGAGTCAGTCCCGGATTCCTCACTCCCCCAAGTTCAAGTTAGTAAAAATTCTTAAAGACGAAGTGTTAGTTAAACCTTTTTCGGGTATTAACCAACCAACAATTAGGGAGTGAATTCTTATCTCAAACCAATGTTACTAAGCATCGTTAATAAATAATCTCAAGTCAAGTGTAATACCCCGAATTTTTGTAGCCCTAATGGAAACCATAGTTCCTAGGAGTTATTAGAGATCATTAGGAAGCCTTAGTGGTCGGGGATCAACCAAGAAACCCTGGAGAAACCCTAATTCAGAAAGTTCCAAGAAACACTGAAATTTCGGTGAGTTGCATGGAGTTCAAGAAGCCCCGGTCAACTGTGGTCAAACCCTGGTCAACCTTGGTCTAACCTCGGTCAAACATTGGACATTGGTCAAACCTTGGTCAATGGTCAACTTTGACCATGATGATGCAGTGATGATGTCGGCATGACATAATGATGATGTAAGCGTCGAGGTGTCAAGAGATGATTAGTTACACATGGTCCAATCAAGAGAAGACATGTGTCACCTTCATTAATGGGGGGCGGCGACACATGGATGGTGGAGATCAATCCAAGCAAAATATCTTCGATCCGACGACTGTAAGTGAAGACATCATTCTATTTTGTCTTATACTCTTTATTACCCATGCCACTTGTCTCCTTCATTAATGTGGCCGGTTACACATGGAAGGCTGAGATTTAATCTAGACAATTGTCACTAATCTAATGGCTTAGGAAGAGATAAGGTTATCTTAGTAATCATTACACTTAATTAATGAAGTAAAATTGGAATTCACTCACGCCATCCTTAAGAATGAGATGGGAACCGATTTCCCTGCCTCACTCACTCTCACGCCATTAGAACACCATAGAAGCTCATAGAACTCAACACCCACCATTGGAGAAGGAGATTCAAGCTAGAAATCAAGGAAAAACAAGATTTCAAGGAGGGAGAAGGAGCTGGTGACCTTGGACGAATTGGTTGGTGGAAGAAATTGATTCAATTAGCTAAGGGACTTATAAGGTCGTGGCTAAAATGTCAAGGAGAGTCCAGGTAACACTTATGCTCACCATTTCTTTCTTTAAACCCTGATTTTGAGCTTTAACTCTTGTTAATGGTAACTTCCGAACCCTAGCTTCTCTTGAGCTGAAATTTTGACAGTGTTCTTAGATAGTTATTACTAGAATAATATCAAAAATTCAGGCGAAAATACCTTTGGGAAGTAGGATAAGTTCTAGGGAACTTTTAGAGAGGAAAATGTGTTTTAAGACTCCTTGAGTGATTTCGATGGGATTTTGTTGAGTTTGGTGTGTTATTATACCTATATTAACTCATAATAATGGATTATAGGTGGTGGGAACTCGTGGTTAGACATAAAAATGCTAGGTTAAGGTGGGAGGGCTTAAATGGTGTTTTAAGCCTTGAGACTTAGTTAAATAGGTTCCCGAATTCATCTTGCCTTAAAATTTTGAGGGTAGTCTTTAATAGTGAACATATTGTTATGGTAAAAAAAAGAAGTCGAATGGAGATATTTAAGTCGGTTAGACATGGCATGGGAAAATAATGAGCCTTAAGCTTTAGGAGTTGTTTAGATGAGTTTCCGACATGGGTTTGAGCTGAAAGTTTGAGGGTATTCTTATATTTTGCATTTAGATCTATGGTCAAAAATTCAGGCCGAAACCCATTTGGTAAGTCATTCGAATTACTAGGGAGTGATTTGGGTTAAAGGTGTGCTTTAAGCTTGTATAAGTGTAATTGTGTGTTGGTTATTGGATTTAATGGTTTATCTGGTCATTATGGTCCTAATATGACGTGTGGTTGAACTTTTAAGAGATGGTGAAGTGTAAAATGTATAAGGGAGCCCTGTAAGGTTATATATGTGTGTTAAAACTTGGAAATAAGGAAAATTGTGTTTAAGTGTGGTTTTGGGGTGTTTTGTTGCTTGGATTAGCCTTGAAAGGCTCTGGAATGATTTTTGGTGACTACTCTTGGTGTGGAATGCTTGTTGATCTATGATTGCTAAGTGAAAGCTTGATTTTGATTGAGTGGATATTCGGGTGGAACAAAGTTAGACAAAGTCTAACCTTATACAAGGTTTTAATTCTAAAGGTGGGTTGTTTGTACTTTAATATGTGATTAATCTTGTTTATTTCTATCCTTTGGTTGGTGGTTATTTTGAGCAATTTTATATGATTGTGGATGATCTTTATATGTTGGAAATGTTGATATTACTTATGGTGGCGAAAGTGTGAATTTGGAAATATGAATTTCAAACTGTTGAGCTATGGTTAGCTCCTTCAATTGTCGAGCCATGGTTGGCCATTCACTGAATTTTTGCTCCTACCAATGTATTGGAGCTAAGCCATCATGATCTACTCTATGGACTGATGATTCATAGGGGGTGTGCACACTTAAGGACATGGGGTGAGGTGGTGAGTTATTTGTCCAAGGGGCCGAGAGCCGAGAAGCTCCTTGTCGAAAGACCGGTGTGCCCGTGGATTGGTGGAAGGATATTGAGATGAGATACGACCTGGTGGATTAGAGATGTATATGGTGGTGAAAAGTGTTATGTGGTTTCCAAAATATTATTGGATTTATGTCTCTGGTGAAATTGCTGTGATTGTGATATCATTATGAACAGGTGGTTGTGTTAAGGTAAAATGTCTCAAGGAAGGTAAGTGTGTTGCGAACTTGTGTTTGTGGTTGATAACATGGTTGTTTGTGCTGCTGTGTGCTTTTATGCTGCTATAAAAAGGTTTTCCAAAGAGAAAATAAATTTTACATGGTGAGGTATTTTTTACTCAGTTTCACTGATTTTGTGCAACCCCTTCGTGTGTTTGTTTGGATTTATGGTTGCAGGTAAAGTTAATTCTTTGTGTAATATTGCTCTTGAGCTTGGGACAAGGGAACGCGCCGACATAACTAGGAATTTTATTTATTTGTAAGTGGTAAACTCCTTGGAGCATGTTCCAGGAGTTAGGTTGTAGGTGGATTAGCCTTAGCATCCACACTAGTTGGTGTGGGTGTGGCGGTAGCGCTCCGGTTTGACTTAGGTGTTATTTAGTCTTCCGGTGTAAAATTTAGTAGTAAGTTGTTCAAGTAATAAGAAAATTTTAGGGTGTGAAAACCGGGGTGTTACATCAAGCATGTTAGTTTGAATCATAAACACACACACAACAAATACAATATCCGGTTGCATGCTTTATCTTGTTTAGTCGAAACACAAACAATTAGCACACAAGCTAAGGGACACCTCGTTAGCAAGCAGGCTACAAGAAAACCATACCGTTCACCGTCGGCGGTCGTTTGTTTAATCTCCCTCCGAGTCCCAATTCACAAGTCCTAAAACATTCATTCAATTTTAGGTTGTTAATTACTTTCCAATCAACCCCACTTACTCAGCCACTAATGATTCCCACCTTATATTCACTAAGTCCTCATAAACTTAACCTTAAACACTTATTTCATTTTAATTAGCTTAACTTCTTAAGTTCTTACATGCTTACCTTTCTAATAACCATTACCCTCCTAATGGTGGACTACTAATGCCACCCTTTCTTTTCTGTTTAATAATTTCTCTTTTTTTTATAACTAGGGGCCGACCAACTCAACCCCCTAGGTCATTCAGAGACAGAAACTTCTCCGACTAAAATCTTTTCGCTCAACCGACCCACAACCGACCCAAAACCCCCTGGGTCGGTCGGAGTCAGAAACTCTCAACTTATAACTCAACACAGGACCGACCCACGACCGACCCAACACTCTTGGGTCGGTCGAAGTCAGAAACTTCTACTCTTGAAAATCCTAGTCCAACCGACCCAGCCAGGGTCGGTCCCCTGGGTCGATCCACTGTAGACCTTTACCCAAAATGCTTAATCCACTCCAAACTCTTCCACAAGTTCCCTAATATGTTCTATCATCATTTAGGCACTTAATATCCTCTTAAATCGTCCTGCTAACTTCTTAATCCACGCACAACCAAGCTCCTTGATCATTTACTCAAACTCTTACAAAATTCCTAACACTTAACTCCTTACACTACCAACATGTAAATTTTTGCCTAAGATCTCAACTAACCAAAGTGTTCCCTTCTTACCAATTTGACCACTCTGTAAGCATTATTATTCATACATCTTTCTTTACTCAATGCTCCAAACTCCATCACACTTCCTCAAGGTTATTTACCTTAGTTCATACCTACACTTTCACAAGCCATTATCCTTGTTTTCCTTCAATCTTTCCACAAATCTTACAACCTCTCTTATCATGGTTTGGTACCTTAAATTCACCATGCTATTCTCTAGTTCCTCCTAGACATTCCTAGGTCATCCTTGTACTCAAGAACTCCTTAGTTTATCCTCTTTCACCATTTTAACCCTTAATGTTCACTAGTACATCCTTGATCATAAAATCTCCTTAAAATACTTAAAACATCTAGTTTCCTCACCAAATTTTGACATAGCCTTCCTAACCCTTTCTTATACCCAAACACTTAGGCTTTCACCCTTAAACAGCCAAGAACACTCAAATCCTCAATAACATTCTTACACACAATACTACACCCAAACTACACCACATCATAATATAGTGTATAAACTTAAATTGCTTAGCTCTTAGGCCCTTAAATGACTTGGCACTTAGGCCCTTAAATGACATAGACTTAAACACTGAATTTCCCACATATAATAGTGTAGACACCAAAAATTCTCACCCCATAAAGCAAATTCCGGAATAATGAATGAGATGAGAGGGGTCATCGCCTTTCTTTTCAAAAACATATTAGCGTGCTTGCCAAAATGAAACCATCATTTCATGACAAAGTTTTTAAACTAATTTCCAATGCATTTTAGAAAAAACACAATTTTTCAAAAATGAGTTTCCAGTGACAAATCCGGTTTGAAGCCCACCCATTTTGTTTTATTTACTCATCTAATTTATTCTTCGTTTTTATTAAACTCACTTGTATTTTCGTCCCCATTATGTTAATACTATCTCATTATTTTATGTGCATATTGTTATGATTAGTATTATTACTGTTTTGCTTATCCCATTTTATTTGTAATGGCTTGCATATATTTAATTCATTTTACATTTTTACCACATTTTACATTATGTTTGTCGTCATCATCCTAGTGCTATTTTATTATTTCATGTACATATTATTCCAGTATTCTATTTACTTGTACCTCGTTATGTTTTGAACCCCTTTTTAGCAATATTCCATAATTCATGCCAGTAGATTAATCTTCTCATTTTATTGTATGCTTTCTCTGAAATTGTAGTGCTTTTAGAAGGGTTATTCAGTTAAAGTTAAGGCTCTTGTATTATTTCTCTCATGTATATGTTGAATTCTAACATAGCTCAACCGGTTAGAGTGCTCACTTATGAGTCTTTAGATTTGGGGTTCGAATCTTGCAGGCACATAGGCGTTTTCTATTTTCCCTTTCAGGTTGTATTAGAACTCTAGTTTTACTATCGACACTGGTGTATTGAATTTCATTGTAGCGCAGCCGGTTAGTGTCTCTTGGAGGTATACTTGAGATTGCGGGTTCGAATCTTGACACAAGCAAGTGCGGCTCTGGTTCCTTTTGTTTTGTTGTTTCCGTTTTCGAGTGCCCTCCTTCCCCAGGCACGGCCCTATAGGCCTGTTGTCGTTTTTTAACCCAACAGCCCAAAATAGTGAGCCCATGTTTACAAAAAACCCTAGGACAGTCTACCTTCCTTACATTATAAAACATGATAAACCTACAGTAAAGACCACGTTCTCTACCCAGACAAAAAACCCACGGATTAGAACATTCTCTTTGCATTCTTCAATTTTGAAATCCCGAGATAGAAAAAAAACAGCCCCATACTTCTCCTTCCTCAAAGAACCATCACTTCCTCTAGAAATCTTCATCCCACAATCTGTCAAATTTGTTTGTTCCTATCTTCTGTTTCGTTTTTCGTGTTGCTTCAAGTGTCGACGTGGTAAACAACTCTATTTCCATCCTCTGTAATGGAGTCGACTCTCAGTTTAGTATCTCATCCTCCGTCGCTTCGTTTAAATATCTGTAAATGATTTTTTTTGGGTTCGACTTCCATTTCGGTTCCAATGTCTTCTTTTACGCATTAGCTTGCACGTTTTCTCTAATTTCTGCTTCTCGTCTTGAATCGGTTTGTGATTTCGAACGGTCTGAATCGGAAATGGTCCTTAGTAGTGTCAGGATGTGGTTTTTTCCGGAAACCAACTTCCGATGTTGGTACCAACTCCTGTACTTCAGACCTCACTTCCTCTTTCAACCATCATCAAGTTATCAAAGTTTCCTGTTGTAACCTCAGTTTTGTTCCGATTCTGACTACAAGCAAACACCTAACCTAATATAGGTGTTGGTTTTCGTCATACGGGTGTACGAGTCGAACATTCCCTATTTTTGCATTTTTACTGTTTGTATGAAGGCACTATCGTGAATACCGGGCTCTAAGATGGGTCTATAGGATCGAAAGTTGTAGAATATTATGTTGCCTGTCTGTTTCTACTCAGATTTTTCTTTTGCTTTCTTTTAAGGTTTTTGAGAATCGATTTTGATGAGCTCCGGTTTCGTCATCTCTACTCCCTATTGACATTGGGAGAATATTGAACCTGGTATGGATGTTGAAGTTCATGGATAGGGGGAGGAAGTGTTTATTATACTTGGCTTTTACTGTTAAACCCACCTGTTCATACCCGGTTTTGATAATAGCTTGTGAAGGAAAGCAGTGATCTGTTTTCAGTCTTAGAATTCGTTTATATTACCCCTAATCCCCCTTAGGTACTGGATAAGACATTACTGTTAATTATATTTATGCCTGAGCTGCGGTAAATTCAGAGGGAGCATTTGATTCGTTCATCATATCTAATGGTTCGATCTTAATCCATGGGTTGAACCTACAAAGATATGGTTGTTGTCCAGGATTTTGTTTTATCATTCATCTTATCCGTGTATCAAGGACTAATGCTCTGTTTAGTCTCTGTTGGTTTTGAGTTGCTTGTAGGAAATTAAAATGTACTCCTCTGTTGGTATCGTTTCTTTATCCCTATTATTCCTTAAAACTCCCATGATTGTCACTGCCCAGTTTTGTGTATTTATTCCAGATTTCTGTCGTAATCATTTCCATTTTACATCCTGATTTATATGCCAGTAAAGTTTTCCTTTCTGTCAATAATATGTAGATGTTTGTTGTGTTTTGCTCTTTGATACCGATTCATGCCTCTCTTCTTACTGCAGTTTACTTATCTTTGAACATATATACCTCTGGGTTTAGTTTCTGAAATCTGCTCGTATGCGTGTAAGCATATAAATAAATTGACAGGAATCCAAGGGTTTACACTTTCACTTTGTTTGTCTGTGAATCAGGGGATCAATAATGGTAACCTTTAATCTGTTACACTATGTGTTGTAGTTTAGTTGACAGTTCTGTATAAATCCAAATTCATCTCACTAATAGCTGGCAATCCATTTAGGAATAGCGCTCCATCATATCTGTACAGTTAGGTCTAATAATGTTGGAGATAGTATGTTTCACTTTAGGTTATGATCATTTGTATAACTGGAAAACCGGTTCAATGGTTTCAGCTAAAAAAAAGGAATCTAAGTTAGGCTTCATCTAGCTCCCGTTTGTTCAAAAGAATTCAAAATGGCCACCTAGGTACTGTCTAATGTCTTGTCCAAGTAGGGTTTCATTTTTGAGAAGTTCAATGCATGACCATGTGTACATTCTGATATGCTTTTGATCACCCAGTGTCGATTTTATTAAGCAATGAACATGAACAGATTTTGAAATTGGATTAGTAAATCAACTTTAGGGTTGATTATCACTCATGTCACTAATGGATTTACTCTTTTCTGTTTAAGCAGTATTTGCAATTTTCATGATCTTGTAATTTAACTTTAGCTTGCCCCTTTTCTCTCGTTTGTGGCCTGTGCTTCACTTATGTTTGTTGTTCTGTGTATATATATATTCACTCTTTACATTCGATTTCCTCCTAAAATTTCATTTCATTGTCTGACTTTGATTATCTCTATCTAACCCCTAGTTACTACGTCCTTAGGCCCAAGCCATTAGGATAGTGGGGTCCCCCTAGCCTGATAGACCATTGGCCTATCTCATGGTGGTGACATCCTAAACCTTAAAACACACATTTATTTATAAGCAAATAATTATTCCTTTAGGATAGAGGGTGTTCCTCTGGTCTGATAGACCATTGGCCTATCTCGTGTTGGTGACACCCTAAACCCTAAAATGCACCCAAATATGTATATATATGTAAATATATATATATATAGATTAATATTCTCCTTTTGGTTTTAGACCATCAGTTTTTCCTAATTCAAATTTTCTCACCCAGTTCCCACCCAAATCATATTCTAGCCCAAACCCACAATCGGCCCAAGCCCACAATTGGCCCAAGCCCACAATCGGCCCAAGCCCACAATCGGCCCAAGCCCACAATCAGCCCAGCCCGCAATCGGCCCAAGCCCGTAATCGGCCCAAGCCCGCAATCGGCCCAAGCCCGCAATCGGCCCAAGCCCGCAATCGGCCCAAGCCCACAATCGGCCCAAGCCCACAATCGGCCCAAGCCCACAAAAATTAAAAAACCGATTTGACCTTGACCTGGGTTGACCGAACTTTTGACTTTTACCCAACCAAGTCCATAAAAACCTAAGCAAGTCTACAAAAATCAAACCTTGACCCGAATGTTGGCATTTGGCCCAAACTTTGACATTTGACCCAAACTTTGACCTTTGACCTAAACATTGACCAACCAAACCTTGACCAACAAAACTTTGACCTTTGACCCAATATTTGACCCAACTCTAACCTGGTCCAACTTTGACCAGCCCAAATTTGATCCTTGACCCAACTTTGATTTGATCCCACTTTCACTTGGTCAAACTTTGACCTAGCCCGTTCTCCAAATCCCAAATTCAAATCAACCCAATTCGAAACCAACTATAATTCATCCATCCATACTCAACTTGTAAATCTCATTCAAACTGCAAAACCCAGAAACGAATTTCAAACCATCTTTTTATTCAAATTTCACCAAGTTTTCAAAGAAACCATTTTGTGGATTTTTTAAAGGAAAAACTCTTCTCACATCACAGAAAACTCTTCTCAAACGCAAAAAGTTCTTCTCACATATACAGAAAGTTTTCTCCTAAAAACATTTCCCAAAATCAGTGTTTTTTTATTGAGAATTCCGAACAACTTCAAAAGTTTTCAAACTTAGTTTTCAACTCAAATAAACTGTTTTCGGGGAACAAGAAATGTCTGACCCCTTCAAAACATTTCCTTACTGGTTAGAACATCACTTGTCTCCCCTTCCAAAATAAAAATCCGAGGTAGGGCGCTGGGGTCATAACCTCCCTAGTCGCAGTCTGGATCTCTTTAGGCAGGGGCATTAGGGTGACAAACCTCCCCTAATTGCAGCCTAGATTTTTTACAAGGCGGGGTGCTAGGGAAGTAATGACCTTCCTAGTCGCAGCCGGGATTTTAGAATCGTCTAACTCCCTTCCACTCGATTTCTATATTTTCGGCTTTTAATGTTTTAAACCCGGGAGTTAGAGACGTTATTAGGGTTTGACCGAGAACATCTCATTCATGGTGTTTCTCTCTAAATCCTATCTTTTGACATAAATTCATTGCCCCATCTTTCGAGCCTCAGCACTTACCATTAATTAAGTGTCATGTTCGAGGGGGTACATAGGGTAATCCCTTGGGATTATCCGCCCTTTTATAATAAAAAATGATTTTTTAGTTTAAAAAAAACTTTAAGAAAGACGCTTTTGACAATCATTCCACCAAAAAATTCAGTCCATCATCATCTCACTCTAAAAATATCCCAAAACCTCAACCCTTTCAGAATCTCAAATCTGAAAAACCCGGGATCTTTACCCAAACTTCAATGGCCTCACACACTCAAATCATTATTCAAACTCCAACTCACCATAAACTCATATCATTTTCCTTATCCCGACTTCTCTAACTTCTGAAGTTTCATAGGCCTGAGCGCCCCACAGACTCGAACATCTCGATCTGTCCACCATTTTAAGATTCAAACGTCTCACAGACCCGAGTGTCTCACAGACCTTGATATCTCATTCCTCCCACTACATGAACATCGTAAATGTCTCATAGACCCGAGCGTCTCACAGACTAACCCCTCGAACCCGAAACTTCCTGAAACTTCATACATCTCAAAAGATCCTGAAAATAGTGAACTATGTAAGGTCTGATCTCAATAGGGAGTTGAGTACGTAGGCAACCCACACAGGGTGCGACCCCACATCAATCAAAATACCCTTTTGCACTCGGCCATCTCACCTCCAAACAACCCCATGCACTTCTAACCCTCGATTACCTCAAAAAACTCAACCATCCTAAAGGTCGTGAACTACGTAAGGTCTGATCTCAACAGGGAGTTAAGTACGTAGGCAGCTCATCTAGGGTGCGACCCCATTCCAATCCAAGAAACCTCTTCCCAACTTTAAGGCGGTATTCATGTCCCATATGATTCCCACAAACTTCTTCAATTCTCAAAATCAGACTTCTAATCTTTCATTCGAATTCATCAATTCTTCTTCTTGGCACTAGCTTGGCAGAAAAGCTCGCCTCATCCTCTCGTTTTCTCTTCTCTTGTCCTAATCCTATCATTGGCTTTTAAATGAATCTCTCTAAAAAGATTTTGAAAGAAGGTAATCCCGACAATTGGAGACCGAGATTTCCTCGGGCACCAATCCGAAGTCATGGTCGTTGCCACTTCTAAGGGGTGTAACCCAGTGCGAACCCACAATAGAATCTCTGATATGACTAGATAAGTCCTATCCATAGGCAACAAATTCAGAGTCTACCAACGGTTCTTAGAACCATCATTCCCTTCCTTCCTAGTATCTTAGGTTAAACAGGTGGCGACTCTAGTCAATGCCGCCTTATAGAGGCATAAGTTCGTATGGATCCCATTGAGAGCGGGTGTAGTGCACACTTGCACTCCCCTTATGCTTTCTCGGAAAGACGGACGATTTAGTAGGTATTTGAGGGATGTTAGAATAACGGGTTTTCACCCTCCACAAAATGACATTTTTTCTAGGATCTAGGGTTTTTAATCAAGAATCATATTTAGATAGACCCCCCTCATACCGAAAAATCACCCTCCACAAATAGCCTTCAACCTGCAAATACACACAACAATGCTCCTATAGCAATATAAGTGTTCTTGTAATTCACCTTAAGATTGTTTAACTATCTCAATTCTCCTTTGCTCCTTAGTCACAAGTTCTCAAATATGATCATGTTCTTTCTCCTAGGTCTTATAGCCCTTACTTAATGTAAACTCTAAGCTACACTTATCATTTATCTAAATCTCATCCCTTTAAAACAATAAAACACCTTAAGGTAAGTCATTTACCTTGTTTCTCAAGCTTTCCTCTCAACTTCCTCCTTAGGTTTTCTTAATTGATTCTCGGCCAAGGACTTTAATTCTCTTGCCAATGTTCTAATCCACATTCAAATAATCTAATGAGTATTAAGCAACATGCCTAAACTCATAGAATTCAATCTTAGGTTAAAAAGTGTTTTAAGGCATTAAAATTGGATGATTACCTTGAAGTCTCAAGATGAACTAGGTAATGAATCAAAGAAACCTCCACTGGTCCCTTGGAGAATGAAACAAAGATAGTTCAAGGGATAAAACAAGACCCCATGAGAAAGCAATTTTCGGCCATAATCAAAAATGGTGGAAAGTTGATTTTTCTTTCACTTCCCTTACCTTGAATGGGAGAAGATGAAATGAAGCTCTTAAAACTGAATTTTCCTCCTTAAATGGAGTTTTTCCATGGCACCAAACTTTTGCTTTTGAAGATTTGAAAGGATATAATGAAAGAGCTTTCTCTAACTAAGAGTAATTTATGCTTAGTTTTTGATTTGGAGCTAAAATGAGTATTTTGTGAGCAAGTGAAGGTGGAGGAAGAATGGAGCTGCAACTTACGGTTTGGAGAGGATGAAGATGAAGAAAAACGGTGGATAAGGGAATGAATGAAGAAGAGAGGAGAGAGGTAAGCTAGTTTGTAAGATATTTTCCTTTTAAAAGGTGAATAGTCTTTTTTTTTCTACTTCCCTCTTCTTTTTCTTAAGTTGCTGACTTGTGTGGTGACTCATCACATCAAAACCGGCCTCCTCCCTTAATGAATATATTTATGGGCTTTGTTGACCAATTAATTAAGTAAAGTTGACTAAAGCTTAAATTGGGCACTATTTGGGCACTATTCATAATTAGTGCAAAAATTTGTGAAATTTTTGGTTTCCCATTGATTTAGGCTTCCTAATGTGATACTAAATAGTACACAAGTTGATTAAGGTGTAATCATGGGCATTTAGCCACTCAAAACCTCTTTCTGAGACAACTTTTCAAAAATGTGCTTTAAGAGTCCTTAAAGCAAAATTTGTGTTTTAACTTGTTTTTGAGCTTGGTTTTCTTTGGTAATTGATTTAACATGTCCATTAGCATGTTACTAAGGTTCAAGAATGATATTTGGGTGTTAATAAAAGTTACTCCAAGCTTAGAGCATGTTTTTGCCTAAATTGCTCTTATGGTGTTTCCTTATGTTTTCTTTGGTTTAATTTGTTTCCTAATGTTTTAAGGCATGTTTTAGCCTTCTTATATCTTAGTTTAACATCTAAAAATCATAGCTAGGTTTGGGGTATTTCACTGCCGGCCCTTCAGATCGGCCTCTACCAACAGGGCGACATTAGTAACGTCTCTAAAGGTCTTGTGACGTAGCGGTGTCATTGCGGAGCGGATATCAGGCCTGGGGCCACTCTCAAACTTACTGGCCTTCCTATGCTTGTCCGGCTCAGGTGCAAACTTGAAGAGATTGATAAACTTACGAACGTACTCCTTTACGCTCATGTCCCGACCCTGGCAAAGTCGGTTATACTCCAGAATCCGCTGGTCCTTGTAGACGTCCGGATAGAACTGCTTATTAAACTCGCTCGTGAACTGGTCCCAAGTCCAGGGTTGAGGGAACTTCCCCATCATTGACCTCCACCACCCCTTGGCCTCGGCCTTGAATAGAAAGGTGGCGAAGTCTACCTTCTGTTCCTCCTCTGAGCCCATGACACGCAGAAAATCCTCCACCTCAGTCAACCAGTGACTGGCCTCCTGCGGGTCTCCAGTCCCATCAAATGCTGGAGGCTTCAGCTTCATGAACAGTTGAAGCGCTTTTACATTCCTTCCTCCAGCATCAGTAGCCACAGCTCCGGCTGCACCACCACCAGCTGCTCCTCCCCCAGGGGCTCCTCCAGCTGCAACCGTCTGCAGCAGCTGAGTCATGAACTGTAGGACTACCTCAGCAACGTCGCCCTGGGGAGTGACTGGAGCTCTTCGTGGCAGCATTCTGAAAGTCCATAAGCAAGCAGTTAGACCACGAGTCTCCAAAGCACAGATACTGACAACTGACTGACTAAGCTAATTTCCCATTAGATTAGAACCCAGAGCTCTGATACCACTAAATGTAACGACCCCAACACTGGCCTAGGAGTCAGGGACGTTACACGCCGCGTATTACTACCTAATAACACAAGGCTCTAAACTAACGTTCGTAAATAAGGCCCAAAACAATACTTGTATATATAAAGTATAAACAAAGTATGTCAAGACATCTAAATGTCAATACAAATCTTTAAAACATATGTCAGAAGTGTGATGAGTAAATCAAAGGCCCAAAGGCTACAAAGTCTGAAATGTAAACATATCAAATCTCAAATACGAGCTATCAAGCTAAGCTCCAGAATCAAGGCGATCCTCGATGATCAATCTGCAATGTTAGTAAAACTAGGGGGATGAACATACAACCATGCCAGTAGATGACCAACTTCATCAACCAGCATGCTCAAAACATTTGCAGAAATAGATGATAAATCCATAAGTTTAACAGAGGGAAATGACATATTCCATAGTGAAACCAGAAGCATAAGTCCATCCAACAGGACTAAATAGAATTCAGAGTAATCAGGTTCACAAACAGAACATGACGCTAGATATCAAAGCATTCAGACAGAACGGATAGAATCCGTGAACAGAACGAGGAAACATCACTCGTGAACAGAACAGGAGTGGAACACCTGTGAACAGAACGGGAAGCATCCGTGACAAACAAAAGGACGTCCCATGCAACACGCTATGAGATAGCTAAACCAGCCATCCATGGTTCAGATACAAAGATACTAGGTCCCAAAACATAAGCTTGAATAAACGTAAGCATATGTGCACCAATTGCACCACAAAGCATTTAGAAAGCTTAGTTATCAGATGGGGAATACAACCCCGCAAACAGAAGTCAAATCGGAGCTCAAACGAGCATATTTGGGAAAAAACAGTGCGATGTCCGAACTTGTGTCCGAATGTTGAAGTTTGGACACAAGTCGAGACTTCAAAACCAAAACTAGTCGAATGTTAAACATGTGTCCGGACATCGAAGTTCGGACACATGCCGAATTGAAACCAAAGGGAGAAACAGAGGAGTGTCCGAACATCAAAGCTCGGACTGATGTTCGGACGTTTTTCGGAAATCAGGTACGCGGTGAGGTCCAAACTTGTGTCCGGACATCAATGTTCGGACACAAGTCAAACTAAAATCAGAGAAAACAGAAGAAGGTGTCTGAACTTCTGTTCGGACTTGCAAGTTCGGACACCAGTCGAAACTCGCAAGCTAGACTCGTCCTCGCACCCCGTCCAAACTCCACGGACAGAAGTCCGGACACAGTCAAAAAAGAAACACCAAGGCAAAACAGGGTCTGTCCGAACATCAATGTTCGGACAGACGTTCGGACATATCAAAAAAATACAGTTTTCAGAATTGCACCACACGAACAAAAACATTACAAACACCAAATTGTCACCAGAAACTCAGAATTTGCAGAAATACAACCATGAGGGTTTTAGCCAGTTGAAACCACATTAAATCAGACAAAAACCAAGCACATTAAACACCCCATGGCCAAACATACTAGCTGAATCCGCGAGCCACCTACCTCGAATTAGCAGAGAAGATTCCAAATCCGGTGTAGAACTCAACCAACGAATAGAATTCGGAACTCAATTCCAAAGCTCTGAACCAATAACAATCATAGAGACAACCCCAATTCAGAAAACAGAGAACTCTCAATTCCAGAAACTGCCATTGAAAAAACGCAACATAACCCATACCTGATTCTGACAACGGAATCGCAGAGCACGCCAACAGTAGAAGAGAATGACAGAGATGCAGGAATCAACGTTGAATCACCAATGAACCACTGAGAACGATGAGAATGGGGAAATCTCAAAACTAAAGAATCGACAGAGGGCTACTTACTGTACCTTAAACTGAATAGGGATTCGTAGAGGAGAGGAATCCACAACAGAGATTCGGAATCTCGAACGAGCAACGGCAGCAGCCAAGTCTTGACAGATCAAGAAGGAAGGAGAACGTCGAGAGAGAGATGAGAGAGAGGAGCGTCGTCAGTTTTGGAAACAATACGGGAAAGAGGTTGAAAACTGAGAACGTGATTAGAATCACGATTAAGAGAGGTTATTAATATCTCTTAATAACTAAATAATTCCCTTACTAAGTAATCATTAGCGAATGACCTCCTTGCCCCTGACTTTAATCCAAAGGACATCCACGTCTTGAATTCAAAATAAACCAATATAAGCCAAAGTTGTGACTAAATAAATTCTGCATTTTGAAATCACACTTCGGATTATAACATATTATTAACAAATATATTTTTTGGGTTGGTCATGAGTTTGACTCTCTACCTTATTCTAACCCACAAATTAATTTATTACCCTAATCAATCCAAAAAAGAAATTGATCAATGATAAAGATTATAACCAGTAAGGGTGCGTTCACTTTGAGGTGCAGAAACGGAATGGAATCAGGAAAGAGAATGGAAAGGAAAGGAAAGGGATTCCCCCGAATCAAGAAGTCTGTTCGATTCTAACACGGAAACGGAATAGAATTCCCAATGATTGGCTTTGTTGTTTGATTCCAAACAGACATTAGAATAATATATATATATATATTATTTATAAAACATTTTTGTGATATACACTAATATTTATATAAGTTACATAGTATATATAAATAGTTTTTAAATTATAAACAATATATATTAATATTTATATAGATTATATATACAATATATATTAAGATTTATATATCTATTATATAACATATTTTGAAATTTGTCTACATATATAATATATTAATTTTTTAATTCTATAGTACTTAAGTTGTAAATAATATAAATAAATTATATTAACTATATAATTTTTAATTTTATAGTATTTAAATTTTAAATAATAATATTATTAATATTTTAAAATATTTAATTAAATTAGAATATTTCGAAATAATAGTAAGGTTTAAAAATATTACATGTTTAACATTTTAATAGCAATTTTCTAATATTTGATCAACTTAAAGATGTTAAATGATATAAATTTATAAATTTAATATTAAAGTTATATTGTGTTATAAATCCAAATTTTTAATATATATTTGATAATGAAAATAGAATTATTGTTAGGATAATATATAGTTAAAAAATGGTATTTATTTAATATATAAATATTTATAGTATGTAAAGTTTATCAAATATAGATATAAATCTTTAATTATAAAATATTAGAAAATTCTGATTTAAAATTATGAAAAATATAATTTTAACATCGGTATACTATTTATAAATTCGCTAAAGTCATTGATATTTTTAAATAGAAATAATATGATTAAATAATTTATATGTATAATATATGATAAATATTTTTAAATTTATGAACAATAATATAATTTTTTTAATCTTTATAGATTTAAGTATAAATAGGATTATCATGGTTGTTCATATTATTTAAATTCTAACTAATAGGTATAATGATATAGATATCTTAAATTTATTAAATTATTAATAATAGATATAAATTTTAGAATGTTATTGTAGTTAAATTAAATAATTTATATATTTATATAGACTGTTCATTTTTCAAATAAAATAATATAAGAATTATTATAATTATCATTAATATTTATTTTAAATTATAAATGATATATATAAATATTTATACTATATATTCTATTAATATCCATATTTATTTATATAAATTTTAATAAAATAATTTATATTTATTAGAATAAATATTGTATATAATATTTATAAAAATTATGTATCATTTATTAGTATTATATAAATTATATACCATATATTAATATTGTTTATGTAAAAGATGGGGATAGTGGTAAGAGAGATGAAAGACAATACTTTTCCCTAGGATTTCAGGGGAATCACCAAGAGGGATATGAAGGTTTTCAAAAGTGGAAGTGAGGAAACGGAATGAATCAAAATACAAAACAAACAACCATAAAATGAATGATTCTACCCTAATTTATGAGTGGGTTGGGTCAAAATGTGAGATCTACCTTTCATTCAAGGCGGTCCGCGCCTGCCTTCGCAGCCATGTGTCAATGCATCAATACCCACCACCACCAGGCAGTCTGGTCTGCCACCTATCCCTCTCTCGTCAGTTCACCGAAAAGGAAGTTGGTTCACCTCGTCATGTAGATACGAGCAAGTCGGTGGTCGTTCCTGTGACTTAGCATTTCAATTTCCAATTCTTTTTGAGATCGCGGAAGAAGAAGACAGGATGTTAGGTTTTGTTCTGAGGTTCCAATGGATGGTTGACTTACTATTAGCGGGATTTTCATTGATGGTCGGGCTGGGTTTGTTTAGTATCATCACAACCATCCTTTGCTGTGCTGCTTTCATCCTCCACGCTAAGGATGCCTGATGCCTAAGCTTAAGTCCCCCTCTCCCCTCAATTTTTTAATTCCTAATCCACTGGGTATGGATCAGGTAATCGTCTGCGCATCTAACCAGCCATACTTAGCTGTATTCTATCCCACCTCGTGCGCTTCTATTTAATATACTGATATTTCAATCGAACATTGGTCGTGGTAGCAAATTTCCAATTTTCTCCATTCATATCTAGCTTCTTGGACAATTCACCTCTGAGCTTGTTAGTCTTTGTATAATCCTACATTTCACAGACAAGGTTTGCAATCGTGCAATGCTTACTACTTTTGAGTTTGACTCTTTAGTTGTTCTCTTTGCTATTCCTTTTCAGGCTATGATAGCTAACGATTAGATTTTTTATCAGTAAGCTAATGATCAGAAAATGAATTGCGTTGTATCCAATCCATCTGATAGAGTTCCTTTCTGTATAACCCGAATTGTCTACGCGTCACATCCGTTGGTTTGTGACAGTGATATACTTGGATAAGATATGGTGGATGAGCTTCGTGTAAATGCACAATGAGCATTGAGTTACTGTTTTCATGAGCTCAATGTTGTTTTAGCTTTTAGGAAATAGCTGTGGTAGAATATCATCAAATGTCTATCTTCCATTCCAATTAACTTGAGAATAATACACATTTGTATTCTGGTTAGGAATTTTTCTGGTCTCACGAGTGGGAAGAAAAGAGAAGAGTAGGCAGAATCTAAGTAATATCTCTCGTCATTTTACTTTCCTTCTTACCTCATTGTATACTGCGCAACCGAAGAGCATTCCTCAATTCCTTTTTATCTACTTTTCTTGCTTCTGTAGACGTTCTTCATCAAGGCTTACTATACAAAAGGTCTTGTACGTGTCATATGGTCCACCTTTTGATAGCAATCTTGTAACCCATCCTAGGATGTATTCTTAAATTTGGTATGAGAATTCTCCTCACTCCGCCGTTCAGGAGCTGCTTGCTATTGTATGTCAAAGTCGTTAGTAAGGTTGCTCTTCCTGTGACACGAGTATCAGGGATTTGTGTACATGTGGGAAAAGTCCCAGCATAAGATTAGCTGCTAGTGCATCTTTTTCTTTCTGAGTTTGTTTGTGATTAATTGTTCACTGATAAGTTGATTCATTATTTCTTCTTTTTTTGATCCAGTTACCCTGTTTTTGTTTGATTAATTGGCTTTATGAATTATAGATGATCAATCTGGATACAGGAATGAACGTTGCTGTCTTCTTATTATCCAATCTGATGATGTTTAGGTTTTTTGGGAAGTGCGTTAGCAGCAGGAGGACATGCGTGTTTGATGAGTTGAATATAGAAAGTGGGAAGATCCAAAAATGTCATAGTTCTACTTTGCTTGTTGTAAGTTATTATTATTGGAGGGAGCAGTCTAAAATTTTGTCCATGTTCCATGTGTGTATGTAATGTAAAGCTATGTTTTACTTTATTTGTTACTGTTGCTGGGAATGAAGCTCAACAACTAATATGTTTCAGATACCGAGAAGAATAGTGGTTTATGAGCACTGTGGCTCAAGATTTGTGGCCCAAGGAGGGTGTTAGAATCATAAAACATTCTATGCAGTTTGTTACTTAAAACTCATCGTTTAGCTTATCCTTTTCATAGTGTTAACTGCAGTGTGTAGGAGTATTCACTACGAATATAGAGACTTGCTCTCTCTGTAACAGCTTCTCAATGAATACAGCGATGATTCTCTCTTTCATTTCAATTGCAATCTGAGCTCCTAGTCTTTCTAAGATGGTATTAGAGCAGCGTTTTGTGTGCTCTTTGTTCAAGGCAAGGGCACACAGAGAGCAAAATGGTCATCCGGGCGGGCCGGGCCAGGGAGATTTTTGGGCCTGTCGCGCCTACTCATGAAGACTGGGCCCGGTTTTTTATATTTTCGGGCCGGGTTAGGCCCGGTTTTTTTTCAACTCCATCGGGTCCGGCCCGTCCTGTCCGGTTATTTACTTATTTTTATTCTTTAAATTAAAAAAAATATATATATATATATTTAATTTTAAATATTATATATATATAAATTTGAGTAAAATTTTATATTGTATGTATATTAAATATAATTTTGATATATGTATTATATAAAATAATATAAGACATACATTATTTATATATATATTTTAAAAAATAATAAATAATATTGAAACCGGGCCGGGCAGGCTCGGCCCGCGGGCTTGAAAATTTGCCGCGGCCCGGCCTGGTTTTTTATTCGGGCTTTTTTTTTGTCCAAGCCCGCCCGGACAGCCCGTCGGATTCGGGCCTACCGGGCTTTTTCCCGGGCCGGGTCGCCGGGCCGGACAGGTTTTGAGCAGCTCTAAGCTGAGACAACCCCTCAGTCCCGCCGGTAAATATATTCGTATATTCCTCTTCCTTACTACAGCGGTCAATATTCTATTCATCCAACATGCCTTCTAATGGCACAGTGCTTACTATTTATAGTAGCTCCTACGGCAATCCCTAAAAGGGTTCTAGGAAGCACGTGCTGAGCACAAGAAGGAAATTCTTATTCTACCCATATTACCCTTACTACTTACCCCTTATCCGTTCATACACCGCCACAGACTTTGGCCAGAAATAGGCACGCTAACACCCCCACCCTCTTCAGGAAGCCTTGTCCACAAGGCTAGATGTAGGAAACTGCCCCTTGAAATCTTCGCAGCTCAGTTAAGTTGCTTCATCAAGTAACCTGCCCTTCCATTGAACCAGCAGCCTATGGCAGGGCTCTTTTGTCCTAACATGAGGACGCAGAGCAAGTATGTTTTCAAGCCAGAATTCTGGTTCCTCACTGGACAATTCTTGGGGCAGATCTGCAGCTGGTTCATGTTCTTCCGGTCACCCGCTTGAGTTGGGAGACATGGAATACTGGATGGATGCGAGAGGACTCCGGAAGGGTCAGGCGGTAGGCTCCTGCTCCGATGCGCTCCAGGACTTCGAAAGGGCCATAGAACTTTGATGTCAGCTTTTGTGAGATTCTTCTGGTGACGGAGTGCTGCCTGTGTGATTTGAGTATAAGGAGAACGCGGTCCCCTGGTGCAAACTCGACATCCTGACGATGTGCATTGGCATACTTAGTGTGAATGGATTCACTCCTGGACATATACCATATCCCTGAATGTCCTGGTTTAGTTTTCCTTATTTATTTGTAGTTTTTTAATAAGTTATTATAGTAATTAGTCCTTATTTTGTGCAACTTCCCGTAAACTAATTTTCAAAATACTCATATTAATTAGGAGGTAACTTCCTCAAGATGTATTTTATAAAATATAACTATTAATCTTAGTACTTTTTTATTTCTCTTCCACATTTTCTTAAACTACCCACTATAATTATGGTGTAATTTTTATTTAAAGATTATTCATACTAAATTCATGGAATTATATATTTTGTTGAATAATATTTCCTTAGTTATATTAAGTTAACAAATGTATCTTAATTATAAAATCATCAGACTTGATTTTATAGCACTATGTACATATTTTATTATAATACGGTCTTTATTTAATTAAATGTTGGTATGTCTACAATTGTACATTGGTATATTGTGAGATAGTTTTTATTATCGTGTACATTTTATAACAATTAATTACTATAAGTATGCAAGTAATATATCTTTTGATATTTACTTATATTCTTTTTATATTTTACTACAATTTTTAAACTATCATCATCGGTAAATCATTATATATATATATATATATATATATAATATTATTTTTTGTTGAATAATATTCACTTATTCAAAATAAGTAAACATGAGATTTCTAATTTCTATGTCTTATATGACTTATGTATATTAATTATTGAATTCAAGCTGATTTACGAGTATTTATTTCACTATAGGAAGGTTGTAATTTAATCTAATGATGTAATTGTGTAGTGTATATATTGAACAAGTATATATTGAGCAGGTGTTAGGTGTTTCATTAGAGAATTCGTGGTGTTTGGTTATAACGATGTTGGTGTATTATATCATGTGTGCTAAAAAAGATTACCAATGTTTATACGAATTGAAATTTTACCAACACCATGCCTAGTTTATACACAGGTACATACTGAACATGTGTTAAGTGTTTCGTTTAGCGATTTGTGGTCATCGGCTATGTTCATAATGGTGTTCATACATAGGTACAAACTGAACATGTGCTTGGTGTTTCATTAGTGGATTCGTGGTGTTTGGTTATATTATTGGTTAAGGTATTTTAAGTGCAATATGTAGGTACTTTGTTTAGGGGTAAGAGGTATTACATTCTGATTGTTAGTGCAATTGACTTTTTTTTTGTTAATGGGTAGTGTTACCAGTATCATTTATAATTTGTGGTACTTTGGTAAGGTATTTAAAGTGCAATGTGTAGGTATTTTGTTTTGTGGTAAGAGTTATTACATTCTTATGGTTAACCGTAACCCAATACTTTGTCATACCCATTTGGTATATCATCAACTTATGTTGATGATAATTATTAATTGTCAATGGTGTTTTAAAAAATTGGTTAAGGTATTACATTTTGATGGTTAGTGCAATTGATTTTTTTTTCTTCATAACTCACATTGTATCAAGTATCACTTTGTGTGGTACTTTGTAGATTTCACACTTGGTACTTTTTTCAACAACATATGGTATCTCAACAACTTAAGTAGTAATAACTATAATTTGTCAATGGTGTTTTTTTATCCGATAAAGGTATTTAAAATGCAATGTGAAGGTATTATGCTTTGGGGTAAGAGGTATTACATTCACATGGTCATTGGAATGAAATAATTTTTGTTCTTAATTCATAATGTAACCTGTGTACTATACAACAGACTAACATATACATCCAGTGAATCTTTCCTTCCATATCATTAACATCAATCATACAACGAATGAACAAATCCAACAATAAGTAGTACTGCCCTGTATTCCTCTCCCATCATCTACAAATATCCTCGCTCTAAGCAAAGGAAGTTGGTACTCTCAATTCAACTTCACGTTTCTACTCATCCCTTTCCACACCGTGTGCTCTTTTGTGTCAATCCTCCGGTAACTGAGATCCATGGCTGCAAAGATGAAATCAAACAGTACAATTAATCAAAGGGACCACATAGAAAAGATTAGGAAAGACAAATACTGAATCGGTGCTAGTGCCACTAATCTTGAGAGTAAATTTGTCTAGGATTCAGCCTCGTCTCAGCCATAAATCTCTACAGAGGCGGAGACACAATGAAAATTAAGAGAGACGCAGAGCATGATGATTACTTGTTCACCAGTTAGGGTTGCAAATTTACCGTGAGTGAAAAAAAATGAAGACAACCGTGAACTTTTGTCCTGAATTCAGCCTCGTCTTCCATCTGGTTTGCAAAATATAGCGGTTCCGACAATTAATCTCCACAAAGACCGAGACACATACGAACAATGAAGAGAGGCGTCGAAGACTAGCCAGGCAGTGCGTGACGTGAGAGATTGAACGCAAAGGCAGTGCGTGGCGAGAGTGGATGTATTTTATTTAATTTTTAAGAATAGAAACTGCATCCCATATTTTGCGGGATCAAATTAGTTTAAATTTGATAAGTGGTATAATATTTAATCTGGTTCCTATATTTTTATTTATTCTAATCAAAAGGCTATAATTAAGTCCAGAACATTCAGGGATATTTTAACTCCTGAATTATATCTATACTCATACTTAGTCATCCGTTGTTGGGCACGCTCCAGGTGAGACTTCAGCTTGCGGAGCGCTTCTATCCTATCAGCAAAAACCTCTGCCACTGCTACAATCTTAAATTCACCCAGGAGGTGTTTGAGCAGAGCTGGAGGTGGTCGACCATATACTGTTTCGAAAGGGGTGCGCCCAGCAGACACCTGAAACGTGGTGTTGTACCAAAACTCGGCCCAGTGGAGCCACCGGCTCCAAAACTTGGGCTGATCAGAAGCAAAACAGCGTAGGTAAGTATCGAGGCATCGGTTGACCACTTCGGTTTGTCCGTCAGTGTGTGAGTGGTATGCACTACTCATCTGTAAGGTGGTTCCCTGCGCCTGAAAGAATTCTTTCCAAAAGCAGCTCAGAAAAACAGGGTCCCTGTCGCTGATTATGGAGCGGGGAACGCCATGGAGGCGAGCTACTTCACGAGCCAAGTTGTCAGCCACTGTGCGCGCCGTGTAAGGGTTTCAATTAAGGCTATGAAAAGCCCTTACTTGCTCAGGCGGTCAATAACGACGAAGATACAATCGAAACCATTTGAACGTGGCAACCCGGTGATAAAATCCATAGAAATATTGGTCCATACCTCATCCGGTATCGGTAATGGCTGGAGCAATCCTGTTGGTGACAAGGTTTCGTATTTCGTGCGCTTGGCAAGTTAGGCAGCAGGCGACAAACCGATGCACGTCCTTCATCATGCCTTGCCAATGAAAGGCATGAGCCAGCCGACGGTAAGTACGGTATGCCCCTGAGTGCCCCCCGCCTGGAGTGGAGTGAAACTCCTTAAGGAGCTATGGAATCCAGGCAGAAACAGCAGAAAGGTGTACCCGGTTTTTCCAGAAAAGTCGGCCCTGAACCAGCTTGTACGGGGGACGAAAATCAGGATCTCGCTGCAGATCCTCGATTAATTTCCTGCATTCCGGGTCCCCCAGAACTTCGATCCTGATTTTTTCTGCATCCCGCCAAACAGGGATGGATATGGCATTTAGCTCCCCATCAGTTTTTTGTGTGACAGTGCATTAGCCACTCGGTTGGTGATTCCCGGCTTGTACTCAATCACAAAGCTGTAGCCCATGATTTTTGCCAACCAATGTTGTTGGGCATGAGTAGTTACAGGTTGCTGTAGCATGTGGCGAAGGCTACTATGGTCGGTCCGAACCCGGAACTGCCGCCCCAGCAAGTATGCCCTCCAGTGCAGTATGGCTAAAATGACAGCCATTAATTTCTTTTCGTAGGTTGACTTAGCTACGTTCCGTGGCGCCAGGACTCTAATAAATTAAGCCACTGGCCGGCCCTCTTGCATCAACACTGCCCCGATCCCTCCTCCGGATGCATCACACTCTAGCACGAATTCCTTTGTGAAATCGGTAGCATCAGAACAGGTGCACTGGTTACAGCTTTAATTAGCTGCTCAAAAGCTAACTGTGCCTCTAGATTCCAGCTGAACTTGTCTCCCGCTTCCTTCTTTAACAAGTTGGTCAAGGGGCGGGCGATGATGCCATAGTTCTGGATGAAACGGCAGTAGTAGCCCGTAAGTCTCAAGAATGCGCGAACTGCCTTCAGGGAATTCGGGGCTGGCTAGTTCAGTAGAGTAGACACCTTCTGTGGATCCATGGCCACACCTTGTGCAGAGACAATGTGACCCAAATACTCCACTTCCCGCTGAGCAAAACGACACTTCTTTCGATTGACAACCAGCTGACGTGTCTGTAAAACATTAAACACTACAGAAAGATGTTCCAAGTGAAGCTGCCAGTTGGTACTATAAACCATAATATCGTAAAAAAACTAAAACAAACCGTCGCAGAAACGGTCGAAAAATGTCATTCATGGTGGACTGAAAAGTGGTTGGCGCATTGGTGAGACCGAACGACATGACCTACAAAGAAAAAAAATTAACCCCAAAAGAAGAAAATAAGAAAATAAAAGATAAGTACAATAACTAAACTAATAATGAGCAAGATAGTTGGACCAAAGTCCCCCACAACGGTGCCAAAACTTGTTGTGCAAAATATATAAATATACTTTGTAAACTATGGGACAGTGCACCCAATCGATGTAGTACAAGTGTTGTACACATAGGGACTTGGAAACTATTTAGATTTTTAACTCTTTCATAATATACAAACAAACATATGCAAAAAGATAAGTGTAGTAAATTGGGGTTTTTGTGAGATATGTGGAAATAAAAGAAAGCAATACAACTACAATAACAAAACTGAGATAGGGGTACCCGGGGATGGATCTTTACTCCTTTCACCCCTTAACCACAAACTGTCGATATATGAACTCACAGCTAATAGCCAAATCATAGTCTATTAATCCTAAGCAATTTAGTTGGAAACCATAGGATCATTCAAATACTAGATACAATTGATATCATTAAGCACAAGTTCCCCCTAAGTTGCAATGAAATCTAATCTCAAAATCCTTGGGAATCGATTACATTGATTTAGTTCCCTTGGTATAGATTTCAATCTTTGAATCTCATGCTAATAGAACCCACTCTAGTGCTAAGTTAATCAACAACCTCGAATCTATCTCAATATCAAATATTGATAAAAAAACAAAGCCACTTATTCCAACACATTGATGAAAAAGTGGTTAAAACCCTAAACAAATTCTCAAATCATGAGTAACAAGTTTAAGAGTCACAAATACTCTTGTTATGCACTTTTCTTAGTGTTATAATTGTTTTTATTCATTTCTAAAAAAATATATAACATATAAAAAAATGAACATAAATGGGAGCAACAATACCATTACTCAAGTTCACATGCAAGCGAAAATTGGAATCAAGCACCTCAATAATTAAGTCTTTACTCAAATTCTCATGCAAACATACTAAAATTAAAATCAAGCACCTCAATCAAGTCTTTAGAAACGTCACAAAAAGTCCTTAAAATGAGAAGACATGTTTTTAGTAAACCGAAACAATTCGGTCTAAATATGTCTCACATGGAAACGTTCGATGCTGTTTCGGGTTTCCAAAACATTTCTGAGACTTGAAACATATGTTAGTTGCCGTTTCTGTGCAACCTGGGTGCTACTTTACAATTCTTAATATAATCAGAGTTTTGTTTTTATAGTGTCATCTCTCTGTTTTGTTCTCTACTATCACAGCAGTTTTCGAATGTACAGCCATTGGGCAAAATGGGTGTGGGATGATATGATTATTGGGAGTGCTTGTGCTCTTCCAATTGCTTAGATGATTTTGGATTGTGCTATACAATTTCAAAAGTTTGGTGGAGGAGAGGAGTGTTGGAGATGGTTTCTGGTTGGTGTGGCCACCTCATGAGCATAGGTGAAGGTAAACTTTAATGTAGTAAAATTTGCAACGGTTCATGGTGGCTTACTATAGTGTTGAGGGACGATTATGGTATTAGTTGGGGCAGGGTAGTAGAGGACTAGAGGTACAATGTTCGTTTTTCTTTCATCAGGCCACTGTCCCAAGAGGTAGACCTTGTAAGGAAATAGAGTTTTTGGTTTTGTGTTAATTGGATGAAGTGTCATAATACCTTGTAACTAACATTTGACAAAAAAAAGTTTGTATTGTTGATTAAAAGTGTAAAAATATTGATAAAATGTGATCAAACTAAAAAACTTTGAATATAGATAATATCATGGAGGATTAAATGTCCCTAAACCATTATGGCTTCAATTGTAACCATTAGATTACATGAATATTAATGAAGGGTTCAGATTACATCTTCTATTAATTTTTTGAATTTATCAAAAAAAGAAAAACTGATTTGGTACCATATTTTGTGGGATTCTCCAATGAAATTAGTTGGTTTATTTCTCTACCCACAATTCAATTCACTCGTTTATCTCTGATGATTTTGTACCTAACGTTACGCCTCTCCCGTACTCAATAGAAACCCTAACGGTGAACAAGGAACTGCTGCGCCTCTTCACTCCTTGTGTTTGCACCTCCGTAGAGATTAATAATTGGAACTGCTGCATCTTTCACACCAGATTGAAGACGGGTTTGAAAACGGTTAATATACTCAACTTATCTTTTTCCCTACACTTAAAACAATAGAAATTTCTCCTGCGTCTCTGTTGATTCTCTCCTTGTGTCTTCATAGATATTAATCACTCAATGGAACTGCTACATCTCGCACACCAGATTAAATACAAGGCAAAAAACATGGAATATCCTCATCTTATCTTCTTCACTGCAATTAAAACAATAGAATTTTTTTTTGTTGTTGCATCTGGAACAAATTTCACAGTCATCTTCATTTTTTCACTCACGGTAATTTTGCAAACTCGTACAAGGAACATACATGCTCTGCGACTCTATTCATTTTCTTCTTGTTTCAACGCAGATAAATCATGGAAACAGTTGCATATCACATATGGCTGAAGACGGGCCGAGATTGAACACAATTGAGAAATGATAATTACTAGAAACATGAATTGATGACATACCGAATGTGGAAAAACAAAGTAACACGTTATCGTCAGTACAATACTAGTGCAAATTCTACAAAGTACCACTAATAAAAAAATGATTCTGGATACACTATAAATTTAAGATAAAAAAATTTCAATTGCACCAACCATCGTATTGTTATACCTCTTGCCACAAAGAAAAATACCCACACATTACACTTTGAATACCACAACCCGTTAAACAAAGTAACACGTTATCGTCAGTGTAATACCAGTGCAAATTCTACAAAGTACCACAAATAAAAAATGACTCTTGATACAATAAATTTAAGAACAAAAAAAATTTCAATTGCACTCACCATGAGATTGTAATACCTCTCACCCCCAAGAAAAATACCCACACATTACACTTTGAATACCACGTCCCATTTTTAAAAACACCATTGAGAAATGACAATCCCACACATTACACTTTGAATACCATGACTAGTTTTAAAAAACACCATTAAGAAATGATAATTATTACAAACATAAATTGGTGATATGTCGAATATGGAAAAACAAAGTAACACGTTATCTTCAGTATAATACCACTGTAAATTCAACAAAGTACCACAAATAAAAAATGATTCTGGATACACTAAATTTAAGAGCAAAAAAATTTCAATTGCACTAACCATCAGATTGTAATACCCTCAAAAGAAAAATACCAACACATTACACTTGGAATAACACGATCCGTTTTAAAAAACATCATTGAGAAATGATAATCCCACACATTACACTTTGAATACCACGACTACTTTTAAAAAACGCCATTGAGAAATGATAATTATTAGAAACATAAATTGATGACATACAGAATGTGGAAAACAAAGTAACTCGTTATCGTCAGTATAATAGCAGTGCAAATTCTACAAAGTACCACAAATAAAAATGATTTTGGATACACTATAAATTTAAGAGCAAAAAAATTTCAATTGCACTAACCATCAATTGTAATACCTCTCACCCAAAAGAAAAATTCCACACTTTACACTTTGAAACCACGACCGTTTTAAAAACACCTTTGAGAAATGATAATTCCACACATTACACTTTGAACACCACGAATAGTTAAAAACCCCATTGAGAAATGATAATTATTAGAAACATAAATTGATAACATACCAATGTGGACAAACAAAGTAACACGTTATCGTCAGTATAATACTAGTGCAAATTCTACAAAGTACCCCCTAAATAAAATAAGATTCTGGATACACTATAGATTTAAGAGCACACATATTTCAATTGAACTAACCATTGGATTGTAATACCTTTCACCCCAAAAACAATTACCCACACATTACACTTTGAATACCATGACCTGTTTAAAAAAACCATTAAGAAGATAATCATTAGAAACATAAATTTATGACATACCGTATGTGGAAAAACTAAGTAACATGTTATCATAAGTATAATACCAGTGCAAAATGTACAAAGTACCACAATAAAAAAAATGATGCTAGATTCACTGTCAATTGAAAAAAAAAATCAATTCCACTAATAATCAGAATTTAATACCTCCTATTCCAAAGCAAATACCTATATATTGCACTTTAAATACCTTATCCGGTTTATAAAAACACCATTGAAAAAATGACAATTATTAGCATTACAAGTTGATGAAATACCAAATGTGTATAAACAAAGTACCAGGTTACAGTCAGTTAAATACCAGTGCAAGCTCTATGGCCGCACATAAAAATTGAGACTAGATACAACATCAATTAAGAAGAAAAAAAATTCGATTTCACTAATTAATAGAATGTAATATCTTGGGGTAAAAATACTCACACATTGCACTTTAAATACCGTAACCTATTTAAAAAATACCATTGATAAATTATAATTATTAGCAACATAAGTTGATGGCATACCAGATGTGTATGAACAAACTAGGGTTGTCCATTAGGTTAGGTTAATTTGGTTAAACCCGAAACCGAAATGATTTTGTTATATTTAACAGAAAATTTTAACCGATTTTATAATCAGTTTTTTGGTTATATTGTGAAAATTTTGGTTATATGTGTGAAAATTTTGGTTAACTGAAAACCGAACTTATATAACACACATATAATATACCGGTTACCTTATCTTAAAGACGATATTTTACCTTTAAAGCATAAATATATCCTTGTGTCGTTAAATGAGATTTTTTCCTTTTGATTCTATGTGATGGCAGAACTTTTATACTCTTAATTAAGTTTAGAGAATCCATTTAGACATCCCTTCCACTCAACATTTAATATTTACATGATAAAATCATTAATCCCTTAAAGCACTAAAGTCATATTTTTGACCTTTGGTCTTCTTTTTATTGTTTTCAAACATCTTCTCTCTCTTAATTAATACATGAAGTTCAATATTCAAAGTTTCATATCCTTTTTTACCAATTCAAACCCTATTTAATTTCTTGACACATAAAATTGTCATTAAGACCTTGAAGTCATCTTTTGACATTTGACATGCCTTTTCAAATTTTACAGAACTCATCACTATTAAATAAGACTTGAAACTCAATATTCAAAGATAATTATTATCACTTCTTGTCGTACTGAATTAAATCCCCTTAATGCCTTAATTGTCTTTATAGTCTTTGGATTTTCATGGTCTACCTTTCAACACGACTCATTAATACTCATTAAATCTTTAGACCGGTTAATTAAAATTACCTTCCGTTTTGAAACAGCCTCCACTAGATTAAATTTTCTAACTTCCCTAAATTATTTCTAACTCCTCTAAATTACCTAGGCATTCTCTCACTTTCTTGCACTATATATAGGAATGTAAACCAATATGTTTTCTCCCGCACCTAGTCCTATTGGACTATCTCCAATGGTAAGAAAATGATCCAATCGCTACGTCAATCCTTCTTCATTCTAGTTAAGCCATACCTCAATCCTTCACCAGCTATTTTGATGTTTGCAACTTGAAAAGTAGCGTTTAAAAGACACAACTCAATTGAATTAGTAGCTAAAGCTGTATCATTTTGATGTTTACGTACCGGTCCAACATTGCAATTTACAGCCAGGCCATGTTTTTAATAATTTGGTTATTTGGGTAACCGAAACTGAAGTATGAAAAATGCGGTTTTCGGTTAAAAGATGTCAAAAAATTTTGGTTAATGGTTAATTTGGTTTTTTTAATTGGTTTTGTAACGTTAATTTAACTGAAACCCAACTTTTTTTTCTAATTTGGTTATTGGTTAACCGAATTAAGCGAATGGGACAACCCTAGAACAAACAACCATGTTACCGTGAATTCTACAAAGTATCACAAATAAAATAAAGAATCAATAAAAGATATTTCAATTTTTTAAATGATCAATAAAAAAGAAGTTAATTTTTTTAAATATGTTGCAAATCGTATTAGTAGGGCATTCATTAGATTTACTTTTATAATTTAGGGAAAATTCACGAGATACCCTGTTTTCTTTCGTAATTCACAATATACCCCTGTGATTTTAGTAATTTAAATTTAAACATGCTTAAATGTTGTCCAAAATTGATGAAACTTTACATGGACGATGCTAAAGTGTTATATTTTGGTCCAATATCAATTTGAAGCTTTTTAAGCTCATATGTGACCTGTGGGACCCAATGAATATGTGACTATCAATGGTCACGTGTCATCGGTTAACATGTATTGGGAAAAGGGAATCTCATCCCCTAGTAGGGGGTGGGGAATCAAGATAGAGGTTTTTGGGGTAGTCCCATTCTCTTTCCCTTTCCTAAAAATAGGAAAAACGGGCAAAACAAACAGCAGGCTGATTACCCCAAAACAACGTCCCTTTCCTTAAGAACTACTGATAATCATGCTCTAACAATAACGTCCAGAATCCTTTCCTTATCCTCTGGGAAAAATGTGTGCGAGCCAGAGATTATCGTCATCGCTGGGTCATCCACCGCTCTAAAACATATCGGAAAGTTTCAGAGGAGATTGAATTCCATATGAAGATCCCTTAAGTTGGAAGATCTGCGGTGAAGGAGTAGACTGTCTTATTCTTTTGCTTCGGTTGGGTGTGAACGTCAACATTATCCTCTCGAATCCTTCAATTCATAAATCAATTGACCTTCATCCTCCCCTACTTCCTATCTGTGGATACCATCCGGAAGTTGCAAAGACCTCGAGGTTGTTCTGTGTTTATTATTTGATGCATCCAGTGATGACTATAAGTGATTATGATCCTTTATCATTCAGCTTACGATATCAATCAATTTCTGCACCTTTAATTGACGTGTTCTCTCGTTCACGACGCTGGAGTTTCTGTTGCGGAGCGACTGGGTAAGAGAGTAAATTATTGTACTAGAAAATCACTTCGTCCAGGAAAATTCCCAGGTCGTGGTAGGGTCACAATTGCTCCCCTTAAGACCACTTCCTAGACAGAACTTCCTGACTGTAATTTCTTAAGCACAATAAAGCACTACAAAATTTACCCACCAAAAGCTGCTAAATAAAGCTATAAAAAAGGGAAGTGATTCACAACTCACGAACAAGTATTATGATTAAACAAGTTCCAGAACTTCCTTAGACGAATTTCTTATGAGAAGCAATAAAGATAAAGCATACCAAATTACCCACAAAAGCTGCTAAAAGGGACGGACCGGAATTTTACGAGGTTCAGCCAATTTTGCCTACTTCCTCGGACACTACCAGAACTCTCTTATTTATACTTTAAGAGATATAGAGAGAAGAGATTACAATTTAGCATTCAGAAAATTACTAATTGTTGGGATGAGATTAGAAGTGAGGTGAGCACTTCCTTTTATAACAAAGGAAGTGCCCCTTTGTTTGCCACTCCGATGTGGGATGATGGATGAACCACATCTCACAATTCTCCACCTTGGTTTATCCCACTAACCAAAATAAAACTCTCTTACAAACCTACTTGGTAGTGTCTACAATTGCGCCTTTAGGCGCCAATTTAATAATTAGGATGTTGGTCAAGTCCAAGCAATGTTTGAACTTGACTGCGGTCACCACCTTGGTCATCATGTCTGCAGGATTCTCAGTCGTCCGGATTTTCTGAACAAGAATATCCCCTTCTTCGAGTATCTCCCGCACAAAGTGATAGCGAACATCAATATGCTTCGTCCTTGCATGATAGACTTGATTCTTTGCTAAATGAATAGCACTCTGACTGTCACAGTGCACCGTGATGTGCCTCTGACCAACTCCCAAGTCTTTAAGCAACCCATGAAGCCAAATACCTTCTTCACAGCCTCTGTCAGAGCCATGTACTCCGCCTCAGTCGTAGACAAAGCAACTGTAGACTGCAAGGTAGATTTCCAACTTACTGGTGCCTTGGCTAAAGTAAACAAGTAACCAGTAGTTGATCGTCGCTTATCCATATCACCAGCATAGTCGGAATCACAATATCCAACCACATTTGGACCACCTGTAACATCCTTCTCAAATAGCAGACCAATATCCACAGTACCTTGAATATATCGTAAAATCCATTTCACAGCTTGCCAATGATCTCTGCCAGGATCATGCATATATCTGCTCACAACTCCAACTGCTTGTGAAATGTCGGGCCTTGTACACACCATGGCATACATTAAGCTACCAACTGCTTCTGCATATGGGACTTAGCCATATAGTCTCTATCTTCTTTAGTCTTTGGAGATAATTGGGCACTAAGCTTCAAATGAGGAGCAAGCGGGGTACTCACAGGTTTTGTATTGTCGTTAATACCAAAACGTTGTAGCACCTTCTTCAGATATTGCTCCTGGGACAAACAAAGCTTGCCATTCCTTCTGTCTCTGCTAATCTCCATCCCGAGAATCTTCTTGGCTTCGCCCAAGTCTTTCATCTCAAACTCTTGAGCTAACTGAGCCTTCAATCTATCAATCTCTGACTGATTCTTTGAAGCTATTAGCATGTCATCAACGTACAAGAGTAGGTATGTAAGACCCATCATGTAGCTTGCGCAAATACACACAGTGATCATATTTGCTTCTCGTGTACCTTTGCCCTCTCATAAACAAATCAAATCGTTTGTACCATTGCCTTGGAGACTGCTTCAGCCCGTACAATGATTTGTTCAACTTACAAACCCAATTCTTTACTTTACCACGACCTTAAATCCTTCTGGTTGAGTCATATAGATCTCTTCCTCCAGATCGCCATGTAAGACGCGGTCTTCACATCAAGTTGGGCTAATTCCAAATTCAGCTCAGCTACTAACGCCAACAGAATTCTATGGAGGAATGTTTCACTACTGGAGAAAATACCTCATGGTAATCAATTCCCTCCTTCTGTGCGTACCCTTTGGCCACCAACCTAGTGTAGCGGACACTGTTTTCACCTGAAGTTCCTTCTTTCTTTGCAAACACCCATTTGCAACCAATTGCCTTCTTGCCCTTTGGTAGTTGTGCCAACTTCCACGTGTTGTTCTTGTGAAGAGAATTCATTTCTTCTTCCATGGCACCTTTCCACTCCTTACTTTCCGAGTTTTGATTTGCTTCTTGGAAAGTAGGTGGTACCCCTTCATCTACAACTGGAAGTGCATAAGCCACCATATCCGCATAACGAGCAGGTTTACGGATCTCTCTTCTGGGTCTTTCTTCTGCAATCGGATCTGATTCTGCTGTTGGAGCTTCCTCATTTGACTCATCTACTCCTTGAGAGTCACTATCATCTCCAACCAATGGGTTTACAAATATCTCCTTCTCGAACTCCACCTTCTTTGGTGCTTTCTCCACCTGCTTCTGAGTTCCCTCTGTCTGGATGGAGTACTGTCACCTTCTGCCACTCTGCCACAACGCAGATTCATCAAAGGTAACATCTCTGCTAATGATTGTCTTCTTTGCTTCTAGACACCACAACCGGTATCCCTTTACCCCAGACGCAATCCCCATAAATAGAGCCTTCTTTGCCCTTGGGTCTAATTTTGATTCCTTCACATGGTAGTAAGCCACAGAACCAAACACTCGCAAAGAACTATAATCAGTAGCTGGTTTTCCAGACCATGCCTCAAGCGGTGTCTTTCCACCAATAGCCGATGACGGTAACCGGTTCACAATATGGCTGCAATATGTTACCGCCTCTGCCCAAAATTGTCTGCCCAGCCCAGCATTTGACAACATGCACCGAACCTTCTCCAGCAATGTTCGGTTCATTCGCTCTGCCACTCCCATTCTTCTGCGGTGTTTCCCTGACTGTGAAGTGTCGGACAATTCCCGCGTCTTTGCAAACCTTCAAGAATGGATCACTCTTGTACTCTCCCCCATTATCTGTCCGGAGATACTTGATCCTTCGACCTGTTTGCGTCTCGACCGTCTTCTTCCATGTTAGGAAGATCCCCATCACTTCATCCTTAGTCTTCATGGCATACACCCAAACCCTTCGAGAAAATCATCCACGAAGGTCACATAGTAGCGGTTCCCACCCAAGGAAGGCGTCTTGGCGGGTCCCCAAACGTCAGAATGGACATAATCCAAAATACCCTTCGTATTATGAATGGCAGTGCCAAACTTCAATCTCTTTTGCTTCCCGAGAACGCAATGCTCACAAAAGTTTAACTTGCAAGCCTTCACGCCTTTCAGCAATCCCTGCTTTGCAAGAATCTGTAAGGATTTCTCTCCGGCATGCCCCAGTCGCATGTGCCACAACTGAGAGTCACCGTTCTCCTTGGGAGCCAACACAACTGCTGCTGTTCCTACTACTGTACTCCCCTCGTAGTAATACAGATTGCTCCTTCTGGTGCCTTTTATCACCGTCAGTGCTCCAGAAACGACCTTTAGAACCCCATCTTTAGCGGCCCATGAGAATCCTTTCGACTCCAATTGTCCCAGAGAAATGAGATTTTTGGTCAAGTTTGGAACATGCCGAACTTCTCTTAAACTCTAAAACTCTGGTTGATCCTTCATGGTTCTTCAACTTGATTGAGCCTATACCAATTGTTTTGCATGGGCTATTGTCTCCCATCAAAACGGTTCCACCCTTTAGTTCTTTGTAATCAAAGAACCAATCTCGAATGGGTGACATATGGTAGGTTGCTCCTGAATCCAGAATCCACTCATCCTGGTTAATTTTTGAAGTCGATGCCACCAATGATAGTCCTGATCCTTCGCTGTCGTATTCAGCTACACATGCGTCTTGAACAGCCTTGCCTTTCTTCTGTTTTGGACAGTCCTTCTTCCAATGTCCCTTTTCTCGACAAAGGGCGCATTCATCTTTGCCGAGCTTGGTTTTCGGTTTTGACCATCCTTTCTTCCCCTTTTTCTGAGCGGAAGAACGATCTCTCACCACTAATGCTTCTGCTGCTTCATCAGTACCAGCCCTCTTTTCTTTTCTTCTCACTCATTCATGGCTGTACAGTGCTGCAGTGACATCCTTCAGAGAGACATCGTCCTTCCCATGGAGTAGAGTTGTTTCCAGAAACTCATACTCATCAGGAAGAGATCCCAGTAACATTAAGGCCAAGTCTTCATCACTGAATGTCACATCCAAGTTTACCAAATCAGCTACTAGTTGATTGAAACTGGTGATGTGGTTATTCATCGTGGTCCCCGAAACATAAGAAAAGCGGAATAGCCTTTTCTTCATAAAAAGCTTATTCTGACTGCTCTTCTTCATGAATTTTTCCTCCAATGCCCTCCACAATTTCCATGCAGATTTTTCTTTAGAGAACGCATATTTTTGTTCTCTCGACAGGCAGGAGCGAATTGTACCACAAGCTGCTCGATTCATGGCCTCCCATTCCTTCTCTTGAATGTCTTCCGGTCTTGTCTCTTCAATGGCGATGTCAAGACCTTGCTGAAAGAGAGCGTCTTGGACTTCGCATTGCCACATGCCGAAATGGCCCGTACCATCAAATGTCTCCACCGAAAACTTAGCATTAGTCATCACCCTTCTTGTCCAAATCGATGACGAGGAAGTTGATGACGCTGTCTCCGGGGTCTTTAATTTGTCGTCTGCCATTTCTGCTCCAATTTTTATTTAGCAGCGCTACGACGTATCAACTGAACAAAGGAACGCTTTTCTGATGTGGAAGATCAGCCTAGCTGCAACCACAGAGCATACTAAGACAGAACCTTGGCTCTGATACCACTTGTTGCGGAAGCGACTGGGTAAGAGAGTAAATTATTGTACTAGAAAATCACTCCGTACAGGAAATTCCCAGGTCGTGGTAGGGTCACAATGGTCCCGCTTAAGAACCACTTCCTTAGACAGAATTTCCTGACTGTAATTTCTTAGCACAATAAAGCACTACAAAATTACCCACCAAAGCTGCTAAATAAAGCTATAAAAGGGACACCGGAATTTTACGAGGTTCAGCCAATTTTGCCTACTTCCTCGGACACTACCAGAACTCTCTTATTTATACTTTAAGAGATATAGAGAGAAGAGATTACAATTTAGCATTCAGAAGAAATTACTAATTGTTGGGATGAGATTAGAAGTGAGGTGAGCACTTCCTTTTATAACAAAGGAAGTGCCCCTTTGTTTGCTCACTCACGATGTGGGATGATGGGATGAACCACATCTCACAAGTTCAAGATACCATAGATCCTCTGTCGGGTGGGGAAAAAAAGTTCTATGACAACTCCAGTACTTGTAATTGGTGGAATCGGCACCTGGATCGGAATGGATCGCTCACAATCTCAAGTCAGGAACTGGTATGTTTTTATTTCATCCACTAACTTCCAAGATGTTTTCATTGAAGCAACTAAAAGGGAGGAAAGGAAGAAATAATTGTTTTTGGTATGAATCAACTCTGGATTATTGGTGGAATTTCGATATCAAATCATAATTTGGGCGAAAGAGAGATCTTTTGTTGCGTTGGAGGGGAGTGAGACTCCAGAGCGCTGCTAGAGTATAAGGTACTAGATAGATGTAGAAAGACAAGCTAATCCGATAGGAACACTGCCAGAAATGTTTTATGTAACAGTATCGCTATAAAATTGAAAGCGCGGTGTAGTGTTATGGGTATCAAAGTCTATGCAGTCATACGATTTGGATACTGATGAGTTGAAGGTTTTGTTAAAGAATTACATCTTTATGCTTAAATATATTGGTCTGTATAAGGAGAGCTTATTGGTGCTGGAGCACGAGGTGTCCTCCGGTATGGCTCGAGATTCGAAGAGCCCTCAAAGGGTGTTATGGCAAGATTAATGATTAGTTTAGGGATTTGAATCATGTTGTACGCCAATGTTATGAATAAATATATGGTAGTATAGTATTCATAATTAATTTGGCACAAAAGTTTAATGAACTTCTCTTTTGGTCGACTATAGATAGGCCAAAATCAATGTGGAACCTGTAGAGATCACAGAAAAGACAATGGGTTGGTGGATATTCACACATGGACTTGTGTAAAACTCTATGTATAACAATGAATATGCTCTGTATTGATTGTATGTTGAACGATTACAATACTGTAGTATTTATAGAGATACTCAGGACAAATATCTGAACAAGTATCTGATTATTCTAGAACATGTACTGGACTATAATAGAGTGGGCCTTATTCTAATATTTGTATTGGGCCCAAGTACAACGTTACTCTAACATCCTCCCTCGGTCCAAACTACTATGCAACGGGAGTTTGGAGCGCACTCGAAGAAACACGGTGGGAGACAGAGCCTTAGTCAAGACGTCGGCAAGCTGGTCTTCCGACGGTACATGTTCAACCTGGAGAGCTCCACAAGCAACACGCGTTCTCGCACGAAGTGAAAATCCACCTCGACATGCTTCATCCTGCTGTGAAAGACAGGATTTTTGGTGAGGTATGTTGCACTTAGGTTGTCGCAGAGTAAAATTGGGGGTTTTTCAATTCGCTGACCTAGCTCCTTCAAGAGTTGTAAAAGCCAGATTGCCTCAGCCGTAGCAGTAGATAAGGCCTTGTATTCGGCTTCTGTGGATGATTTAGCGACGGTTTTCTGTTTCTTTGAACTCCAGGACACCATGTGAGGACCGAGAAAGATGCAGAAACCTGATATGGATTTTTGGTCGACCGCTGAGCCAGCCCAATCTGCATCAGCAAAAACGGTAACTGAATCTATGGGAGCCGCGGGATAGAAGACACCAAGCTTGCGAGTGTGAGTCAGGTATCTTAGAATTCTTTTGACCGCAGTCCAATGAATTTGTTGAGGCCGATGCATGTACTGACAACTTTATTTACCGCAAAATGTATGTCTGGCCGGGTTATTGCAAGATATTGCAAGGACCCAACAATACTCCTGTACTGAGTAACATTCTCAAATAGAGGCGAGTCTGAATGATCCAGTGACACTGTAGGTGTATAGGAGTAGAGCTAGGTTTTGATAAGGACATGCCTGCTTTAGTCAAAAGGTCATTGATGTATTTTTCCTGTGTAAGCAGAACACCCTTAGAACTTCTGTAAACTGAAATACCTAGGAAATATGACAATTTTCCCAGATCTTTAACAGGGAACCGCAGAGTTAACTGCTCCTTAAGCTTGGACAGTAAGGATAAGGAGGAGCCAGTCAGTAATATCATCCACGTAAATAAGCATGTAGACTGTATCCTTTCCCTGAGAAAATATAAACAAGGAACTGTCCTTGACTGATTTCACAAAACCAATCTGTAACAGATAGGAACTTAAGGTAGAATACCAAGCCCTCGGTGACTGTTTTAACCCATAGAGAGCTTTCTTCAGCTGACAAACATGGTTAGGATAGAGCTTACTCTTAAACCCTGGGGGCTGTTTAACAAAAACAGCCTCTTCTAGTTCACCATTAAGGAAAGCATTTTGTATATCCAGATGTTGAATAGGCCAGTTTGAAGCAACAAACAATAGATAAGACAGTTCTGATTGTAGTGACTTTGATAACTGGACTGTATGTATCAAAATAATCAACCCCCTCTGTTTGATTAAATCCTTGGCAACCAGCCTTGCTTTCCTTCCGTTCAATAGATCCATATACATTACGTTTTGTCTTGAGAATCCATTTGACTCCCAAAACATTCATTCCTGGTGTAGAAGGAACTAACACCCAAGTCTGTGTTTTAAACAGAGCTTGATATTCTTTCTGAATTGCCTCTTTCCATTCATCATACTGTTGTGCCTGAGTGAAAGAGGGCTCATATGGAACCAAAGTGGTGGTGTTACACCAAGGCACAGTGCCATCTGTGCGAATCAGAGGTCTGTGTATGTTGGCACGAGCTCTAGTAATCATAGGATGGGGTAATGGTGGAGAATCTGAAACAGAAGAGGGAGTAGATGAGGGTGTTGGTGGTAAGGATGAAGTATTCTGAGTGGGTGAGGAAGGAATGGTCTGAGTAGGTGTTGGGGAAGTATGATGAGGTGATGGCGGGGTAATCTGAGGAGATGAGTGATGGGGTAGGTATAATGACAGATGTGAGAGTAGGGATAGGAGCTAGTTGTGGGGAAAGAGATGGTGAGGTAGAAGCAGGTGTAAGAAAAGGGAACTGCTCCTCATTAAAGATAACATCACGGTTAACATAGAGTTTCTTGGTGGCAAGACAGTAACACAAATATCCTTGATGTGAAGTGGAATATCCCAAGAAGAGACACTTTTGTGATCTGTAGGCAAGTTTGTGAGATTGATGAGGTCTGAGATTAGGCCAACAAGTACAGCCAAAAACTCTGAGTGTGGAGTAATCAGGGGGTTTGGAATACAACTTTTCAAAGGGTGTTTTGAAGGCCAAAATTCTTGTGGGTGTCCTGTTTGCAAGATAAACTGCTGTGTTAACAGCATAACTCCAAAACTGAAAGGGTAGACCTGAGTGAGATAGAAGAGTTAGGGCTTTGTCCATGATAAACCTATTCCGTATTTCAATTGCCCCATTCTGTTGATGGGAATAAGGACAAGAAAATCTGTGTTTGGATGCCTTTTGTTTTAACCAGATCAGATAAAGCAGTGAATTCTCCACCCATCAGTTTGTATGCTTTTAACAGTAGTGCTGAACTGATTCTCAATCAACCGCAGGAAAGTATCAAATATAAGTCGAACATCAGATTTAAAAGCCATAGGAAAAATCCATATGTACTTAGAGCAATCATCCACAATCAGTAAGAAAAATCTGAAACCATCTACAGATGTAATATAGGCAGGTCCCCAGACATCTAGGTATAAAAGGTCAAAAGGGGAAGTAGAAACAGTAGTACTAGAGTAATGTGGTAGGGCATGATTTTTGCCTGCACAACAATTGTCACAAAACTCATTAAATCTAGGGGATGTGGAGGGTAAATGGTAGTCACACAGGACTTTATTTGTAATAAAGGATGAGGGATGTCCAAGACGTTTGTGTCAAATGGTAGAAGTAGTCTTAGTTCCTGGTAGAAGCTTGGTGGCTGAAGCCTGAGGGGTGTAAATCTGAGGTAGGGCATAGACTGCATTCTTAACCGGACCTTGAAGGAGCACTCTCCTGGATGTAAGATCCTTCACAGCAAATCCATTTGCATAGAATTCAAAATACACATTATTATCATGGCATAGTTGTCTCACAGAAATCAAGTGCTTATTTAACAAAGGAGAATGATAGATCTGATGTAGCAAGAGGTTACCAGAAGAGTGAGAAATTGAACCAGATCCCTGATGAGATATAGGTAGGCCTGAGCCATCGCTTAGGGAAATAGTATCATGTCCTGAATACTCTGAGGAACCAAGGTTCAGCCTGCCTAGGTCTCCGGTAAAATGGTGTGTAGCCGCTGTATCAGGGAGCCAATCAGACTGATAATAATTTCCAGCTACATTGCTAGTGGCATTAGCAGAAAAGGAGGGAGGGGGAGCTGGTTGATAGGTCTGATTGAACCTATGGTAACAGACACCAGCCACATGCCCTTTCTTTTGACATATTTGACAGGTAGGTCGGTTATCAAGAGTTCCATTAAAATAGGAACCACGTCCTCCTCCTCCTTTATAATTTCCTTTTCCACGTCCTCCTCTGTTGCTTCCTCTACCACTACCACCTCTGCCTCTGTTACTGTTTCCTCCAGAAAAGGTTGTCTCAGTGGCATTTAGACAAACACTATCAGTGACTGATTTTCTGGATTGAGCCAGAATGTCCTCATAAATCAGCAAGTAATTATAGATCTGTTGAGGAGTACAGATCTCTGTCCTAGTAAGGATATTAGTGACCACAGCTTCATATTCCTTAGGTAATCCACGAAGGATATAGGACTGAAACTCACGGTTGCTGACTTTATGACCTGTTATAGCTAGAGAGGCAGCAAGATTCCTAGCTCTATTATAATAAGCAGTCACATCTTCTTCTGATTTCTTTGACAGACTAGAAATTTGTAGATGCAATTGCCCTAGATGTGCGACAGTCTGACTAGAAAAAGAAGTATGAAGTTCAGACCAGACCTCAGCAGAGGTAGACAAATCGATTACCTGACTTGCAATTTCTTCAGTGAGAGAGATTAGAAGAATAGACAACACCAATTGATCCTGCTGGATCCATTTGAAATAATCTGAATTGCTTTCACCATTGATGATCTGAGCTGGACATGGATAGCTGGATTCCACATACTTGTACAGGTCATTTCCACGCAAGAAAGGTATGAGCATACCTTTCCAGATTCGAAAATTTGTTTGATTTAATTCACTAAGTTTGCTGCAGTTGACATGAGAGACTGATTGCTTGTGTTGTAGTTACGACAGCAGCAGACTTTGGTTGTGGATTTGGAGTTAAAGTCTCTCCGGTTGATTCATCAGAGAGAGAGTCGTCATTGAAGATATGTGAATTGTGAAGGATCTGATGGATCGAGGCGAGAGTTTGAAGAGAATGTGTTGATCCAGATCCAGATCTGGATCTAGATCTGAAAAGGAAAAACTCTCATTGAAGCTCTGATACCATGTAAAACTCTATTTATAATAATGAATTATGCTCTGTATTGATTAGTGATTTGAAACGATTACAATACTGTAGTATTTATAGAGATATCAGGACAAATTCTGAACAAATATCTGATTATTCTAGAACATGTACGGACTATAATAGAGTGGGCCTTATTCTAATATTAGTATTGGGCCCAAGTACATCGTTACTATAACCGAGTAGACTAAAATTAAAAAAAAAACCCTGGAAAAAACACTTATACTAATGAAGTGTCGAACCAACTCCTAAAGAATTTACAGAAAAACTTTATCTAAACTAGTATAAGTTACAATTAAATAAAAGACCCTAAAGTATCGGCTAGGATAGAACCGAAAAATCTCACTTATTATGTTAGCACGTTTTGGATAGAATTCCCCCTCAAGCTTGTACTAGGTAAAGAAATTTGTCTTTTACCACGATGGATGCGCTTGATGAGAAAATCGTAGCGAGATCTATATAGACGTCTTTATCACATAAAAACTCGTGCAAAGACATATACTATGTTGGATGGATCAAACCCCACGTAATCACTGACGTGTGCAGATAAGAATCATGAGAATAGATAGAGTGATAAGCCTCTACGCATTAGGTCCAATCTTGGTGATATACAAAAAAGAGGGTATAGTAAAACTACATACAAATATCCAATTGGAACCTGATAACGCTTAGAGCTAGTGGCATTGTAGTGCAGGTCTTACTTCACAAAGGCACCGTGGACTATATGTTGGAACTCTAGAAACCTATCATTATCAGGACAAATGGCTGGCCATGGCACAGCACGTAGAATGGATCGAATGTTCGCTTAAGCATACATTGTACTAATTTGTGATTTGAACTTACAAATGGCTCTCGCATCTTAGCCGCTTGTCAAACTCAAGCATATATAGTAGTAAAAGATATGCTTTCCCGAATTGGAGAGCCCTTTTTCAAACAATTCTTATTTGAGGTTTTATCTGCATCTCTATGTGCGTTCGTAGAACATCTACAGTGGTCCCCGTAGTTGGGGTACCATTCGTGATAAGCAAGCATGGAGTCTCCCTGCCTGCCAGGAATATTAAAATATCTAGATCGAAAGCAAGACGCCGGTAGGGGAAATAAAAAGGAAGAAAGAAACCTTACTTTTCAACAAAAGAAAATGGGTCAAAAGCGAGGAACTTTTGATGAATCCTGTCCAGTGTGGGCGCAAGAGAACCATAATTTCACATGAAGGCTTGCTCTCTTAGATTGAATTGATTGTTTGATGGCGTCCATTGTTAGTTACTCATGGACCAATGGAGAAAGATATCGTTGTCGTGAACAGAAAATAGTAAGGAAATGATTCCTTAGAAGACAAATGGAAACATAAGGATTCTTTATTTCTGGAGAATGTATGAGCTAGGCTAGATAAACAAAAAGATAGTATGATTCAAATTCTCATATTGTAGGTTATTGGTTGCAGGAAAAGGACGTATATGATGGAACGATAAGTTTATTCTCTCGTATCTATTTGATCACCGGAGCATGTTTGCCACCCACATATATAATCCCGTTGGAGTGTGACTGTTGCTGGCAACTACAGGTGCTTTCCACATCCAGGAGATGGCGGGCAGCAAGAAACTAGTTCTCACTGCGGCCATGCATATGCTGAAAGTGGATCTAGAGGTCATCGGTGTCAACAGAGCTAGAATACAAACAGATATCATTTTATGTTTCTATGTTTTGGTTCAAAATTATAGACTATTTTATCTAGGTAGTGGTCTCCAGCCGGGTTCTGTCGGGTTTTTTAAAGGTAATGATATATTAGTAAATTAAAACTTTCCAAAAATGTTTTTTTTATGAGGTGTAGGATCGGTTGGGGGTTGATTCAGACTTGTAAGACTCTGGAACATAAATATAGACATAACTTAAGCAATGAGACTCTCTTTATTGATGTAAACAATGATTACAGAGTTTTTCTCTTGCTCGTGGGTAGCCAGAGTCTCTCTGACCACTTCACTCAAAAGCTAAAAGTATAATGCGACTCTTGTAGTAGCTATGAGTGATTCTCTCTCTATCTTTCTCTCTCTCTAAGCTCTAATACTTTTCTCTCTATACGCTCTGTAAAGATGTGCATCGATATGATCTAGCAATCCTATATTTATAGTCCTAACTATGACAGTTTTTACATGTGCACATTCTTAGGTCAGTTCCCTGAATTTTCAGAACTGAAAAGTGGGGTGGGAAGGGGGGGGGGGGGGGGGATATGGCTTCTGAACATGGGCAACTCCTTAGCCATGTTCTGTAAGTTTTGGCGCCCAGCTTTCCCGCCTTGCAGATAGTCTCGTTGCCAGCCAGACTCTCCCTGTTTTGATGTTTCTATGTCAGTGTATGCAGGCAGACTCTCATACTTTGGCATTTTTCAGCAAAACTTCGATAAGCTCGACTCTTAGATGAATATCATGGGAACGTGAGGGCTTTCTTCAACACATTTTATGCACTGATTTAGAACACGATAAGCTCGACTTTAGATGAATATCCTAGGAACAGGCCTTCATCACTCTTAGCATGAAATTATCTTTGCCATTATTATGGATGTAGCAACGACAACCAAACCTCTGTAGATATGAGATGTTGGGCTTGCGATGTTTAAGCAGTTCATAGGGGGTTTACTGAAGAATGGAATGATATACACCCTATTAGAGACATAACATGTTGTGTTGATTGCTTCCGCCCAAAAGTATTGTGGGAGTCTGCTATCAATCATCATTGTCGGAGCCATCTCAACAAGAGTCCGGTTCTTTCTTTTGACAACTCCATTCTGGCGTGATATGCGTGCAGAAGATAGTTGGTGCTCAACTCCATGTATCCTGCAAAAATCATCAAAGAATTGATTGCAAAACTCCGTACCCTGATCAGACCTTAAGGTTTTGACTGGGTAGGAAAGAATTTTGCAGTCTAGTGATAAGTTGGAGAATTCAAAGAAAGTATCATCTTTTTGTTGCTAAAAACATGACCCAGGTCCACCATGAGTAATCATTGACCACAACAAAGACATATCGCTTACCATTTTTGCTCCTGACTCGCATTGAACCGTATAGATCCATATGAAGGAGTTCAAAAGGTGCATAGCTAGATAATTCAGATTTACTCTTAAAAGATGCACGAGTTTGCTTACCTTTTACGCAAGACCCACAAACAGACTCTACCTGAAAATTAATACCGGTAGACCAATAACTAAACCATTTTTTGGAGTTTGTTCAGTAACTTGCCATGGGCATGTCCTAGCCTAGCGGCCATAAGTTCTGAGTGTTGTCCTACACACTCATTCAGACCTTACCTATACTACACAAAGTGTTAAGATTGATCATATACAAATTTCCCACTCTTTGACCGACAACCTTTAATTTTCCAGATTTTTCATTAAAAAAATTGCAATCAGTAGAAGAGAAAAGTACTAAGTTATAGAGATCACAAATCTGAGAGATACTAAGTAAACTATGTCCTAGACCGGTGACAAGATTAACATGATTCAGAGAGAAAAGAGAGGGGTTACCCACGGAACCGATGCTGACGATTTCACCTTGCTTATTGTTTCCGAAAGTGACCTTCCCTCCTTTATGTGGAGAAAGTGAGGTGAATTGATTTGGGTCTCCCGTCATATGGCGTGAGCACCCACTATCTAAAAACCAGTTATTCCGCGAGACCTTCACTTCCTCCTGCAATCAAAAAATCATTGATGAGCTTTAGGGACCCAAATGTACTAGGGTCCCTTGTTAGATCCAGACTTATACAGTTCTTTCTTGCTTCTAAAATTGATTTCATGCGAATCATATTAAAAGATAAGTGGCAACCCATTTTGTCACAAGTAGAGTCTTGATGACCATAACCACCACAATAGCCACAAATTTTTGTTGGAGGATGACGAATATGTTTGTGGTTCCCTTTGAATTTGTTTGCAAGATTCTCCTTTAAAAAGACCTGTGCCTAACATCATTTGCTTACGAGACTCCTTTAGCAAAGTCCATTTTACCATTTAACCACTTAGGAGTCTCTAAGGTTGAACCAGAGCCTGGTTTGGCAGACTCTAATTCTCTAATCAGTCTACTCACTTCCTTTTGGAGCTGAATTTTATCAGCTTGAGTCTCTTCAAGCTTGGTACGTGCCCACTCAGGGATTTGTTCAGGACTGACTTCTTTGAATAACATAGCTGGTTTGAATGAGAGGGCAGGTGTTTGTTCTTTGGACTTACCCTTGAGCCCAATCAACTGAGTGGTGATTTTTTTAGCAGCGGTTTTTGATTCTTCAAGTTCAACCTGAGTTTGGCTGAATTGATCTGCAAGTTTCTTATTCTCCTCCTTGAGAAACTTGCACTAGGCAGTGGACTCCATCAGTTCCTCATAAAGATCATTAAAAAGAGTCTCGTAGTGCTCTAGTTCTTCCTGATAGTCGAAGGTTCTGTGCCTAGCTTCTTTTAAGAGGTGTTTCACGTATGCGGTTTCTTCTAAACACTAATTTTCCCCCTTTTTGCTGCTTTTCTGACTTTATGAATTAAAATTGCAAAACCAGTAGGAATGATATTATAAAATGTCAGATTCAAGGTGTGAAATAGTTACCTCATCGTCAGGGATGGTCTGTTTGCATGACTCATGAGCCATAAAGCAAACCAGTCCAGCCGGATCAAAATCTGGGTCCTCGGCATCTGAATCTGAGCCCCCCATGCAACATTCACCAAGAGAGATTTTTGAGTTTCTTTGGTCGTTTTAGTCCGGAAATCACGAGCAAAGTGATCTGATTTGTTACAATGAAAGCAGACTCTGGTATCTGAAGTTTGATCTGAATTGTTTGCGGGCAGCTGAAGTCTGTCTGAAGTAACAAATCAATTTGTACGATCTGGTCTATTTTTCATGAATTTCTTGAAGTTTTTCACCAGCATGGCCACATCTTGAAGTGACGAGTTGTCACTTTCCTCAAGGATGCTCTCAATTAACCCGGCGGCAAGTTGCTTGACCTGGTAGGTAGTCATATTCTTTTCGTGGGAAGGAGAGTTTGTTTGTACCTACAAAGCTTGGTCAGTGGCAGCAATAATTTGATTAGAATTAGGATTCATACCTCATTTTTTCTGAATGCTCTCCTTATACTTGGTCACAGACTGAAGATAGGAGCCAAGGTCCTGCGTGTCCATTTTGACAAGTGTCATATTCTCTTTGTGGGAAGGAGAGTTTGTTTGTACCTACAAAGCTTGGTTAGTGGCAGCAATAATTTGACTAGAATTAGGATTCATACCTCGTTTATTCTGAATGCTCTCCTTATACTTGGCCATAGACTGAAGATAGGAGCCAAGGTCCTGCAGTGTCCATTCTGACAAGTCCTTTGACGACTTGGTAGATATAACTGTTTCTGCTCATTCTTCCTCCAGGCTATCAAGGAACTTCTGAAGTGAATCTTCTTTTGAGTAGGAAATGTCAAGATCCTCCATTTGGATCAAGATTTCGTTGAACCTTGTGATCATATCCTCTAGCTTTTCCCTTGGGTTTTTGTATGCAATTTTCATAATCCATCCGTAACTCTTGAATATTGCACTTCTTGAGTTCAGTAATCCTTTCATAAATGACCTATGATCATAGTTGGATTTGAACCCAGGACAACTCACTCAATGCTTCTATTCCTTACCACTACACCACCATCAACTATATATTATATGGGGTCATTATACTATATACATAAACTCTAATTATTTTACATATAGAAATCTCTGACTTTTCGAAGAACTTGGGGTCATGTGACCCCACATGTACCCCCTTAGATCCGCCCCTGGTTGATAGTTGATGGACTTCAGGTGCGGTTCCATTTCATTTTTCCATTGGGTGTAATTTGTGGAGGTGAGTTTTTGATTTTTAAAGTGAGCATGGTGGGGGTTATGGGAGTAAATGTTTGACATTGTGTGCTTTTAGTGATTCTCAGCCAACAAGGCTTTGATACCACGTGTAGGATCGGTTAGGAGGCTAGATCATGCAGACTCTTGTTGTTACACAAGAGTAGCCTGACTGCAAGACTCTGGAACGGAAATATAGACACAACTTAAGCAATGAGACTTTCTTCATTGATGTAAACAATGATTATAGAGTTTTTCTCTTGCTCGTGGGCAGACAGAGTCTGTTTGACCACTTCACTCAAAAGCTAAAAGTATAACACGACTCTTATTGTAACTATAAATTATTCTCTCTCTATCTTTCTCTCTCTAAGCTCTAATACTTTTCTTTCTATAAGCTCTAGAAAGACGTTCAGCGAAATGATCTAGCAATCCTATATTTATAGTCCTAACTACGAAAGTTTTTACATGTGCACATTTTTCGGCCGGTTCTTTTTTTGAGAATTTCGGAATTGAAGAGTGGGGGGGATATGGCATATGATCGTGGGAAACTCTTTAGCCACGTTCTGTAAATTTGGGCCCCAATTTCCCACGTTGCAGACAGAGTCCGGTTGCCAGCCAAACTCTCTCTGCTTCGATGTTGTTGTGTTAGTGTATGTAGTCGGACTCTCGTACTTTGGCATTCTTCAGCAAAAATTCAGCAGCTTCAGGAATCAAAAAGGGGCTAACTGAGTAGCAAATTACAACCAATAAACAGTGAGTACAGGTAGTGTAAAACCAGTCAAGAGAAATAAATCGAAGTAGTTATACAATATAAAGTGGAACCACATGTAAAAGCTATGCAGATTATCTCCTTTAAGTTTGTAGCCCTGCCAGAGCCATTGCTGTTGGTTGACGGTGCCATTCATTTCTACACCATTCTAGGGTCTGAATTTTAATAGACAGTAGCCACCTCTTTCGAAATTACCACAGCTTGTTCGAAGAGAGTTTTGTTCCTAAACTAGCAGATATTGTAAGCTGAGAACATAAAAGTTGCATTCCACATCTTCTTCGCCTTGCTGCTGGGGGGGGGGGTGACTGCACCAGTTTATGAAAAATTGTAATATATCGTTATATGACCATGGCTTAACGCCCCACCACTTGAACAAGCATACCCAGACCTCCTTGGTTTTCCTACACTCCAGGAAGAGATGATCAGCCGACTCAACTTCTCGTCCGAAGACAGGGCTCAATGCTTCATTTAATGGGACTAAGTTCATTCCAAATAACCTGTCTCTGGTGGAAATTTTCTTGTTTAGCAGGAACCAATTGAAAATTTCTATTCACGGTGGGCCAATCCCTGCTTAACCTTCATCTGGGATAGGCAGACGGGTATCATGCCTATAAAGAGCCCACTTCTCTGCTCGCTTTGTTCCTCTAGTGTTGTGAAATGCTATTGTTATTCCCATGGCCAAATCCCCAGTTAACCTTCACCTATTTCTTCAGTATTCTACCAATATTGGCCAATGACTTGTTTGGTAATGGAGATGTTACACGCAACCTTTGTCCGTATTTGAAGCAGCAGTGGGCTTCAGAGGACACAGTAGGCCTGCGAGTTTTCCTCTTTTTTGCAATCTAAGGGCAGTCACATGCTTTAGAGGATTGCTCTACCAAGGTTTCAAGGGTCAACACGACCGTTAAATCAATTCCTTGTTTGGATTCAGGATCTACTGGGGTTGGTCTCCCATTGTTCGGGATAATTGGTAAGCCAATGCTCTGTTGAGATACAGGGCTATTCCCCAGTGGTAATTGGTTACACTCATCGAAGGTATTTTACTAGTTGGGGGGGGATGTGGCTCCACTTCTAGAGTTGCTTTTTTGGGATTCAGTTACTGCCCAAGTAATATTTAAATTTCCTAGTTTGCGACGTGTGGTTGTATCTAGATTAATCAACACATCCTAGTGCATTTTAAAGTTGCAGGTGGTATCACTAGCCACCTTTCTCAATATGTTAGCGCTGTTCCCTAGTTAACCGTTCCAGCTTCTATGTATATTTCCCATGCCTACTTCTTCATTAATGACAATAATCATAATGTGCATGCCTTTGGATTAGATCATCAGCATTCCGTTATTTTCTTCACAGGTCACTTTCAGTTCCACCGGTCGTGTCTCTTCCCCTGCTTTGTTTGCCAGTACTTCATTAATTGGCATATTAATTATGTCACTTTGCTACTTTTCACTTGGTTTTGTTGGGTTGGTACTTTACAGTTTCCAACTACCTCGCCTCTTGGTCTTCCTCACCAATATCCGTTAACACCACCACTATAGGCGGCTCACAGGCCGTCGCTGCTCTTTCACTGAGATCCTCCAATGAAACTTTCATTACACCCACTGTCGAGACTGTGTTATCAAACAGGACATCGACTTCTTCGTTGATGATTCTAAATAAGCTGGTTTCCATTGTTACGAAGACCAGGGATCTGACTCATATATGTTTCAAATTTCAAAACACGTCTGTATTTCTCCACAATTCTTTGTAAGTGATTTCTGACCATGCCTGGGGTGGTATGCTTCAGACTGCAATGTTGGCTTCTCTATTTTGTTGCGTTACCTCATCTGACCGTTCTTCGATTGTCCACCACTCCTTATTCCATTTGATTTTCTGTAGAAATCTTGTTTGGCCTTCTTTGCTTATGAATATCACTAGATAATCATATGGTGATGAGCTTATGACATGCTCAATGTCACCATTGGATTCCATCACCACCTTGACCTTAGCACACGTAGTTTTTTCCCCACTTTAACCTTAGTGCTTCTGTCAAGACTAGGGATAAGAATCCCTGAACGAGCTAATTTAATCACGTGTTTGTTTATCATAACTTTCTTTTCACCCGAGCCATGTGGTATCTGTGATTGTGTCGGCCACTGCTCCCTTGGGGTGGAGGTGGAGGTGGGGGTGTGGGAGGGGGGTTTCACATGGCCTGGATATCCTCGAAACATGGGTTTCCTTTTCAGTGGTCTGGAAAATTACGTACTGAGCCTCCTTCCATCAATCCAAGAGCCATTTATCTCCTTGATGACCTACTAGTCTTGCTAAGTATTTTCAAACTCAACAAATGCATATCGTGTGTTTGTAACGATATGTCTCTTGATGGGCCGGTTGACATTGATGATCCTCCTGAATTTGGCAAAAGTTTTCTAGAGTGTGCCCAGAGTCTTGTCGTCGTGGATGTTGTCAACGAACACCGTTGCAGACACAGCCTGAGGGACTTGCTGCGAGTTCCCTAGTCCCTCAATACGAGAAGTGAACGATTTAATTAGGAAAATCTTACAAAAATTTGCTATGGAGACTGGATTACAGAGAAAATTAAAATATACAAAAGCCCCCAATTTGAGTGAAAAGAATACGCTCCAACCAATCATGGTTTGGGAAGGTCTTTTAACTTTTGCCAAACACCCGACTTGATAACAAACTTGATGCCAGTCATAATCTTTGAGGCTTTCTTGCTTGGTTAGATATAGCACGCTTGTGGTGCTCAATCCAGATGGCGTGCACCATGGAGATCTCCATGGAAGCCCGTCTCACGTAGTCCAACCAATGCAGCAGCGCAAACTAGTGCAGTTCGTGGGTATCCCTTGCCAGTTGTAGATGGTCCACTAGATCTCGCATGAGATCCTTCAACAAAAGAATAGGTGGTCACTAGCCTTTATAGAACCCTTATAGAGCCAAAATTTGTTAGTAAGAGGAATGCCCCAAGATGAAAGCCTATCATAAGTTTTAAGATGAATTTTCAGGGTGAGCCACAATATAGATTTGGTTTTGGGGACAGTCCAGGTTCTTTAACAAATATCATACCATTGTAAAGACTGGGAGGGCCTAGTGGCATCATCATAGAATTTTGCTTACCTTGGGTTGGGGGGAGGGGGTATGTGAGTAAAAGGATAGCGTCCAGGGTAATTCCATAGGTGTGGAATAGCTAGTTCCTAACATGGAAAATAAATTTCTAAACCAGGGGTCATCACTTCTCGAGGAAATGGTCCAAAGGTCCGAGACATATAGATAAATATTGTGGGTCCACTGGACCATAATCGCACAATATTGTTACAAATATGGATTTAAGAAAGAAACACAAAATCCACTTATGGATATCTCTGAGGCCAAGGCCTCCGAAGTTCACTGGCATAGATAGAGGTCCAAGCAACAGGGGCAGTAAGATTTTTGTTTGCTTCACCCGACTAGAGAAAATAGCGAAATCTCATATTAATAATCTTAATGCCATTTTTAGGAATTACTAGGCAAGGAGCCCAAAATCCATAGTGCCATATAGATTCGCTTGGAAGAGGGAGAGCTGACCTGCAAATGACAGGTACTCCCCTCACCCCCAAGAAGAAATTTGCTTACGGGTGCAGACAAGTAGTGGGTTGAAATTAGAGGTCCTAAGAGCGAAGGTAGGGATGCCAAGGTATTGGAAGGGAAGTGAGCCAACATTGAATCCAAATGCCTAACTGATTGAGGTAGAGGCAACACCCATAGGAAGCTAGGTATCATACTTTGAAGGGTTAAGCCGGAGTCTTTAAGCATCTAAGAAGAGCTTAACCTTCTCAAGTGTGAGGGATATTGATTCCCAGTCCCCTTAAACATCTAAGAAGCGCGTCATAAACGAAGAAAACATGGGAGATGTGATAGGCTTTGTAGTCTGGGAGAAAACGTGAATTCAGGTAGGTAAGAAGTTGGTCCAAAAAACTGAACAAAATGTCAAAAAGATAAGGAGAGATGGGGTCCTCTTGATGAAGGGAACACACCCCTTTTAAAAACCCAATAGTATAGCCATTAACATTGATCAAATAGGAAGTGGTAGAGACACGCTGAAAAATCCAGTTATAGAAGGTTAGAGGGATTTAGGAAGGAAAGGGTTGTGCAGAGAAAATCCCATTCGATAGTATCAAATTCTTTCCTAATATCCACCTTCATCATACAACGGATGGATATATGCACATAGCACAAATAGAGATTGTCCGAGATGAGTCTAGCTTTGATGAAGGCAGTATCACTCTCGTCCACAAGGGTGGGAAAAATCTCTTTGATCCTATCCTCTACTAAATGGTGCTCTAACAGGAGACATGTCTATAATCTCCGGTAAAGAAGGCAAAGTTCATTCTGGGGATCAGGGAAATAAGAGTTAAGTTAATCTCCATAAGGGTCCTTCCGCTTGATCGTTGTTGTAAAAAAATCTATATAAAGACACTAGTAGGAAAACAGCCTATTTCTGCGGTTGTAAAGGGCCTATTCTGCGGTTGTAAAGGGCCTATTCTGCGGTTTACAACCGCAGAAATGAGCACCGCAGAAATAGGTATTTTACCCTATTTCGGCGGTTCCGGAAAACGAATAGACCCTATTTCGGCGGTTCCGGAACCGCCGAAATAGACCAACTCCATTTGACCGTAAACGTTTGACCTGGCCACCTATTTCGGCGGTTCTTTAGTAGGAACCGCCGAAATAGGTGGCCAGGTCAAACGTTTACGGTCAAATGGAGTTGGTCTATTTCGGCGGTTCTTTAGTAGGAACCGCCGAAATAGATAGTCTTTTTTTTTGTTTTTCCTTTCCAGCTTATTAATGCACCCAAATACACCATAAAATTAAGCAAACCTGTAAATACATTGTATAATGCTGCCCCACCAAGTGGGGCGCCTCAGTAGCATACTATAAACCCATAAAACGGCCATAATCATCGGCACGCATCAATAAATGCAGGAAAAAGCAAGAAAATTCATAACAAAAATAAGGATTAGTTGTACACTTCACCACACTCTCCACACCACACTCCATTACAATATACAATTTACTACGTTTCAATCTAATGAAATACATAATAACACAAGTAGCGTTCAAGGCAAACTAACTTTAGAGGAATCAACTAAGTACGTCGATGGAGATAAATTCTGTCCAATCCTCGAGGATTTCAGATATGTGCCTATCTTCATAATTTCCAATGCCCACGATTTCTTCGAAAGCCTTGAACAAACAAAAATGAATAGTTAATGAGACACTACACAAAGAATGACAAAGAATAAAAATACATATAACCAAGACTTTCAAAGATAGTTTTATACCATGTCCAATGATTTTTCTGGAAAAAACTTGGATGATGCTACTAAGTCATGCATAAACCTCATAACATAGTAACCACATTCTGATCCACCAGGCTGTACTGGACACTATACATTCACACATTACGTTATCAGTCATACTTGCAGGTCTACTATTAACATGTTAACTATTTGCACAAAATAAGTAAAAGTACCTTCACTGCAGTCCAAGGGATATTCTTCGGTGTCTTTTGCAATGCACGCAGTGCAGCTTTGAAGCCACTATACAAAATAAATAGTTTGAATGTAATACACAAATTAATCAAATTTAACGAAACAATTTATTAAGTTATGACAATTGTTGTATAATTTAATAAGCTCACCTCATTAGAGCCGTTGCTATCGCTGGCTTCTTGGCACTCGTACCAAGTGAGTCGAACTGTAAGATTCTCGGGTATTTCATGACCAAAACCAACAACGACCAATGGTGACTGCTCACGTGATGAATAAAATTGAAATCATAACACGGATAACATAACTTATAAATAAAACGTAATAAGATATGGAAGTATGACTTACGCTTGATAATATGGCAGCATAATGTATGACTTGTCTGCACATTCATATATTGTGTTCGTCACGTACCGCAAAAGACTTTCAGGATCTATTGACATAGTCAGTTCACAGCAAGTATCAGGGCATAGGAATCCGAAGCTGTTAGTCTGATGATCTCGTATCGCCTTGGAATGCACATGCCTGCACCATAAAGACAACAACATTAGTGAACGGCGTTAAAGTACAAACTAATTCAAGTATTTCATTAATATAGGAAAAGGTATGAGATCGCTCACATGCTAGCTGACTTCAGAATCGACACATTTAACCAGTCTCTCTTGAATACATCAACGAAGTCGGACATATATATATCGAACGTATGAGTCCGTCCTTCGGGTTCGTGATGGTGAAAAAGACCCTGGCTATCCTCCACTTGGATCCTATCACTCTGAGGTGACATCATCAACAAGGCCGAGTGCAGAAGTCTCATGTTCTGTGACAACCCCTCCAATATGTTCTTCTCTACTAAAGCAGGTCTCATCATGAAATTGGAGGATGCCCCCGTGAGAGCTGGTGTGGCAACACTTTTTCCTTTTCCTTTAGAAGTTTTTTTCGACTTGACATTTTCCTAATTTGTTGATTAATTAAGTTTAAGTGACTCACTCTAAACCATATACTAATTGAAATATCGGATAATTATAATTTTAGAGTAAGCGTTAATTGTGTTTACCTGGCCCGAGATTTTGACCCATGTACCCGGCATTGGATTGTAGCTGTTTGGACAGAGCGAAGTATGTTTCTCTGTCCCAGAGGTACCGGTATAGCAACATCAGCATATTCTGTCACATAATCATCTACAAGCACCCGGACATACCCCTGCCGTAGTGGTTCACCGCCGACGGTGTCTGTACGAGATGAGGGAAACAATTTACCCCACGCCACCATAATATCCTCACCTCCCATCGGCATGAACAACGTGCATAAAACGGGTTCCTGAACATTAAGTAAAGAAGGGTTAAACGAACACAATCGAAGTAAATTGATGATAATAAATAATTTATTTTCTAAGTTAATGTGACTAAACCTTAATAGATCCATATGGATATGGATCTATCGACTGCACACTACTCTGCCATATGGTGTGCCCTCCTCCCTATCAGCTGATGGTGCATGGGCTGGTCTAGTCACCTCCTGACTACTGCACATCTGTGAGCGTATTTTAGTCATCTCCTCTGCAACCAACTGCTGAACATTCTGCCTAAGCCTCTGCTCCATCTCAGCAGTAGCCTTCAAATGTTCCTCATAGCTGATCATCCTTCCTTGTGAGCCTTTCCTAGACCCCGGATTGCCAAAAGCTTGGCGGATACCAACTTGTCCACCAAAACCAATAGCGCGACCAGGATGATCCACCTTTCCAAGAGCACGAGAAAGGGGATCATATTGTCTGTTCGGAGCCCAAGAACCCTCAGTAACTTGAGAGTGTAACTCTTCCTATAAAACACAAAAATAACAAAATTCATTAATACAGGTACACAAACAAATATTAAACTTATGTACCGAAATTAGATACCATTTGATTTATAATCTCTCTCATGGCATCATCGTACTGAGGATTTTCCGGCGTCGAGTTTTTGGCACTCGACTCAACTCCCACACCTTCATCCTTCTGTCGCTAGGAGCCACATCCTTTGGAAGCAAGCCCTTTTGCTCCCACTCTGGTACGCGTTCGGCAATGCTTTTACCCCCTAAGTGATGTGGGTATAGATTTTTCTTCGCATTTGCCTGCTGTTTTGCACGAACCGCCTACAAATACATATGTAATGTGTAAGATACAAATAAGCAAAAAACTGCCAAAATGTATAAAGGACAGCGTTGAATATTAGCTCTACCTGGTACTCTGGCGTGTGACGATACTCCACAAACCGCATCCACTGCTCCTCAGTGATGCCCTCGTACGCCTCCCAGGGTGGCAGTTCATCGCCTCTTTCTGCATCATCCGATTCATGGTCTTGATACGCAGCACCATGAATGTACTTGTCAGAGAGGCTTTTCCTATGGTCGCGGAACTGTCGCCCCATTTTTTTCAGTATATCCTCCTTAAGAGAAGGATCAATGCAGAAACGACTCTACATAAACAATTATTAGTCATTTAGTAACATAAGTAACGAGAAACTCTAAAATCATATAACATATTATAAAAAAATAACACACCTGAAGAAGCCCAGACATAGTGTCCTTCAATGATGGTGGCACTTGCTTCCAATTGTGATTTATGTCGCAGTAAGTCTTGACCAGGTGGCCAGCATATGCAGTATAATCATGCTTCCAATTACCGTATGGCTGGTTGAACTCTGAACTGATTCGTGGGGGGGCCTTTATTTGCCTTCAGTGCACGGGTGGCACCTCTCTTCTTCACCTTCTGTCCGGAGGAGGAGGAAGCTGGTGGCTCTGTCACCTGCTGTGATGGACAAGCCCCATCCTCCGGTGGGTGAGTTGTCTTCCCCTTCTTTCCTCCTCGTGTGGCCCGTTTTGCTGGTCTCTTCTGATGAGGATCAACTTCTTCAATGGGCTGGTCCATAGGGTGATCAGCCACTGCAGTAAAGATAAGTAGTCAAATTAATTGGATGAATTTATAATGTAAAGACAAATGTTGAACAAGTCAAGAAAAATAGTAAACATAACATTACCATAAATACTTCTATGTTTTGGTGTTATCAACCCAAAAAACCCTCGTCATGGTCTGATCGTGCATAAATCAAGTCGTTTTGAGTATCAACATTTAAATCCCGCAACACCGTAGGAAACAATGTTGTTCCTCAATCGTCTCATTTCTCATCATCATCATCTCATTTTCAGTTTCAATCAGAACCGGTCTTCTACCTGAGAACAACAGACCATCTGGAGTCTTTGGATCCTGAACAGACCATCTGAAAGTCTTTTGAACAATGGACAAACAGGTCGGTTTTGTTCTTTCGTAAGCCAAATGGTTTCTGGTAGGATTTTGTTGTCTCAACTTTCATATGAGTATCAAAGAAGGGTCAACAGCCTCAGGTGTTTGTAACACAAACAGATGTGCTTGAGGATCAGTTGACTTGGTACTTGCACAATCTTTATTCCAATGACACCTTTGCCTTAATCTGCCACAGTGTCTTGGTTTGGATACCGATTGATTCTGCTTCATTCAGATAATCAGTCACAAATTCTGTGACTTCCTCAGTCACCGTTGCTTCAATTTGCTTCCTTCTGGTCGATAATCTATTCTATTCTACCCCTTTAGAATACCCATGTATCGTCAAAAGGGTTACATGTAGCGTAAGTAGACCGGACCACAAAATTGGATCTCTCGGACAATGTGGACTATCAAGTGCACCATTATGTCAAAGAATGATGGTGGGAAATACATCTCTAATTGACATAATGTTACCACAATTTCACGTTGTAGATCATCGAGAGAGTTTACATCAATTACCTTGCAGCAGACAGCATTGAAGAAGAAACACAATCTGGTTAACGCATTTTTGACATCATTTGGCAATATCCCACGGATTGCTACTGGCAGAAGATGTAACATCAATACATGATAATCGTGAGATTTCATGCCTAACAGTTTCAAATCCTTCATTGATACAATATTCTTCCAGTTTGAAGAATATCAGACGGTACTTTTACCGAGTGTAGACATTACAGAAGCTGATCTTCTCATTCTTTGAAAGTGTGTAGCATGCAGGAGGTAGGTATATTCGTCTCTCATTCTCCTGTGGGTGTAACTCTTTTCTTATACCCATGGCTTGCATGTCTTTTTCTCATTCAATCCGTCTTTCGTTTTGCCGGGTATGTTGAGCAAAGTCCCACTCACTGCCTCACCAACATTCTTTACGATGTGCATGAAATCCAAACAGTGTCTGACAGGCAGGTGACGCCAATACGGTAAATCCCAGAAGATAGAGCATTTTTTCCAAATGTTCTTTGCCGGTTTCGATGTGTTTCCAAAGACGTTCACAATGTCCTTAACCTTTGCATACACTTCCTCAGAGGTCAAAGGTAGACGGGCCACTCGAGTCTCGGCCTCACCATTGAACAGTTTCTTCTTCTTACGATAAGGGTGATCTTCAGGTAGAAAACGTCGATGACACATGTAAACATTCTTACCACAATTTTGTAAACGGTCCGAACATGTGTCATCCTCGCACACCGGACATGCAAATGTTCCTTTCACAGTGTATCCAGACAAGTTCCCGTATGCAGGGAAATCGTTGACCGTACAGAACAACAACACCTTGAGCGTGAAATTTCCCTTGCATAAGCATCATACACAACGGTTCCCTCATTCCACAGCAACTTCAAATCATCAATCAATGGGGCGAGGTATACATCAATATTATTACCTGGCTGCTTGGGGCCAGATATCAAAAGTGATAACATTATGTACCTGCGTTTCATACACAACCACGAAGGCAAATTGTAGATCACTAGTAAAACGGGCCAAGTACTGTGTTGACTGCTTAATGTGCCGTACGGGTTCATCCCGTCAGTACATAGCCCAAGCCTCAAATCCTATCTTCACCTCCAAAATGTTCTTTGAACCGTCTATTGATGTTTCTCCACTGAGGTCCATCTGCTGGATGTCTTAATTTCTCATCACTTTTTCTACCCTCTGCGTGCCATCGTAAGTTCTTTGCATCTTTCGAATTCGCAAACAACCGTTTGAATCTGGGTATAATCGACAAATACCACAGTAATTTAGCTGGAGGGCTTTTTTTTGAACGGAGGAGTACTCACCATCTTTATGCTTATACCGGGACAACGGACATTTCGGGCAAGTGTCCAGATGTGCGTATTCACCCCTGTACAACACACAGTTGTTTGGACACGCGTGAATTTTTTGTACTCTACTCCCATTGGACACACCCATTTCTTTGCCTCATAGGTGGTGGTAGGGAGACCATTCTCATCCGGTAGCATATCATGAATCAGCTCGAGGAATGCCGAGAAACCCTTTGTCACTCAATCCATATCTTCGCTTCAGGTTAAACAAATTCAATATAGCCGTCAATTTCGTGTACTTAGTGCACGTAGGATACAATGCCGTCTTGGATGCGTCCAACACCTTTGATACTCATCCGGTCGATCGACAAAATTATTCTCAACGTTATCAAGCATCTCCATTATTTGCTCATCATGATAAGTCGGTTCACTGTCATTGACTCCGGAAGCAGTTGGGATCGGTTCCGACTCGACAAAATCAAATGTGTGGTCGGTTCTCATCCTCTCCCTTTCATTAATGTACGAGGACCCGACATTATGTTCAACACTTTCTCCATGAAAAATCCATCTCTTATAGTGTGGCATGAAACCGCGAGTCTTCAGATGGAATTCAATTTCCATAATGTTTGAAAATTTCCTTAAGACACCACAGTCAACACAAGGACAAGGTATTTTCTCCGCCTTTGTCATGTCCTTGTGCTGCACTGCGCTTTGCAAAACTCTTTCAACATGTTGTGATAGTGATCCCCTCGATCACCGTACATCCAGTCACGCTCCATACTTTATTTGAAACACAAAACGGTACGATTAACGAAGCGTGACTGTATGCATATTAAATAAGCTAGCTACTCTAACTCTAAGGTTTCAACCTAAATTATATACTAGCACCTATATTATCTGAATACATAATCTCAATGATCAAACAAAAAGCAAAGTTTAGTTGCTTACTTGTACACAGAAAAGGAAACTGCAACGGTGATGGAAGAAAGTGGAAAATAAGAGAGGTGGTTCACGAACTTAAATGTGGTGAGACCTGATAAAGACAAATTTAGATATTGTTATACATATACACATACATCAAACAATATTAATTACAAAGAGATTTTGTTAAAAAAAATCAGCATGACCTTTGCATAATTTGTCTATCCCATGCTTATTATTAAGCATTCACCAATCATTCAACAACACAAATTTCCATCACAAATCAAACTAATACCAAATTTATTCATCATACCAAATTTCAATATTTGGTGGAAATACAAAGTGTAAAAGAGAAAAAAGAAAAGTTAGATTATATTACCGGTTCTTCCACTCCGCTTTCAATATAACGCGCAATGAATGGGGAAATCTTAAGCACTTCTCTATAGATAGAATAGAAACTCATAGTTTATGTATGTTAATTGTTCGTAATTAGGATTGTAAAAATATATATAATAAGCTAAAAAGATGAAGATGTAAGTTGAGTATATTACGGGTTCACAAATGAAGTGTATTCAGCCCCGTACGACTTTAGTCTGGTGAGCCATTTAGTGATTTCCCCCTACAAAGGCATAACCACACAAAATGAGTAAAAAAACAAATCAAACTAATACCAAATTTATTCATCAAACCAAATTTCAATATTTTGTGGAAATACAAAGTATAAAAGACAAAAAGATAAGTTAGATTATATTACCGGTTCTTCCACTCCGCTTTCAATATACCGTGCAATGAATGGGGAAATCTTAAGCACTTCTCTATAGATAGAATAGAAAACTCATTAGTTTATGTATGTTAATTGTTCGTAATTAGGATTGCAAAAATATATATAATAAGCTAAAAAGATGAAGATGTAAGTTGAGTATATTACGGGTTCACAAATGAAGTGTATTCATCCCGTATGACTTCAATCTGGTGAGCCCATTTAGTGATTTCCCCTACAAAGGCATAACCACAAAAATGAGTAAAAAAACAAAAATAAAACACAAAAATAAAACTATAAATTAATTAATCTACTCGAGAAAAAATAAAACGCAAATAAAATTGAAAAAAATTATTAAAACTTATCAAGTAAATATATCCTAATTGAACTAAAGAAAAGATAAATGAAGTAAATTTGAAAGCTAAAAAAGAATTATGTAACTTAATACTAAACCAATTCAAGTAATGACAAAATAAATAAAATAAACAAAGCAAAACCGTAAAATCAAAAGCAAAAAGCAAAAAAAACAGAATAAATACTAAAAGTCTAAAACGAAAGCAAGCGTAATCCTAACTAATCAAATTGACGTATAATTAAACAAAGTAAAAAAAACAAGAATAAAATAGAGTAATGAAAAAAACACGTAACAAAATTTTAAAAAAGAAAGCAAAATAAAACTTAGCATGTAAATATATCCTAATTGAATTAAGAGAAAAGATAAACGAAAACATACTATTAACCTACATAATTAAATTTGAAACCTAAAAAAAAAGAATTATGTAAACCTAATACTAAACCAATTCAAGTGATGGCAAAATAAACAAAATAATTTTCAACACTTGCTCTAGTTTTCTAAGTTCTCCTTTTACAGATTTTGTTCTCATTCCTACCACTCCATGTTCCTTCGAACAAGTGTCATCTAGGCCACACACTTGCCTTATCTTCACCCAAGGTTCTACTCAATTACCCAATTCTCTTATAAACCAAAACCAAGGTGGTTAACCATTCAAGTTTACCTCTACAACACCTAGTTACTCTAGGTTCTTTTTTCCTCAACTCAAACACTTTAAGTCATCTAATTTCTAGGACAATTTTGACAGAGTTTCCCCTATAATTTTAGCATTGCCCACACACAATTTCAGCTCACCAACTCATTTCTAATATCCACAACAACCTTAAGCACTAACATACATTAAAGTTCTGCACAAACTCATCTATTTCCCCTTGGCTTTCAAGCCCTTTAATCATCATTTTATTAACACTAAAACAACTCAATCTCTTCCTCATTATACATAACACCACTAATACTCAAAGCAATGTTAGTTCCTCATATTCAAGCAATTAAAAACGAAAAGCAAAACGCAAAATCAAAAACGAAAAACAAAACAATCCGAACAAATACTAAAAGTCTAAAACGAAAGCAAGCGTAATCCTCACTAATCAAATTTGATGTATAATTACACAAAGTAGAAATAAAACAAGAATAAAAGAAATTAATGAAAAATCAAAATCAAAAACAAAGGCACAACCACACAAAATGAGCAAAAAAACCACAATTATTCACTCAAACATTTGTCGAGCACCTTGTGTGCACATATAATTTCACTTCTACAATACTACAATATACACAAATTTCATACACTCCACTAATACAATCATATCCACATTCACATTCAACCACAATTTAAGCAACAATCACAATAAATCCATAAATGTAGGTCAAAATCGAAATTATACCTTGTTCTTCTCCCTCTGTTCGACTAGATGATGCTGCTGTTGCTGTTACCACCGGATGAAGCTGGACGGCGCCGACGAACGGCGGCGAGGACGGCGTCGAGGACGGCGGCGAGGATGGCGTCGAGGACGGCGGACGCAGGAAGACCGGATTCGCTGGTGGCTCGCCTCTTCAGTCGCCTCTTCAGTCGTACAACAGCAGCAGCTCGAGGGAGAAGATGAAGCGTCGGGTGAAATACGAGGGTTTGGGTAAGGGGTGTTAATAAAAGACCTATTTCGGCGGTTGTAAGTTAGAAACCGCCGAAATAGGTGGTCGATATTTTTTTTTAAAAAAATCGAACCTATTTCGGCGGTTCTTACATTAGAACCGCCGAAATAGGTGCTTTTTATTTTTTTAAAAAATAAAACGGACCTATCTCGGCGGTTGTTAAGTTACAACCGCCGAGATAGGTCCGTTTTTTTTTTTAAAAAATAAAAAGCACCTATTTCGGCGGTTCTAATGTAAGAACCGCCGAAATAGGTTCCTGAACATTTTCAGAAGCGCCCTATTTCTGCGGTTGTTTAACAACCACAAAAATAGGGGCGTAGAAATAGACCATTTTTGTACTAGTGAGATATAAATATGTGAAATATGTAGACAAGTGCACCTAATTGATGTAGTACAACAAGTGTTGTATCCACACGAAAATTGGTTATATCTCCCTAGTCTCGGTATTTAATAAAATAAAAACAGTAAATTGGGGGTTCAACTAGAGGTGAGTTTGATTGTTTGATTCAACACAAGAAAAGCAATAAAATAATAAATTAGAATGTATTTGTAAGGGATTGGATGAAAATGTACCCTATGATTGTGGTAATCACCTAAATCATCTAAACATACTCTTAATCCTACTTCACTTAGTTGTCTATTATAACTAATATCTAGACTCTCCAAATCATGAAAAATCAAATCTTACCTATTTAATTTCACTTTCTTAATTCAAAGTGGATTTAAGTATCTAGATAGCATTAATCACAAGCTAGGGCTTATCTCTTCCTTGGTCACAACCCCTACCTCAAAACCTAATGTTGATATGAGTGATCATAAATGTAATATGTGATCAATCTAGAGCATTAAATGAGCATTGAAGAGATAAAAACAACTATGATAATTAGGTTTGGTATTACAAGCACATTTAGGGATTTGGGGCCAACAACCTGTCCCAAGGTAAAGTGGAGTCTACTCAAACATCGATAGGTAGAAGAAGATAAATGAATGAGAAAAAACCATCAATGAGGTTGGAAGCTTCAATGGAGGTGGAGTTCTCCTCATCTTTCTTCTTCCTCTTCTTTCTCCTTTTCTTTCCTTTCTCTGCTCTCTTATTGGGGCTGAATGAGAGAAAATTCTCTCAATTCTGCATTTTAGCACAATTTTATTTCACTCTCTGTAAGTGGTCCGGGTATGGGTGGTGGAGAAACACCCGGACCATAGTGACGCGGCTCATTCCCGTTCCTTCATCTCTAGTCTGGGTTCGTTCTCCGGACACATTCCTGGACTAGGGTAAAAAAAATGGCAGAAAGTTGTGCATGTCTTTTGTCCGGGTTTGTATACCAGTTACAAACCCAAACGGGGATCTAAAAGAGGAAGAAAAATTGGTCTAGATCTTCATTCTAGACATATACCCGAACCATACTCCAAACTAGACAGAAGCTGCGCAGATGATTGGCCTGGGTCTATATTCCTGGACACAGACCCAAACAGAGTCCAATATGCACCAAAATTGCCGTTTCACTCCTATTTGGTCTCGTCTTGATCTCTAACCTCTAGACATGCATTCCAGTATCTCGTCCAAGCACCCAACAACTTTTTTTTTGCATCTTTATTTTATGCTCAAAGGAGCTTTTACGTAAAAATATCACTAAAATGTATAAGTTCACAAATATCACGAAATACTCTATAAAGTGCTGAAGATATGTTATAATACCAATGAGAGAAGGTGAATATAAACCCTTAAATTGCATATTTTCACCACTTATCAACGCCCTACACTTATCTTTTTACTTGTCCTCAAGCAGAATTAGGAACCCGCATAAAGGAGAGATATATAAGCAAGCAAGTGCTCAAATGAATTCTTGGGTATTAGTTAGGTAAAGGTGGAAACTCATGAGGAGTGCAGACCAACCTTTTCATGGTGATATGGGTGTGCTTAGGACAAAAATATAAAATTTTGGGTATAATCTAGAGTGTTTCAAAGCTTAGAATATTAGGTAACTTGAAGAACTTTTACCATGGCCAATTCTATCAAGAAGGGCATTGTTGAGAAAACAAAAGGAAAAATAGATGTTTGCATTTGTTACTTTTCCAACAAGAGATGAGGAGAAGAGATTCAGGCATTTTGCCTTTTTATTTAAGAAAGTTCAACTCTCATTTTGTTGGTCACTGATGGTGTCTCTCAAGTCTCTTTTTATTTTTTTACAAAGAAGCACCCTTTAGCAATCTCAGATGAGAAGTCAGATGACCCCATAAGCAATAAAAATTCACCAAGATAAGGTCATATGTTGCTACAAGACCTTCTAGTTTGTGATTCTTTCTAAAATGGTGAAGATCAATTTGTCTCGTAGGCTTAAAGGTGAGGTCTCCTTAGCTACTGCAATAATGTGCACCGCCTGTGGCAAGAAGGGTCGACAAGGATGCGAGGTGGAGTGGAGTTTTCCTCAATGTCTGTGTCTGGGATGACAAAAGTCACGTGGGAAGTATAGATGTTTTCTTTGATGATGACATCTTGTACTACTCGCCGGATAGCACGTTTGACCTATTGCGAGTGAAGATCATCTAACTAGGTATTTTTTAATCATCAATTTCCCTCATTGAAGGTAGAGAGGGGCCAATCTGATGGAAAAACCTAGATCACACAGGGAGTATTCAAAGGAGTTGCTCCCGACATGGTTGGAGATGGTGAATAGTGTGGGTCGCTGCATTATAAAGGCAATTTTTCCATTGAAAAATAGAACAACAAGTCTCATTAAGCTGGATGTCCGGAATTTGGCCAATTTTCTTTGTTTGGAGATGAGATGCTTGAGAAATTTACATAGTTTGACATAGAGGCAAAAGGTCCACAAATGGGTTATTGACACTTAACTATTGTTAGCAATGAAAGATGTAACACCCCTAAAACCGGCCTAAGAGTTAAGGGTGCTACACGCCGCGTATTACTACCTAATAACGCAAGGCTCTAAAACACTCAAACGCAATAAAGGCCCAAAACAAAGTTTACATAAACATTGTAAACCAATGTATTCAAATACAGCGAAAGCAAATACCAAAATCCCAAATACGTAACTGAGTCAGAAACAGAAGTCAAAAGTGTAAGGCCCGGAGGCTACAACATCTCAAAATATCAAACTGAACGAACAATAAAAGCTAAACACTATAGCTCCAGAACTCAAGATGATCCTCGCTGATCAATCTGCAAAAATGTTAGAAGTAGGGGAATGAGCACACAACTATGCCCAGTAAGCAGCGACCGTCATCAGTAAGGTCGCTCAAAACAATTGAAAACAGAAGAAGGAGAAGATAAGCATTATATCCACAATTCTCAATATCCAGAAGCTTTCAGAACAGAAACAGAGTGGAACTCAAGGGTTCCCAATTCAGAAACAGTCAGAACACTTAAACAGAAAGGGGACAAGACACAATGCACACACTCAGAAGGGTCGAAGACCCATAGACCATACCAGGTCTCTCGGCAACGCAGAAATGACTCGAAAGAGCCAAAGGGTTCGTCAACCCCACAGAACAGAAAGGGAATGACCCACACTCAGAACGACGTCTACATGGTATACCACGGAATAGCTCGACCCAGCCATTCACGGCTCAGAAACAAAGTGTAATGTCCCAAAACAGAAGGATTGCTTAAACAGAAGCAAAGTTGCATTTAAATATGCAAAAACACTCATAAATCAGTAGTACAGATCATAAGGAATCCAACGCCGCAGACGGCACTCAAATCGGAGTTCAAACGAAGAAGTTACGTTGAAAACAGAGGGATGTCCGAACTTGTGTCCTAACGTCGAAGTTCGGACACAAGTCGAGACTCAGAAGCCAAAACAGCCAAAGTCCGAACTTGTGTCCGGACATCAATGTTCGGACACAAGTCGAGTTGAAATCAGTAGAGGAATTCAGAATGTCCGAACATCAATGTTCGGACGGATGTTCGGACAAGTTTACGGAAGAACACGCGGAAGGTCCGACCTTGTGTCCGGACGTCGAAGTTCGGACACAGGTCGAACTTAAATCAGAAGAAAACCTGAGGGTGTGTCCGAACATCCATGTTCGGACAGATGTTCGGACATACCCCGAACTTAGAAATCAGAAAGGCAAAAACGCACTGTCCGAACTTCAAAGCTCGGACAGAAGTTCGGACAGTGCGAAAACTGCAAATTTCAGAAGACGAACAGAGCAGAAAAACAACACAATTCGATGCCTCGAATTGCCAATTAAGCACACACACCAAATCAGACATTAAAACAGGAAACCATGGGGTTTAACCATTCCAAAACGCAACCAAACAGACATCACAAACAGAAATCACACACGAAACAGAACCGTTGCAATCCCCATGGCTGAACTTCCAAACTGAATCGAGTAACCACCTACCTCAATTAGCAGCAGAAAAACAACGATCTGAATCAACAAGCGCACCCGAACAGCTCTCCAACAGACACGAACACAATCACTGATTCTCACAACAACGAAATATCCAAAATCAGAAAACACGGAAGAACCCTAGAACTTGCAATTACAAAACTGTAACACCCTGCATCACCAACCTGAATCAAGACCAGATGTAGTACTGCAGCAGAATCCCAATCCGAAAGCAGCCAACGACAACTGATTCGAAAACAAACAGAATCCCCAATCAGAAAACTGAATAAAACGAAGAAAACAACGAAGTCCCAATTCTGCAATTCAAACCTGAAATCGAAGGGGGAAACCACACCGCACGAAGATCGTCAATCTGATTGCAGCGGTAGAGCCAAAATCCTCAAATAGAGGGGAGATTGAGAGAGAAGGAAAGAGAGTGAAACTGCCGCTAGCACCACGATAGAGAACGCTCTCACGATGAACTGAATGAACTGACGTGATGAAATTAGGTAATCAAATAAGGAAGTAATAGATAATTCCTTACTTATTATTTAATAGAACAATTACCTTAATTAATTAACCAAATGACCACTTTGTCCTGGCAATTAAAAGAATACCGTCGGAGTCCCAACTGATAGCAAAGAAATAATAATCCAACTTAGAATAACATTGCAACTGATATAACATAAGGTATGAATGCGGGTTATACATCACCTCCCCCTTAAAAGAATCTCGTCCTCGAGATTAACTCACCTTACTGCTCGAACAGGGAGGGATACTTGGCACGCAGCTCATCTTCGAGTTCCCAAGTCGCTTCACTCTCTAACTGATCAGACCACTGGACCTTCACCATAGGCAGGGTCTTACTACGAAGCCGACGGACATCCCTGGCTAAAATGCGAGTAGGCACCGCCTCGAAACTGCAGTCCTCTCTCAACTGAAGCTGGCTGTAGTCGATCACGTGAGACGGATCATGCAGATACTTCCTCAACATAGACACATGGAAGACGTTATGCACAGCTGACAAAGATGGAGGCAAGGCTAGACGGTAGGCCACAGGGCCAATCCTCTCCAGAATCTCAAACGGTCCAACGAACCTTGGGCTAAGCTTCCCACGCTTCCCAAACCGAACCACGCCTCTGACCGGCAACACTCGCAGATAGACATGATCACCAACATCAAACTCAAGCGGCCTACGCCTCTGGTCTGCATAGCACTTCTGTCTGCTCTGAGCAACAAGCAAACGCTCCCGAATCGTCCTGATCTTCTCTACTGCTCCCTGCACCAGCTCGGGTCCAACCAACGCTCTCTCCTTCAGGTCATCCCAACAGATGGGTGACCTGCACCTCCTACCATACAACGCTTCAAACGGAGCCATACCAATGCTCGCCTGAAAGCTGTTGTTGTAGGCGAACTCAATCAGAGTCACATGCTGCTCCCAGCTACCTCCAAAATCCAGGACACATGCGCGAAGCATGTCCTCCAAAACCTGATTAGTCCTCTCTGTCTGGCCATCCGACTGAGGATGGTAAGCTGAACTGAACGCTAAATTCGTACCCAAGCCTTATGCAAACTGCGCCAAAATCTCGAAACAAAACGTGGGTCACGATCAGACACAATAGTAGTGGCACACCGTGCAACCTCACTATCTCATCCAGATACAAACGAGCTAGGCGCTCCAAACTGAAGGTCTTCTTCACCGGCAGAAAATGAGCAGACTTCGTCAGACGATCAACTATCACCCATACGGCATCACAACCCGAAGGAGTCCTGGGCAAACCCATGACGAAATCCATCCCCACACTCTCCCACTTCCACTCAGGAATGGGAAGGGGCTGAAGCAAACCCGCTGGCCTCTGGTGCTCAGCCTTAATCTGCTGACAGGTCTGGCACTTCGAAACAAACTCGGAGATGTCACGCTTCATCCCAGACCACCAGAATGACTCTCTGAGATCTCGATACATCTTCACCCCTCCTGGGTGAACTGAATATGGCGCTCCATGAGCCTCCTGAAGGATCTCCCTACGCAGCACTGCATCGTCTGGCACACACACACGGCCTCTGAAACGCAGACAACCATCACTGGAGACACTGAAGTCTGAACTCTGCTCTGAAGACAGCCCCTCTCTGATCCGACACAAAGCTGAATCTGCCTCCTGACCAACCCGGATCCTGTCGACCAACGAAGACTGAACCTGAAGCGCTGCTATCACACTGGCACTGGCTGGTCTGACTACCCAAACACCCATACGCTGCAGCTCTAAGGCGGACCTCTGGACTCCAGTCAGAGCACAAGCTACACCCGAAGCACCTCTCCGGCTCAAGGCATCTGCAACAACATTCGCTCTACCCGGGTGGTAGAGGATCTCTAAATCGTAGTCATGAAGTAGCTCCAACCACCTCCTCTGTCTCAAGTTCAGCTCCTTCTGAGTGAACAAATACTTGAGACTCTTGTGGTCAGTGTAAACCTTACACGACGCTCCATACAGATAATGCCTCAATCCAAATCTAGCGCGAACACTACAGCTGCCAACTCCAGATCGTGGGTAGGGTAGTTCTTCTCATAGGGCTTAAGCTGCCGCGAGCCATAAGCCACTACCTTACCCTGCTGCATCAAAACACATCCCAGTCCCTTATGGGACGCATCACAGAAGACCTCGAATCCCTCGGTCCCAGATGGCAAAGTCAGAATCGGTGCGGTCGTCAGCCTCTTCTTAATCTCCTGGAAGCTCTGCTCGCAAGCCTCGCTCCACTCATACTTGATCTCCTTCCTCAACAGACGGGTCAGCGGGGATACAATCTTAGAAAAACCCTCTACAAACTTCCTGTATACCCAGCTAACCCAAGGAAACTGCGAATCTCAGCAACATTCGTGGGCCTCGCCCACTCCATCACAGCTCTAATCTTCTCAGGATCCACTGAGATACCGTCCTTCGAGACCACATGTCCCAAGAATACACGCGATCAAGCCAGAAGTCACACTTCTTCAACTTAGCATACAGCTCACGATCCTTCAGCGTCTGCAAAACAATCCTCAGATGCTCCTCATGCTCCTCTGCGCTCTTGGAGTACACCAAGATATCATCTATGAAGACCACTACAAACTGATCCAGATAGGGTTTGAAAACCCGGTTCATCATATCCATGAATACTGATGGAGCATTAGTCAAACCAAACGGCATGACTAGGAACTCGTAATGACCATAACGAGTCCTAAAAGCGGACTTAGGCACATCCTCGGCCTTAATCCTCAACTGATGGTAGCCTGAACGAAGATCTATCTTCGAGAAACACTGTGGCGCCCGCCAACTGGTCAAACAAATCATCTATGCGCGGAAGGGGATAGCGGTTCTTGATGGTCACCTTGTTCAGCTCCCTGTAATCGATGCACAAACGGAAGGTCCCATCCTTCTTCTTCACAAACAGCACTGGCGCTCCCCAAGGCGAAACACTAGGGCGTATGAAGCCCTTATCTAACAGCTCCTGAAGCTGGACCTTCAGCTCCTTCAACTCCGCCGGACTCATACGGTAAGGGGCCCTAGAGATGGGCTGAGTCTCTGGCGCTAAATCGATGGTGAACTCCACCTCTCGCACTGGTGGAAGTCCGGGCACGTCGTCCTGGAAGACCTCAGGAAACTCTCTGACAATCGGGATGCTCTCCAAGCTAGATCCCTCACGCACCTCTGGCAGATAACATAAGAAGCCCTGGCAGCCCTTCCTCAAGAAACTGGCTGCCTGCATCGCTGACACAATCACCGGCGCACATGGAACTGCATTCCCAGAGAAAGCAAAGCGAGTCCCGTCTGGCAAGTCGAAACACTACTTTCCTCGCTGCACAATCTATATGGGCATGGTGCTCTGCTAGCCAATCCATGCCCAGGATCACATCAAAACAGGTCATCCGCATCGGGATGAGGTCAGCACAAAAGGTCTTGTCCCGAACTACTATGGGACAAGCCTTACACACAGAATCCAGCACACAAGGGGCAACCCCACCTAACGGACTACTCACACATAGGTCTACCTCACTAGACACAGCAGTCAATCCAAGATCACCCAACAAATCATAGCAGACAAAGGAATGCGTAGCTCCAGAGTCAAACAGACAAAATACATCTCGAGAATGGATCTGGAGAATACCTGAGATGACGCGATCACCAGCACGATCACGCTCCCCAGCCATAGCATAAACCCGGGCCTGAGTCTGAGGCTTCTTCTGATCGGACCTCGCCCTGAATCTGAGCCGGTGCCTCTATCTCCTGAGCCTCTACTGGATGCCTGAGGGCACTGAGCGATCCGGTGCTCCATCGACCCGCACTTAAAGCAGGCACCAGTCTTCTTGTAGCACTCCCTACCAGGATGGGAGTGGCCACAAGACCCACACTTCGCCCCAGCTGACGAAGATGAAGAAGCTCCCCGGCGATCTCCATAGGACTGCTTCTTCTGAGGAGGAGCAGCCTCCTTCTTCTGAGGCTCCTCAGCACGCCTCTTCCCCTTATGGTCCTTGCCCGCCTGTCTGCCCCTGATGTCAGCCTCTACCAGCAGGGCGACATCCGCCACATCTCTGAAGGTCCGGTGACGAAGAGGTGTCACGGCGACCTGATGTCGGGTCTCAAACCGCTCTCGAACTTACGAGCCTTCCTGCTCATCTGGCTCCGGAGCATACTTCGACAGAGTCACGAACTTCCTCACGTACTCCTCTACAGACATATCTCTCCCCTGACGCAGCCGGTTGTACTCATTGATCTTCTGGTCCTTGTAGACATCCGGATAGAACTGCTTGTTGAACTCCAAGCAGAACTGATCCCAGGTCCAAGGCTGGGGATGTCTACCCATCACCATGCGCCACCACTCCTTCGCCTCCCCCTTGAAGAGGAACGTGGCGAAGTCACCTTCTGGTCGTCCTCCGACCCCATCACTCTCAGCAGGTCCTCGACCTCAGTAATCCAATGGCTCGCCTCCTGAGGGTCGCCACAGCCGTCGAAGGAAGGCGGCTTTAGCTTCATGAACTCCTGGAGTGCTCGGACTCGGCCTCCCACAGCATTCGCCCCTGCTGGGCCCGCACCACCAGCTCCTCCACCAGCTCCCCCAGCAGCTGCAGCCCGTCTGCATCAACTGCGTCACAAACTGCTGCACTGCCTCCGCAGCATCTCCCTGAGGGGTCACTGGTGTCCTACGAGGAGGCATTCTGAGATACACAAATCCAAAACTTGTCAGAACTGACTCAGACTTCAAACAACTGTCACAACTGACTCTCACACAAGCAAAACACCCACAGACACCAAAGAAAGCCAAACCTGGCTCTGATACCACTAAATGTAACACCCCTAAAACCGGCCTAAGAGTTAAGGGTGCTACACGCCGCGTATTACTACCTAATAACGCAAGGCTCTAAAACACTCAAACGCAATAAAGGCCCAAAACAAAGTTTACATAAACATTGTAAACCAATGTATTCAAATACAGCGAAAGCAAATACCAAATCCCAAATACGTACTGAGTCAGAAACAGAAGTCAAAAGTGTAAGGCCCGAAGGCTACAACATCTCAAATATCAAACTGAACGAACAAAAAAGCTAAACACTATAGCTCCAGAACTCAAGATGATCCTCGCTGATCAATCTGCAAAAATGTTAGAAGTAGGGGAATGAGCACACAACTATGCCCAGTAAGCAGCGACCGTCATCAGTAAGGTCGCTCAAAACAATTGAAAACAGAAGAAGGAGAAGATAAGCATTATATCCACAATTCTCAATATCAGAAGCTTTCAGAACAGAAACAGAGTGGAACTCAAGGGTTCCCAATCAGAAACAGTCAGAGCACTTAAACAGAAAGGGGACAAGACACAATGCACACACTCAGAAGGGTCGAAGACCCATAGACCATACCAGGTCTCTCGGCAACGCAGAAATGACTCGAAAGAGCCAAAGGGTTCGTCAACCCCACAGAACAGAAAGGGAATGACCCACACTCAGAACGACGTCTACATGGTATACCACGGAATAGCTCGACCCAGCCATTCACGGCTCAGAAACAAAGTGTAATGTCCCCAAAAAAAGCAAAGTTGCATTAAATATGCCAAAACACTCATAAATCAGTAGTACAGATCATAAGGAATCCAACGCCAGACGGCACTCAAATCGGAGTTCAAACGAAGAAGTTACGCTGAAAACAGAGGGGTGTCCGAACTTGTGTCCTAACGTCGAAGTTCGGACACAAGTCGAGACTCAGAAACCAAAAGCAGCCAAATGTCGAACTTGTGTCCGGACATCAATGTTCGGACACAAGTCGAGTTGAAATCAGAGAGGAATTCAGAATGTCCGAACATCCAAGTTCGGACTGATGTTCGGACAAGTTTTACGGAAAAAACACGCGGAAGGTCCGACCTTGTGTCCGGACGTCGAAGTTCGGACACAGGTCGAACTTAAATCAGAAGAAAAAACTGAGGGTGTGTCCGAACATCCATGTTCGGACAGATGTTCGGACATACCCCGAACTTTAAAATCAGAAAGGCAAAAACGCACTGTCCGAACTTCAAAGCTCGGACAGAAGTTCGGACAGTGCGAAAATGCAAATTTCAGAAGACGAACAGAGCAGAAAAACAAACAATTCGATGCCACGAATTGCCAATTAAGCACACACACCAAATCAGACATTAAAACAGGAAACCATGGGGGTTTAACCATTCCAAAACGCAACCAAACAGACATCACAAACAGAATCACACACGAACAGAACCGTTGCAATCCCCATGGCTGAACTTCCAAACTGAATCGAGTAACCACCTACCTCAATTAGCAGCAGAAAACACGATCTGAATCAACAAGCGCAACCCGAAAACAGCTCCAACCAGACACAAACACAATCACTGATTCTCACAAACAACGATATCCCAAATCAGAAACACGGAAGAACCCAGAACTTGCAATTACAAAACTGTAACACCTGCATCACAAACCTGAATCAGACCAGATGTAGTACTGCAGCAGAATCCCAATCCGAAAGCAGCCAACGGACCACAAACTGATTCGAACACAAACAGAATCCCCAAATCAGAAAAACTGAATAAAACGAGAAAACAACGAAGTCCATTCTGCAATTCAAACCTGAAATCGAAGGGGAAACCACACCGCCACGAAGATTCGTCAATCTGATTGCAGCGGTAGAGCCAAATCCTCAATAGAGGGAGAGATTGAGAGAGAAGGAAAGAGAGTGGAACTGCCGCTTAGCACCACGATAGAGAACGCTCCTCACGATGAACTGAATGAACTGACGTGATGAAATTAGGTAATCAGAATAAGGAAGTAATAAGTAATTCCTTTACTTATTGATTTAATAGAACAAGTACCTTAATTAATTAACCAAATGACCACTTTGTCCTTGGCATTAAAAGAATACCGCCGGGTCCCAACTGATCAAAAAATAAATAATCCAACTTAGAATAACATTGCAACTGATATAACATAAGGTATGAATTGCGGGTTATTACAAAGAAATTCCCATACTTAGCATTCAAGTCTCTACTTTTATACTGTTGGTGTAAACACCCCTTCCTAGCCTCGTGGTTTCGCAACTTAACAGATATTTTTTTTTCTTTTTAGTTTTTAAAATGTCGTAGCGACATAATAACACCAGGACCTTGCCACGTCTGATTACAAGAATCCGTTACTTAAATATTTACACCGCATAATACATTACATCCGCCAACGGAGTTTAAAGTATCTCCAAAAACCACACAATGCTTCACAAATTAACTACTAAAAGACGGTGCACAGGTGCTACCCGTACACAAAAATACAGTCCCACCTAGGGCTACCGCTCCTACTCTCGTGGTGCGACTTCATGGGTCTCTTACCTGCAAGTGTAAAAACAGCCCCCAAAGGGGGTCAGCACGAATGCTGGTACTCCCTCTCATGGCCCCCAAGCTAACGGGGCTAACGACGACTAATTGTCGATAGCATGGAAATTGATTAGTACACAAGCATGATATGAAGTGCAATAACAAAACAATCCACAGATGAACATACATAGCTCACACACATGAACAACACAAGCTTCCCTTATCAAGCGGGTTAGTAACCCCCTCCTTAGTCCTGATTTCCTTAACCTCTGTTCTTTATCTTACCTTAGTCTTATCCTTATCTTAATCTCAGTATACAAACCGTTCCTAGAATGGAAATGGTTGTAGCTTAATCTCAAACCTAGGATTTAGGTGATCCTACCGCACCATCCTAATGCCACTACCCTGGACGGAGTCCAGCGTAGCTGAGCCGGCAACCGGCCCTAGGCTACAAGTCCAAAGACAAGTCCTTAAGCGGAGGGCGGATCTGATTCAGATACCGTCCCCCTTTCCTTAGCATGCATGACCGGAGTCAGTCCCGGTTTTCCTCACTCAAGTTCCAGTTAGTAGAAATCTTAAACACCATGTGTTAGTTAAACCTTAACGGGTATTAACCAACAATCACCAATACTTAACTCTTATTCTTAACTCAGTAAGTACTAACTTGTTTAGTAACAATCTCAAGTCTCGTGGGTTAGTGTAAAGAACACATTCACAACGAGAACAAATATAACCGGTTGCATGCTTTATCTTGTCTTAGTCATAGCAATTAAACAGATAGCACACAAGCCGAGGGACACCTCGTTAGCAAGCAGGTCACAGAAAGATTGTACCGTTCACCGTCGATCGTCCCGATTGTTAAATACTCCCCGGTTTCCAACTTTCAAGTCCTAAAATATCCATCCAACTTAGATATTAAGTTCTATACATGCTTAACTTATTTAACTTATTTAACCCTTAGTGGTCCCCAATTAACACTTCTTAAGTCTTATAACTTAACCTTGCAACTTAACCTTAAACTTATGAACTTATACTTAACTTAACTTAATCCCCTTAGGTTCTTAGGTTTCCTAATCATCATTGCCCTCTTAATGGTGTACCAATACCCATCATGCATCCTTAATTTCTTTTTTTTTTAAGTGTTAAGGGTCGTCTGACCCACCGTCCGACCCAACCAACTGGGTCGGACCATTCCAGTAACTATCGGGTTTGAAAAGTTCCACTTGTCCGACCCACGTCCGACCCACCCAACTGGGTCGGACCATTCCAGAAATTTTCCCGTCTTTTAAACTCTCCTGTCCGACCCATGTCCGACCCAAGTCCCCTAGGTCGGACCATTCCAGAAACATTTACGGTGGCCTAACAGAGGTCCGTTCGACCCAGAACTGGGTCGGACCCTGGGTCGGACCACTACAGACTTTACTCTTAAGTTGTTCTTTCACTCCAAATTTTTCCCAAGCATCCTAATGTGTTCTAACATCATTTAGACCCTTAAACGCATCTTAAACCATCCTCCAAACTCATTAAACAACCTCCAAAGATCATTCCAATCCTTTACTCACTTCTTACAACAACTACCAACTCTTACACTTATTTCTTTCCTACATTTCAACATCCTTTCACCTAGAACTTCTACTAGCCAAAAGTTCCCTCCTTAAGAACTTGACCACACCATATATACTACTTTCCACCCCTATTACATTTCCAAGCCTTCCTTAAATTCTAAACTCTAGTTTCTACCTAAATCATCTCAAAGTTTTACACTCATTCACATCAAACTTACTAAAGTTTCCTAACTTCTTTTATGCATTTACTTAAGGTTCCTTCGTAAGCTTATGCTTCCATCCATCAACACATTATCTCCTTCCTAGTTTTTTACCAACATTTACCTAAGTCTCCCTAGTTCTCCAGACCATCTTAGATTCATTTCTTTTAAGCCAACACAACCCCTAAGATTCCTAGTACTTCCTTAGTCATATAATCTCCTTAGATTATCTTAAACATCATTTTTTCCTCAAATTTGACATAGGTTCTCTAGTATATTACTACACCTAAACACTTGGTTTTCACCATTAAACAACCAATCACTCAAATTCTCATTACAACATCTTAACACACAATTTACACCAAACTACACCACATCATCATATAGTGTATAAACTTAAATGCTTGGCACTTAGGCCCTTAAATGACAATAATCTTAACCACTGAATTTCCACATATATTTGTCTTTAACCTGCGAATACACACAACAAGGCTCCCATTGAAATAAAAATGCTTCTTGTAATTCATCTCAACATTGTTTGACTATCTCTTTTCTCATTGGCTCCTTAGTCACAAGTTCTCAAACATAATCATTGTTTCTCCTAGGTTATATATAGCCCTTTTCTAATGTAAACTTTACACTAAACTCATCACATATCTAAATCCCATTCCCTTAAACAATAAAACACCTTAAGGTAAGTAATTTACCTTGTTTTTTTCAAGCTTACAAACTTTCCTTAGGTTTTTCCTTGCTCAATCTCGGTCACCACTTAAACTCTCCTTGCCAATGTTCTAACCAATATCCAATGACTCCAATGAGTACTAGATAATACATTAACCCTAAGGAACAAACCCTAGGTTAAAATGTGCTTTAAGGTATTAAGGTGATTGTTTTACCTTGGTTTCTCAGACAAGCTTGGATATGAAGCAAGAAGGACCTCCTCTATCCTTTGGAGAGTAGAAAACAAGCTAGAACAAGGCATTAAAATGAAGCCCATGAGTATGTATTTTCGGTCATGAAGAAAGTGATGGAAACCTAGATTTTTTACACTTTCTTTACTTAAGAGAATGGAGAAGCTAATGGAGTCTCCAAGCTTGAGTTTCCTCCTCTAATGGCGATTTGGCTTGGCTCCAAAATGAGGCTCTTGAAGTTTTGAAAAGATAGAAAGAAGGAGCTTGAGCTAACTAAGAAGAATATGTTTTGTTTTGGTTTTGGAGCTAAAATGAGTAAGTAGTACACAAGGGAAGTGTGGAGCTAGCATGGGGTTGTTCTTCACGTCAAGAGAAAGAGGAGCAGCAAAAATCGGTGAAGAAGAAGAAGAATGAAGAAAGGAGAGAGAGATGGCTTAAAAGGTAAGATTTCTTTAAAAGTAAATAGTAACCTTACTTACTTTTTCTCTTCTTCTCTTTTGTTATTTGATCAAGTGGTGAATCATTACCTTAAAAATCGGCCACCCCTTAATTAAGCTAGTCATGGTCTTGTTTGACCAACTAACTAAACTAAATTGACTAAAACTAAACTAGGCACTATTTGGTTACTATTCACAAAACTAGTGCACATAATTGTGAAATTTTTGATTTCCCATTGATTTAGACCTCCTAATGTGATACTAATTAGTACACATGTTATTAAAGAGTAATGATGGACATTTAGCCACTCAAAACCCATTTACAAGACAATTTTTCAAAAATGTGCTTTAAGACTCCTTAAAGCACATTTTGTGTTTAACTTGTTTTCAAGCTTGGTTTTCTTGGTAATTGGTTTAAAATGACCATTAGGATATATAAGGTCTAAGAACAATATTTGGGTGCTCACCCAGTCTCTCCAAGCTTAGAGCACGTTTTCCTTAAACTGCTCTTTTGGTGTTTCCTTATGTTTTCTTTGATTAGAATGTTTTTCTATGTTTCTAAGGAATTATTTAGCCTCCTTATAACTAGTTTATCACCTAAACACCATATCTAGGTTTGGGGTATTTCAATCTACCCCCCTTAAAAGAACTTTGTCCCCAAAGTTCACATATATGCTTAACCATTCACGGTACTCAATTCCTTAATCTTAACACCACATCTTATATTCACATTCGCACATCTCAAGACTCAAAGGTCCATCTCAAATACAATACATAAGTATTATACATAACTCAAACTTAACACCAAAGTGTAGCAACTTACACAAATTCATCTTAAACAACCAAACAAACGACAACAAGTTTTTTCCTAACTCAAAAGCGAGGAAGCTCTACCCCCTTAAAAGGGGTACGCCCGTACCCTATACAGACGATCTAGTCAGTAAACAAAGAAGGGTACTTCGCCCTCATCTTATCCTCTAATTCCCACGTGGCCTCTTCGACATCCTGGTTAGACCAGAGAACCTTCACCAGTCGCACTGACTTGTGGCGAGTGTCCCTAGTCTTACTGTCCAAGATTCTCTGAGGAGTCTCCACGGATCTCATATTTGGTTCTAAAGTCAATTTCTCAGGTTCTAACACATGGGAGGGGTGGTGCATGTATTTCTTTAGCTGTGAAACATGGAAAACATCATGCACTTTACCCAGTTCAGCAGGTAAATTCAACCTGTAAGCAACCGGGCCCACCCGCTCCGTAATCTCATAAGGACCAACAAACTTCGGGCTTAATTTGCCCTTCTGCCCAACCTGAATACACCCTTCATCGGTGAACTCGTAAAATACCTGGTCGCCCACTGCAACTCTAGGTCCCGTCGTCGAACATCAGCATACGACTTCTGCCTATCTTGAGCAGCTTTCATGTTCTCCCTGATTTGCTGAACTTCAGCCTTAACTTGCTCTAAGTACTCTGGTCCTATAATGACCGTCTCACTCGACTCATCCCAGCAGAGCGGTGTACGACATGGTCTACCGTACAACGCTTGAAAATGTGCCATCTTGATCGAAGCGTGATAGCTGTTGTTGTATGAAAACTCGATCAGATGCAATCTGTCAATCCAACTACCCTGGAAGTCTAAGACACATGCCCTCAACATGTCCTCGAGTGTCTGAATAGTACGCTCAGTCTGACCATCTGTCTGAGGATGGAACGCGGTACTCAGCTTGAGTTCTGTACCCAACGCTTCTCTGGTAGCTCTCCTCTATACCTCGAAAGGAATCTGGTATCTCTATCTGAGACTATGGTCTTTGGTATCCCGTGATGTCTCATTATTTCTTTCTCAACAACTCAGCTAATTTGGTCACCTTCCAAGTATCCTTCATCGGTATGAATCAGGCTACTTTGGTAAGGCGATCCACCACCACCCATATCATGTTGAGACCTCCCCTAGCAGGTGGGAGTCCAACTACAAAGTCCAGGGAGATATCATGGACTTCCACTCCGGAACTGGCATCGACTGTACCATTCCGCCCGTTGTCGGTGCTCGAATTTCACCTTCTGGCATGTGAGACACCTCAAGACGAACTCGGTAACATCTGTCTTCATCCCCGACCACCAGAAGTACCTCTTCATGTCTTTATACATCTTAGAGGCTCCCGGATGGATGGAAACTGAAGAACAGTGTGATTCTCTAAGTATACAGTCCTTCAAATCTGTGTTGCCCCGGGTATGCATAACCGGCCCTTAAGTCTGATCAGATCATCGTCGTGAAGTCTGAAGTCATATTTCTGACTCTCAAAGGTACCATCTGTCAGCTTCTGTCTGACCTCTCCCATGTACTCATCTGTCCTCTGAGCCTCTCGCACCTCATCAACCAAGCTGGAGAAAGAGACTAGCGAATGGAGTGAGTGTGCTCGACGGCTCAGGGCGTCTGCTACAACATTGGCCTTTCCCTCTTTGTATTGGAGGTCAATATCATAGTCTTTCAGAACTCCAACCATCTCCTTTGTCTGAGATTCAACTCCTTCTGAGTGAATATGTATTTCAAGCTCTGTGATCGGTGTAGATCGTCACACTAACCCCGTATAAGTAGTGGCGCCATATCTTCAAAGCGAAGACTACAGCTCCCAGCTCAAATCATGTGTGGGGTAGTTCTCCTCATGTTTCTTCAACTGGCGTGAGGCATATGCCACCACCTTGCCATGTTGCATGAGTACGCACCCAGCCCTCTGCCGGATGCATCACAGTAAACCTCAAAGCCCCTGTACCGTCTGGAATGGTCAGAACCGGTGCAGTGGTCAGTGAGTCTTTCAAACCTGGAATGATCTCTCACAGTCAGCCGTCCATACGAACGGTGCATCTTCTTCATTAGACTGGTCATCGGCTTTGCGACCTTGCTGAAATCCCTAACAACCTCCTGTAGTAACCTGCCAGACCGAGAAAGCTCCGGATGTCGTAACAGTCTTCAGCCTTGGCCAAGTACGTACGGCATCAATCTTTGCTGGATCCACTGAGATCCCAGCATCTGAGATGACATGACCTAGGAAAGAGACCTGGTCAAGCCAAATCACACTTGGAGAACTTAGCATATAGCTGGTTCTCCCTTAATATCTCCAATACCCTCCTCATATGTTCCTCATGTTCAGCCTTAGATCGAGTATATCAATATCATCAATAAACACCACAACCGACTTGTCCAGCTGCTCCCGAACAAGCGGTTCATCAGATCCATAAACTTCGTCGTGCGTTCGACAAACCCGAACGGCATCACTGTAAACTCATAGTGGCATATCGTGGCCGTGTCTGAATCCGTCTTCTCAATGTCTCCCTCCTTAATGGCTATCTGATGATACCCCGATCTGAGATCAATCTTGGAAAACCCAGATGCTCCCTTCAACTGATCGAATAGATCGTCAATGGGGGGGGTGGATACTTATTCTTCACCGTCACTGCATTCAGCTCTCTGTAGTCGATGCAGAGGCGGAGGCTACCATCCTTCTTCTTCACGAAGAGGACTGGCGCTCCCCATGGTGACACACTTGGTCTTATAAATCCCTATCTAACAAATCTTTCAACTGTTTTTCATTCAAATTCATTTCTGCCGGAGCCATGCGGTATGGTGCCTTGACTATCGTCCGGTACCAGGTAGTAGCTCGATGGTGAACTCTACCTCCCGAGTGGGTGGCATGCCGGGCAGTTCCCGTGGAAATAGGTCGGGGAACTCCGACCCTACCGGTAAGTCGGGGTCGAACTCGGGGTCTCTCTCTATTCCTGTACATAGCAGAGGTACACTTCTTCCTTTCTCCTCAATTCTTATACATTGCCATGGCGGTGATGATCTCAGTCGAAGGCTCTCTGGGCCTCTGGCGATATGATATTGTTACCCCAGACGGACTCCTGAGCAGCAATCTATGCTCGGCGCAGGGGATACGTCCCTTGTGCCGCTCCAACCAGTTCATCCCGAAGATAACATCAAATCCTAGCTGACTGAACTCAATAAAACTGACTGGAAAGTCTTCTCCCTTAATTCTGACAATGGCTCCTCTTAGTAACGAGTGCAACGAACCTTCTCCTTAGACGGGAGCGTAACCGTGAAGTCGGGTAGCTCATCAGCGTCTAGCCCAACCTGCTCGCGAAAGATGCCGAGACAAAGGTATGCGAGGCCCCTGAGTCGAAGAGACTGATGTCTCAATCCCATTAATCGGAAGGTGCCGGTGAGGATAGTACCGCTGGCGTCGGCCTGTGCCTCTGTAAGTATGCTTAGCGCACCTTCCGTACCGAGTCCATAACCTAATTGTGTTCATAAGCTTCATGAGTATTGATGGTATAACAAGAGTCGTAACATATATGTGAACAACACTGTTATTTTATTCATAACCATCCTGTTTAGAACATGTGCTTAATCTTACATCTTTCCTCATCTTATTCTAACATTACATATCTAATATTGTCTAAAGGTTAGGTTTAATCTCCCAGGTCTCATATGCGTCGCATTGATTACTGCTGACGGTGCTGTATTCAACTTGATTCTCTTAATCCCATGGTATAACTCCTTGATTCTCCTCCCATACTAATACATATCTCCAGACTTAAGTACCAACTTATTCGCACGGTCCGCACGCTTCTGCTCGCCGTATAAAAATCTGCATCATCCCCAATGGACCAAGACACTACGGGTATCCCTCTTTCGAGAGACTCCGTTGTCTCGTCCTTATCCTGGTGTAGTCCAAGTCGCCCATCCTTCTCGTAGAAGTTCACAATGCAAATGTCTGCTCGAATGTCTGGAATCGGTTCAGCTTCCAACTGCTGAGCTATTCCACGACTGTGTGAATAACTGGATGGAACTCTCGGGTATTCCCGGTGGTGAGACTCCATCTTGTATCCTCGTGGTTTGGTAGTTCTTGGCATACGGATTCCAATCCTTGCCTAAGCTCATAATTTTAATTTCATCCTTGCTCCCCCTGGGTACTCCGGTGTGTAAAAACCTCCCGGTCCCATTCCTAGTTGACTGCATTTCCTAATGATGGCTATTTGCGCTTCGGGTGTCAGGTATCCCCTTAATAAAATCATACCTGGGCGGATAACCTGACATTGTTCGGTTGGAAAGTCTATGGTTTCGATGTCGGTGTGCTCCGGGTTAGGTGTAAATGGTATTGGATAGCAGATGTTGAAGCTTCCTAAAGTGGTAGTAGGTCATATCTTACTTAAGTTCTAATCTCATCTCATTCTTACTTAACTCAATTATTCACCAAACATGCATGATAATGCGGTAAGCAGGTAGTTTTATTACTAAGTGGTTATAGCGGTACCTGGCCTCGATGAGGGTTCAGGCTCATCGTCCCGGTCCACCATGTGTAGTGTGGGTCCCGACTTCTGGGTCACCCGTGGGTTCTTGTCTGCAGCTTGCTGCACCTTCCTCTGACCGTCAGATCCAGCTCCCTGATCGGTCTTGCCCTTGCCCCTAGTATCGGGCCTATAGGCTCTGCTAGCGGGGTTCTGGAAGCACTCATATGCCGGTGTCCGTATACCCCACAATAGTTGCACTCCACCTTATTCCCCTTGCAATCGAGCCCGGGGTGGTCCTTGTGACACCACCTACAGATGTAGCGTCGCTGGTAGCCACCACCGGCTCCCTTCTCAGTCTCAGATCCTGACCATTCACAATATCAATACTCATATCTCAAACGGTTACTAATTGTTTCTTAACTCACTCAATACCAATCCCTTACCCTTTGCGCCCTAGAGCGCAGGGGTGTAGCTGCGTAAGCATACGTCAACTTCAATGGCTCTTCCGGAGCCTTCTCCTTTTCCTCCTTCCCTTTTGGGTTCTGATTTTTCTGGGCCTGAGGCTGGTACTTCTGCTTCTTGTACCCACCTTGCCCTTGGCTCTCCGTGCTCTTACCAGCATTCTTCCTCTTGGCATTCTCCTCATCCCTCAGCTGGACGGTTATCTCAACCTTAGCAGCGGCATGATAGCACTCCTGCTTTCCACAATATTAGTCACTCTTATTTCTCATAATCTAAATCTTACTCATTTACTTACTAAATCTCAATTATTCTCATCACCTGCAAGGTAGTGTAACTCGTCGGCCCCATGCCGTAGCGGAGTCGATGGCTAAGCCCGCCATAGAAGCGGTCCACCAGGATCTGGTCTGAATATCCAAGACCTGGCAGAAGACGGAGCAAGGCGGTGAACTCTGAGTAATACTCGTCCACCGTCATCTTGTCGGTCTGCTTAAGCGCATCCAACTGCAAGCGCTTCTTCGTCTGGACATGGGCGGGGTAGTACTTTGCTCGTAGCAAGGCGGTGTACTGCTCCCAGCCGAACTCTGGATTGGCCACATGCTCGGCCCTCACCAGCTTCCACCAATCGCCTGCCGCCCCCTTCAGATAGAAAGCAGCCAGACGCACCTTGATCCCAGCAGGGACGTCAAGGGTCTCAAAGGCGGTCTCCAGCTCGGAGATATACGCCTCAAGCTTGGCGGGATCGGTCTCTCCCTTGAAGTGTGCGGGTCAAAGATCTGCAAGGCTCTTCACCCAATTTGGTTCCCGGGGTTGCGGCGGTGGAGGTGGTGCACCCACACCAGGCTGATAGCCCATGTGCCCTAATGCGGCAGCCACGATCTCTACGATCGTCTGCCCCTCCGGTATTTCAGTCTCGTCGCCTCTGGGACGGCCTCGGCCTCTCCTTCCTGACATCTGAACAATCATAACTCACATTAGATTCGTATCCACCACTGTTTCGGTTAACGAATTTATAACGTCCGTAGACGGTAAAGACGATCCACACTTATTAGTGGTCATCTGACTCTACTCACTCTAACTTCTCACACCCTTAACCCATCACTTATTCCTTAACTTATATCCTAACTCAGTGGCTACTCATGTCCGGTATTTCTTGATCAGAGCGTAACTACGCTCTGATACCACTTTTTGTAAAACCCCGTCCTAAGCCAATCGTGGTTATCGCAACTTAACAGAAGTACTTAAACGTCGCAGCGGAACTAACTAACACCAGGACCTTGCCACGGTCTGATATACAGAAATACCGTTACTTAAATATTTACAAACGCATAATCACATTACATACGCCAACCGAGTTTAAAGTATCTCCAAAAACCACACAATGCTTCACAAATTCAACTACTAAAAGACGGGTGCACAGGCGCTACCCGTACACAAAATAAAGTCCCACCTAGGGCTACCCGCTCCTACTCTCGTGGTGCGACTTCATGGGTCTCTTACCTGCAAGTGTAAAAACAGCCCCCAAAGGGGGTCAGCACGAATGCTGGTACTCTCTCTCATGGCCCCCAAGCTAACGGGGCTACGACGACTAATTGTCGATAGCATGGAAATTGATTAGGTACACAAGCATGATATGAAGTGCAATAAACAACAATCCACAGATGAACATACATAGCTCACACACAATGAACGACACAAGCGTTCCCTTATCAAGCGGGTTAGTAACCACCTCCTTAGTCCTGATTTCCTTAACCTCAGTTCTTTATCTTACCTTAGTCTTATCCTTATCTTAATCTCAGTATACAAACCGTTCCTAGAATGGAAATGGTTGTAGCTTAATCTCAAACCTAGGATTTAGGTGATCCTACCGCACCATCTTAATGCCACCTACCCTGGACGGGAGTCCAGCGTAGCTGAGCCGGCAACCGGCCCTAGGCTACAAGTCCGAAGACAAGTCCTTAAGCGGAGGGCGGATCTGATTCAGATACCGTCCCCCTTTCCTTAGCATGCATGACCGGAGTCAGTCCCGGGTTTCCTCACTCAAGTTCCAGTTAGTAGAAATCTTAAACACCATGTGTTAGTTAAACCTTAACGGGTATTAACCAACAATCACCAATACTTAACTCTTATTCTTAACTCAGTAAGTACTAAACTTGGTTAGTAACAATCTCAAGTCTCGTGGGTTAGTGTAAGAAAACACATTCACAACGAGAACAAATATAACCGGTTGCATGCTTTATCTTGTCTTAGTCATAGCAATTAAACAGATAGCACACAAGCCGAGGGACACCTCGTTAGCAAGCAGGTCACAAGAAAGATTGTACCGTTCACCGTCGATCGTCCCGGTTGTTAAATACTCCTCCGGTTTCCAACTTTCAAGTCCTAAAATATCCATCCAACTTAGATGATTAAGTATCTATACATTGCCTTAACTTATTTAACCCTTAGTGGTCCCCAATTAACACTTCTTAAGTCTTATAACTTAACCTTGCAACTTAACCTTAAACTTATGAACTTATACTTAACTTAACTTAATCCCCTTAGGTTCTTAGGTTTCTAATCATCATTGCCCTCTTAATGGTGTACCATTAACACCATCATGCATCCTTAATTTCTTTTTTTTTAAGTGTTAAGGGTCGTCCGACCCACCGTCCGACCCAACCAACTGGGTCGGACCATTCCAGTAACTATCGGGTTTGAAAAGTTCCACTTGTCCGACCCACGTCCGACCCAACCAACTGGGTCGGACCATTCCAGAAATTTTCCCGTCTTTTAAAACTCTCCCGTCCGACCCATGTCCGACCCAAGTCCCTGGGTCGGACCATTCCAGAAACATTTACGGTGGCCTAACAGAGGTCCGTCCGACCCAGAACTGGGTCGGACCCTGGGTCGGACCACTACAGACTTTACTCTTAAGTTGTTCTTTCAATTCCAAAATTTTCCCCAAGCATCCTAATGTGTTCTAACATCATTTAGACCCTTAAACTCATCTTAAACCATCCTCCAAACTCATAAAACAACCTCCAAGATCATTCCAATCCTTTACTCAATTCTTACAACAACTACCAACTCTTAACACTTATTTCTTTCCTACATTTCAACATCCCTTTCACCTAGAACTTCTACTAGCCAAAAGTTCCCTCCTTAAGAACTTGACCACACCATATATACTACTTTCCACCCCTATTACAATTTCCAAGCCTTCCTTAAATTCTAAACTCTAGTTTCTACCTAAATCATCTCAAAGTTTTACACTCATTCACATCAAACTTACTAAAGTTTCCTAACTTCTTTTATGCATTTACTTAAGGTTCCTTCATAAGCTTATGCTTCCATCCATCAACACATTATCTCCTTCCTAGTTGTTTACCAACATTTACCTAAGTCTCCCTAGTTCTCTAGAACATCTTAGATTCATTTCTTTTTAGCCAACACAACACCTAAGATTCCTAGTACTTCCTTAGTCATATAATCTCCTTAGATTATCTTAAACATCATGTTTTTCCTACAAATTTTGACATAGGTTCTCTAGTATATTACTACACCTAAACACTTGGTTTTTCACCATTAAACAACCAAGATCACTCAAATTCCCATTACATCATCTTAACACACAATTTACACCAAAACTACACCACATCATCATATAGTGTATAAACTTAAATGCTTGGCACTTAGGCCCTTAAATGACAATAATCTTAACCACTGAATTTCCACATATATTTGTCTTTAACCTGCGAATACACACAACAAGGCTCCATTGAAATAAAATGCTTCTTGTAATTCATCTCAACATTGTTTGACTATCTCTTTTCTCATTGGCTCCTTAGTCACAAGTTCTCAAACATAATCATTGTTTCTCCTAGGTTATATATAGCCCTTTTCTAATGTAAACTTTACACTAAACTCATCACATATCTAAATCCCATTCCCTTAAACAATAAAACACCTTAAGGTAAGTAATTTACCTTGTTCTTTTTCAAGCTTACAAACTTTCTCCTTAGGTTTTTCCTTGCTCAATCTCGGCCACCACTTAAACTCTCCTTGCCAATGTTCTAACCAATATCCAATGACTCCAATGAGTACTAGATAATACATTAACCCTAAGGAACAAACCCTAGGTTAAAAATGTGCTTTAAGGTATTAAGGTGATTGTTTTACCTTGGTTTCTCAAGACAAGCTTGGATATGAAGCAAGAAGGACCTCCTCTATCCTTTGGAGAGTAGAAAACAAGCTAGAACAAGGCATTAAAATGAAGCCCCATGAGTATGTATTTTCGGTCATGAAGAAAAGTGATGGAAACCTAGATTTTCTAACACTTTCTTTACCTTAAGAGAATGAAGAAGCTAATGGAGTCTCCAAGCTTGAGTTTCCTCCTCTAATGGCGATTTGCCTTGGCTCCAAAATGAGGCACTTGAAGTTTTGAAAAGATAGAAAGAAGGAGCTTGAGCTAACTAAGAAGAATATGTGTTTTGTTTTGGTTTTGGAGCTAAAATGAGTAAGTAGTACACAAGGGAAGGTGGAGCTAGCATGGGGTTGTTCTTCACGTCAAAGAAGAAGAGAGGAGCAGCAAAAATCGGTGAAGAAGAAGAAGAAGAATGAAGAAAGGAGGAGAGAGATGGGCTTAAAAGGTAAGATTCTTTTAAAAGTAAATAGTAACCTTACTTACTTTTTCTCTTCTTCTCTTTTGTTATTTGATCAAGTGGTGAATCATCACCTTAAAAATCGGCCACCCCTTTAATTAAGCTAGTCATGGTCTTGTTTGACCAACTAACTAAACTAAATTGACTAAAAACTAAACTAGGCACTATTTGGTTACTATTCACAAACTAGTGCACATAATTGTGAAAATTTTGATTTCCCATTGATTTAGACCTCCTAATGTGATACTAATTAGTACACATGTTGATTAAAGAGTAATGATGGACATTTAGCCACTCAAAACCCATTTACAAGACAATTTTTCAAAAATGTGCTTTAAGACTCCTTAAAGCACATTTTGTGTTTTAACTTGTTTTCAAGCTTGGTTTTCTTTGGTAATTGGTTTAAAATGACCATTAGGATATTACTAAGGTCTAAGAACAATATTTGGGTGCTCACCCAAGTCTCTCCAAGCTTAGAGCACGTTTTCGCTTAAACTGCTCTTTTGGTGTTTCCTTATGTTTTCTTTGATTAGAAATGTTTCTAAGGCATTATTTAGCCTCCTTATAACTTAGTTTATCACCTAAACACCATATCTAGGTTTGGGGTATTTCAGTTGGGGAAAGGAAAATGAGGTTCATATAGAGAGGGTTTTTGTGTGGGTGGGTCCATGGGGATTATTGAAAGGTTTTCTCTATTGACAAACTCAACCCTCATCTCAAGGTGATTGCCTTGACTCTTGCATCTTGATTCTTCAACCTGGTATTTTCCTTTGCATAATTAGTAAGAAGCCTCTCAAGGTGCTCCCTCTCATATTGAACGCCATTCTCATGAAGTTTGAAGAAGCTTCTAGTTGGGCTATCTGTCTCTTGGATGCTTCAACTGACATTGTCAAATCTTGATGAAGAGGGTAGTGGTATTCAGAATCCTCCACCACCTCAACCTCTCATACCTCTTCTTCATCACTTTTTTCATGAAGATGGCTTTAAGGTGCTCCTTTGAGTTTGTTTTGGTTGACTTGGAAAAGTGCAAGCCGGCCTTTGGGCAAGTTGTTGAGAGATTTGATCTAGTTGGGTTTCAACTCTTTTGTTGAAGGATTCTTGGTTGGCCTTGAAGGCATCTTGTTGTGTGAATTTAGTTTAAGCAATTTGAGATGAAGGTATTCATTGTATCCTTCATCTCTGCATTCCCATCAGAATAAGATGAGGGTTGTTGTTGTTGGGAACCCGGAGGACCTTGAGGTCTATAGTCCATTTGAGAGTTGCTAGCTTGAGGAGAGGCCTAGGGTTTATATTCCATGGAGTTGTTGAAATTATTACTTGGTGGTTCTGATCATTGTTCTTCCATGATTTTGGATGATTTCTCCATGAATAATTTTTGTTGAAGGAATTGTGGGGGGCGGTTACCAACATAGTTCACATGCTCTTGATCACCCATGTAAACCATTCCCTTCACAACCATGGGTCTCATAATAACCCACACAAGTGGCACATCCCATTATAGATGGCCCATAAGAAGAAGAAGCTACTGCTTTTGTAGTATCTTTTTGGGCAATGGTTAGCTTCTCTACCATCTTTGTAATGGAAGGGATTTAAGTGGATAAGTGATCAGTAGGCTCAACATGAACAAGACCATCTGCCCTTGGATTCCTTTCGTTGCTCCTCGGCCACTGCCTTGTATTGTTTGTCATCGTCTCAATAAGTTTCATTCCTTGTTGAGAATACTTTGTCATGAAACTCTTAGTTGAGGAGTTCGCAAGGAGCTTATTACCATCATCTAGCCCGGTGAAGAAAGATATGGATAGAGATTGGTCTTCCAAACCGTAGTGGGAGCAATTTATCAACATCTCCTTGAACCTATCCCAATCATCATACAATGTATCTCCTGGTTCTTGGTAGAAGGTGTTGATTTTTCCAATGAGTTTCCCTATGCTACTAGTGTGGGGGTAGTACTTGGTAAAGAAATTTTGAGCCATTTGAGCCAAGCATGAACTGATCTCGAGGGGAGACTTTTATACCATCTTGCAACTGAATCTTGAATAGTGTGGGGAAATAACCGCAACCAGATTCTTTCATTCGATGCACCGGTTTTCCAAAAGGTGTTGCGGAACTCTAGGAAGAGGCTTAAATGATTAGGGGCATCATCTAGATTCATCCCATTAAATCTCCCCATATCCCAAATGGCCGTGATGAAATGAGTTTTAAAAGCCCATTGGTCAGCTTCTTTAGCGGTTATCTCTAGAAGAACTATTGATGATGCTCTTCCTACTATGCAATGTTGGTAGTAGTCCTGAAGAGTTTAGCATTAAGCTTGTGACTGCTCTTCGTGGTCTAGATCATCTACTATGTCAATTTTCCCATTGTTAGGTTGCTTTAATTCCTTCTGGCTCTTTGTAGGGAGCGCTTAAGCTCAGATCTCGGCTGACAAGCGAAGAAGAACCATTGGCTCAAGTGCTTGGCATGCACACAAGGAACAAAAGTACCCAAAAATATACACAAAAATTAATTAAACTATTAGAAATAAATAAAAAAACTAAACTAAAAATAAGTAAACACGAAAATACCAAAACTAGGGAAATAATAGAAACTATAGATTTCCCCAACAATGACACCAAAAAACTTGTTGTGTAAAATCTATATAAAGATATAAATATGTGCAAGATGTAGGCACATGCACCTAATCTATGTAGTCGGAAATTGGTTGTATCACCCTAGTTTTAGTATTTAGTAAAATAAAAATAGTAAATTGGGGGTTTAGCGGGAGGAGACAAGCTTGATTGTTTGATTCAACACAATAAAAGTAATAAAATATTAAATTAGAATGGTGATGTAATGGACTGGATGGAAATGTACCCTAAGATTGTGGTAATCACCTAAACATGCTCTTAATCCTACTTCACCCTAGTTGTCTATTAGAATTAATATAAAGAGTCTCCAAATCATGGACAAGTCAAATCTTACCTAATTAATTGCCCTTTCTAATTGAAATGGGTTCAAGTCACTAGATAGCATCAATCTCTTATTCTTAATAATAGCCCAAGGTTTCACCAACTAATCTAGGAGGCAAACACTAGGGTTTATCTCTTCTTTGGGCACAACCCCTACCTCAAAACCTAATGTTGATAGAAGTTACCATAAATGCATTTAGGTGATCAATCTAGAGCATTAAATGCGCATTGAAGAGATATGATATTTGAGGTCAAAAACCCATCCCAAGGTACAAAATGAAGTCTACTCAAACATTGATAGGTAGAAGAAGATAAAAGAGGGATAAATAGCCATTAATGAGGTTGGAAGCTTCAATGGAGGTGAAGTTCTCCTCCTCTTTATTCTTCCTCTTCTTTCTCCTCTTCTTTCCATTTTTATGCTCTTTTTTTGGGGCTGTAAAGCGTGCATGAGTAAATGAGAGAAAATTTCTCCTGATTATGCGTTTTAGTACAATTCAAGATCTTTCTCTATAAGTGGTACAGGTATGTGTGCTGGAGAAGCACCCGGACCTTAGTGATGTGGCTCACTCCTGTTCCTTCATCTTTGATCGGGTTTGTCATCTGGACACATTCCTGTAACATGGTCAAAAGAGGTAGAAAGTTGTATGCATCTTTGGTTCGGGTATGTATACCCGGATATAAAACCGGACGAGGATCTAAAGAGACAGAAACATTGGTTTATGTCTTCATTCTCGGACATAGACACAGACAATACTCCAAAGTAGACAAAAGTTGCGTCCAATAATTGGTCCGAGTTTGTATTCCTAGAAACAGACCCAGACATAGTCCAAAATGCACCAAAATTGTTGTTTCGCTCCCGTTTTCCCGTCTCTCCGCTCCAGTTAATCCCTAACTCTAAAGCACCCGAAAACAACGCACGAACTTGCAACTTTTTTTGCATTTAGTTCATGCTCCAATGAGCTTTTACCTAAATAATCACCGAAATGTCTAAGTTCACAAATAATAATAATATACTCTATAAAGTGGAGAAGATATGTTATAATCCGAATGAAATGAAGGTGAACATAACCTTTAAATTGCATATTCTCACCACTTATCATTCGCTCTGGTGGAAGTGTTACACAATGTGCTCTCATGATCCCTTAACTCTGGTGTGAATATGAATGAAGCTCGATGCCTATCATATTTTCTCTTCTTTGGGGGTGTGGATTGTCAATCGAAGCTCGAAGGAGAATATGAACATCGGCAGTGTACCAAAAATTGAAGCCGGCAAGTTTTCTTCAGAGGTTATCGATCCAAGGAAATCTGGTGTTTAGCTAGCCTTGTAGAGATAGCTTTGTGGGTTTATGCTTTTTGTGGGTTGTGTGGGTTTTGTTGAAGACATTAAAAGAAATATAAGCTACGGCTTAGAATCCGAGGTCGAGGTGACAGTAGTTTATCAAACGAATGCTTGAATACCCTTCTTCAATCAAGATCCCAGTGAGATTCAGTCTCTTATTTGATGTAGTGGGTCGCTTACACCCGAGACCCAAATGGTCATTTGTCGTTCCCGCACTCTCATGTCAAGGAATGTAACTCATCCATCCATATTAAGCTCGTAACAAGATGCTGTGGTGACCACTTAGTAAGTCTTTTGATAGTTAGGTGGCTACCTTGTCCAATCTCTCATTCTTAACCGGTAACCTCGGCTTTTGGCATTGTAGAAGATGGCTTAGAAACACTACAATTGGCATTCTTCTAGGAACAAGGAGCTCATAGAGAAAGGATGATCTTATGTTGGGGGAGGATAATGAAGATTCAAGCACTCATGAGATAGAATTTCCTTTAAAAAGACTTTTGGATTGAATATTTACAACCTAAGCTAACTATCTACACTTTCTACTCTAAAGAACCTATCTGGAAGAACTTAGACAAAAAGGTGATGGGGTGACGCTTCTCATCTTACAAGAGAAAAATGAGCTCTAATTTATAGGCTAAGGGTGTGAACACTGTCGTGGCTAACTGATGTGCAACAGAGATTAGTTATACAACGATCAGTTTCTTGCGCCCCAAGTCGATCCTTGCTTTCTCTATAGATCCAATGAGTTTGCACCAAACGCCTGGATAAAATTAGTCAGTTAAGATTCTCTAACCTTGGCAGGAATACGGCCAACCGATCGTCAATCGAGATCGGTTGTCTACCTTTAGCTGGAGTGCGTATCTATTAGAATATCCTTGTGCTCTTTCGCAGTAGCTTCTGGGAAGCTTCTCTACAACTTCCTGACTTTGATGAGCTAGCCTTATCCTCAAGCAAAACTTTATTAGGCAGCAACACATCATGAAAGTTGTTCATTTCTAAAACCTGCAAGCCTTAGTATGATGATAGAGATCACAACAATCCAAGGTAAAAACTTTACAAAGAGTATGGACCATCACTCATCATCAAAGAAATAAGGGTTAACTTAAGGTAAAATGAAAATATAGAGTTTTAGGGTATGATCAAGGATATCTTGTTATTTCAATTATGTAATGTAAGGATAATTCTCTCAAGAATGGGGATCTTTGAGAAATAAACAAAAGAAAAATTAGACTTTCATGTATTTACAAGTGATGAGATAAGAGAATTTTGGGTTCCTTGGCCTATTTTCAGTTATAGCACACTCATGTCATTTTTATTGGTTCAAATGGTGGCTCCACTAGATTCCTTAAAGATTTTCACAGGAACACACTCTAGTAATCCCTAAGATTAGAACATAGAGGAAAACCTTAGGCTGTAAAATCCTTCTTTTTAGAGGTTATATGGATCCACACCGCCAATATAATCATGCTCTTTGCAAAATTTTAAAATCTAGACAAAAATGATATCAAATCATCATAAGAGACCTTGCATCTTAAGGGAAATTAAGAATTTTAAACTGAAGCAAAGAATCTCTTAAAGGATGTGAGGTAAGAATTTTTTTAAGCAATCATGGTTTTAAGCAATAAGAGTGACTTGATCGGTGTTTTAGCGAGTAAAATGAAGGTCCTACCCTACACATAAATTGAACAAAGTTCTCGCTCTTCTACTCTAGAGGTAGTAAAAATATTATTGTGCAATAATTATTCGAAAAGAATTAGAGTTTTAGAAAGAAAACTCCCCTAGTGTACATGGTGTGTTCTCTGCTGGTGTATTGATCAGCAAGCGGATTTGGTTGTAAGATCTGTCCCTTTGGAATGATTTGGGAAGACTTCTAGGGCATGTCTTGGTTGCACTTGGAGCTTTGTCTTGGGTGAGGTTGGTTGTAGGGCCAACCATGTGGAGGTGGGGCTGGCTTCAACTTGACGATATCCTTCGGAAGCGAGCTACTCTTGAAAACTGGACCATGTTCTAACTAGGTTAGAATACAACCATGCCTTGCTCTCTGGGGTGACAACAATAGGTTAACCGAGGTTAGTTGGATCTCGATTAGGCTCCTAGAAAAATTTCACAAGAGTATTTCTGAAAATCATTAGTATTTGCGTAACTCAATGGTCATAACTTTGTGCAAATACATAGATATGCGAAAAATGGTAAACTTAAAGCTCTTTTCGAAGGTAGAATCTTAAAATTGTCATGAGCAAGATTTGTTTCTGTTTGGGTTTTAAAAATTGTTGTTCAGACTAATTCTCCTACTTAGAAGAAGGTGTTCAGGCTGATATGAAATGTTAGAGGACGAGCTTGACTCCTTCAGCCGGTCCTCCGTAATCTCACGTATCCCTGCAATGAGGTGATCTGCCTGATATTGGATCATGGATAACTGGTGACAGATTCTGAGCATTTAGATATTCTTCCTTCTTCCCATACTTTATTGCTCATTTCTTCTACTGTTTTTGCCACAATGGTTAGGTTGTTGACCTTCTCTACTAGCTTTTAGTGGCTAGGGTTCGGGTTTATTTGGCTTGCTCTAGATGACACTCCTTGCTCGCGTGCACCTTGCCTTGTCTTTGATGGCATATGAAAGCTTAGGGTATTAGCATTTATTCAAAATAATTGCCTCTGGTGGGGGCATGAGACCCCTAACCGATACCATTCATACGTCGGGTGATCCTACCATCATAAGGATCAGCTGACTTGCATCTGAAATCTGGTGTAAGTTGGTTAACCTACAGTGTATGGTAGATTCCTCGTTTTTCTAGCTGCATGGGCTTCAATAGTTCAAAAAAAATTATACCTTAGTTATCCTAACTCAAGTAGAAGGTAATTATGCAGTCTGATATTTGAAAGCATGCTCAACTAAGTTACCTTTGTAGAGAACAACAATGTTTCAATAGAAAATGATGCATAGAGAGGTATTTCAGCAAATTTACTCACACTCTTGTCCAGCCATAAGCATAGTTGTAGAAATAAAATTTGAA